>KK115837.1:87159-156864 GCA_000611955.2 Stegodyphus mimosarum | reverse complement strand
CTACCACCAACCTCTCGAGAGGACATTCGACTCCCAGCATATTTAGAGTGCCCTCATGCGGCACGGACACTATACATTTGAAAATATCCATGTCTTCTGTGGGATTCGAAACTTTGCCCTTCTGTACGGCAGTTAGCATCGCTAATAACTATTCGGGTTGGGCGGATATTTATGTATTTTATACAAATACTGCTTTATAATGGCAGGCAAAAAGGCTGCTTCTATTCTTGCTGTTATTATAAGAGCTCCTGCATTGCTCCTAAACATATTTCCAGAAAAAGGTAGAGCATTTTATAAAAATAGTCTTAATAGTACGTCTGGGAAGACTGACTACAGAATCGAACTTTTTATTTGCACTTACAGTGAAAGTATTACAATTAGTGAACCATTCATTTTTCATTAATAAAGTTACAGGACAAAAGATTTATCGACTGACTTCTAAGACATAAGTACAATTAATATTTTTTTGCTAGTTAGCAATTAATACTCTTTTGATACTTAGTTTTATACAAAGAAAAGTGATCACTAAGATGAGAAACTTAAGCATGGTAATTCCTTCTTTAATCTGAAAACAAAAACTTCAGTTTTGCTCGATAATAAGCCCCCCAAAAATTAGCTGAATCCCTAAATTCATGCCAGACTATTTACACGATAGTCAAATTAAAAAAGGTAAGGTTAAATTTTGTAGTTATATAATCCTTCCGGTCATGGTTTTGCGGAAGCAGGGGATGTAAAAAATGTTCAGTGCCCGCGGCGGGACTCGAATTTTGGACCTCTTGAATTCACGTCGAATATGCTCCCAATTACCCCCCGAAGGCATGCGGAAGAGAAGGATAAAATATATTATATAATCCGGCTTTTAAAGGGCGACTCAGGATTAGGGAATCCAATCGCCAAATCCTCATTATCCTCTTTACACATAAGGAAATCACGAAAACGTCTATGCAGACAGCCCGTTTGCCTGTGAAATCAAACCTCGGTCAAATGACCAGTGTTTAGTGACTTTACCGCTCGGCCACTTTTGTCGTCCTTCACAAAAAATCTGTAGCCCAAAGAAAAGTTGCACTGCGACACACTGCCTGGTCACTACACATTTCAAGCAATGTAATGTGAAATTTTATTCGGTTTATCCCCTTAAACTTTCAGTTTTAAATCCGATATATGCCTACAGATTTCATTTCAAAAATTCGTTTCAAACTCCATTTTGAATGTATTTTCTGTACACAGATTGTGTAACTGGTTGGCGATTAGATAATTAAAAGGTTTATATTATTCTTTCTTCTGAGTTACAGTTATTTTACTTAGAAATTTAAGACAAGACTATAAGATATTTGATTATCTTAACAGGTCCTGCAGTCAATAGTTTAAATAGGGTGAATCCGTACATTTGTATGGCAGGAACTAGACTATGAGGAAGACGCCTATCATGTCACAAACGGCCTTCATATCAAACATCTGTACATATCCACAGAAATCTGGAGAGTTCTATCATATCATGTCTTCATCTGAGAAACAAATTCATTATACTGGTCGTAGGTATATTTTCTTTTTCTACCATTTATTTTGATTTTACTTGTATTTGAAAAAAGCTCAAAATTTAACATCCATACAGCTGGCAGACAGCTGGTAGAAACAGAACTTCGACTGGTAGACAACTGTAATATGTGACCGACGAAACATTTCTATATCGCGGCATGAACTGCTAAGTTTATTAGCAAAGGTTATCTATGTCTATAATTATGACATATAGCTCGAAATATAGTTCGACATATAGTTTCGAAAATTTTGAGCGATGAGCTATAAAAGTTGTGGCAGATTTTCCTGGATGCCACACTGAAATAATTTAGCACTCAGGGCAGCCATGAGTCATACTAATGATTCAGATACCACTGTAATCGCATTTAGTTTTCAGTGAATGTTTCTATGTTGGGCATCAGTAAAACTAGTCATTCCAAAGGTTTAATTTAAAATGTTTGATGGTTTCCTAGATTAGAATTCAAAGCAATGGAATGATGTAAAAAGCTCTAAGATTCGATGTTTGCAATTTAAAATCTTTCTGTAGTTTCCGGAGATCTGAGGATTCGAAGGTCCGTAGAAAAATCGAGTTGTAACTTATAATCCATTTCACATCTAATGAATTAATTTAATTATTTTAAAGTTATATTTGATCTTAGCATGTTAGTCGTCATATTAACTGTGTGGAAAAACGAATCATTAAATTTTGTATAAAAGATTTAAAACTTTTATAGCTTTATTAAAATAATTTTTCTTTCTCAAACAGTAGTTTCTCTGCGATGCGCTTGTATCACTTTTATTCTTTCTAAAAGAAACTTCTTAACTTAAAAACACACTTTTTTTAATTAAAGATTTACAATTTATGCAAATGAGAAACTTTTTACATAACTGTATTCTTAAAGACCAATACAGATTTCGGTTTTAAATTACTTCTACTAAAACCAAACAACAATTATAAAAGAAGGAGGATAAAGGAAACCTGAAGAAAAATTTTGTTTTTTCTGTTTGAAAGAAGAACTCTCAGTTCCCAGGACAATAGTTCAAAGTTATATATATTTTACTGGGACTTACTTTTCTGAACGCAGAGCAGGAGAAATAAAATTTATTTATTTATATTTATATGAAACTGTGTCAATCACATATAAAATGCGAATTTCTCATTAATTTAATTCAAAAGTTTATTTTGATTGAAAAGCTGCCTTATTATTTTCCAAAATGGTGTAAGTATGGGTTTGCAGCTTTCGAACTTTCATGAAATCTACCATGCGGCTCTAGTCGTCATGACGTTTTGAAACTTTTTCTATAATGCGTAAAATATGTTACGGAAATCAGATTTATAATAAAGTCAATATTTTTAAGTCTATGAAAGCGGAAAAATAATTTTACGACTCTATACATAACTTAAAATATAATAATTATATTTATATAATTAATAGAAAATTACTTAAATAATATAAGAATTATTATGTTTTGCGTATAATAATAAAATAATGTAAAATTAGTATACGTTGTTACATGCAAAGATTTTAGTAATTTTTTATTAACAGAATTCTGTTAATTACAAAAACGATAAAAACTTTTATCAGTGGGAAAAGGAGAAAATAGCTCAACGGGATTCAATTCACATCCATGCAAAATTTAGCACTTCAAAAAAGGCGCCAAGTGGTCAGACTAGCTAGATTCAATCTTAAAGTTGAAAAATCACAAATAATAGGATATTGGAAACATTATCAAATGAAAAGAAACAGAGGCCAACTGGACGTTTCTAGTTTGTGCATCTTCTCAGGATTTAGGTATATGTAAAGCCCTTTGAAAGAGGAAAAATATTCTAATAGATTTATTTAATGCTGACAGATGAGGTTAAAAAAATACATTGCAATGTAACTTATAATAACAAATTACATGCATCGAGGGATAAAGAATATTCTATCATTTATAAAGGAAGCAACATAAAATTAAGATCCGAAGAAAATATTACATTATAAATTAAGTTGTTAAAATAATAACAAAACCTCCAAATAATTCGCGGCGTATGTCACTTAAAAAGAAACTCGGTGATTGAATAATCACTATTCTTTTTTCGACACGTGATTTCCATATGCAATTTTATCGGCTGGCGCCAAATAAATCTCCTGTACGATGTATACTGTGATGACTTCTCCTGACGCGGGCACCACGGACAAGCATTTGATGAATCGAGATACTCAAGAAATTCTTGTTCGAAGATCTGCCTCCTTTTAAGTAGATGGGACTTGGCAAACATCTGTGCCTTCTTCGGGATTCCAAGGAGGATAAAGTTTAAAGCAGTCGACTTCCCTGTCACCATGACAATAGGCAGCACGTTGAAGGTTATGTTGATCTTTTCATTTGACTATAGTAATACATTCAAAGTTAGCTCGAAATCCCTCTGCAAAGTTGTTTCTTGCAACACTGAGAAAATTTATATCCGGGAGCGGCAAACTCATGAAATTCATAGAGATTGTGCCATCAGCTTTATAGTAACCAATAATGAATTGAGAAGAACTTAATCTGATATTCAGCTCAGCTCCATAAACACCTTCATTATATTAAATGATTATTTAAACTGTACTCTGAGCCTTATTTCAGAAGGTGTAGGGATTTATATTTATTTTAAATAACCAGTTAAATTTAATTTGAAGTCTTTTCCTATAAGCCTACATTCCCCTAATTGTCAGTGCTAGAATATTTAAATTTGGTAGCGAGAAAGAATGCAGATTCTACCAGTGGGAGAAAAGGTTTAAATATCAAGTTCTAGAATGGAAAGTTGAGAGTCTGGGAAAACTCTGTGCGTATTGTAGCGCGAGCTTCGGCTTAGTAGTTATTGCTGGTTAAACGTGGCGTAACAGCTATTATTTGCTGCCACTAAATTTATCAACGCTCTGTTAGGAAACAGAATAGTCTGAGACCTGTAGCGTAATTCTACTATTTGTTAATATCTTCATCTTTTGAGTTTGATTCTTACTGTTTCAGTTACCGCCCAAGCAGAGGTGCAGTTTGTTAGCGTCGAGTTGACGCATTGTAAATAATTTAAGAGTGTAATAAAGCTAGTTTTAACTCTTCTTCTGTCCTGTCTCTACTCTCCAGATTTCACACGAAAGATAGACAGTAGATCTTACAAGGGTTTGTGAAATAATGATAAAATCTATGAAATTGCACCTGAAAAGATATGTGAGGACACTTATACCAACATTCCAGAAGTTTTTAACAGTCATTAGACAGAGATAAAATTCTCTTAATTCGAAGTCATTGTTAAAGCGTCACCTGATCGCAGAGATTTGAAGATTCTGACACCAGGATATCTCTTAATTGAATATATTCCAGAGCCAAACTCAATTAAAGAAAAGTTACGTTGAACAATGAAGGAATTGGCAGTGACAGTTGCATAACTTTTGGAAGCATTAGAGTAACAAGTGTTTATCTAGGTTACAGCAAAGAGTTAACTAATGTAAATAGCAGAGAGATTTCAACCAGAATAATACGGTGTTTATAAAAATGACGATCTCCACTAATTACGTTGGAAATTAGGTAAGATAATTCAGAGAAAACTGACAAAATCCACGTCACGGATTTACGTCCTTCATGCAGTTAAACTAAAATACTGAACTCAAAGCTTTTGTTTTTACCGTATAATTCGTAAGGACTGGGAAAAGAGAATTTTAATTTCTCATTATCATTTTTAGTTACATTTTACTGTTTTTAAATATTGTTGTTTACTGTTGTTTATTTCTGATGGCTTAAGTTACTCTGTGAGAGCTTACTGTTGTTTGTTCTTGAGATCTGTCTTCTTTATATGCAAGGAGGCTTCAATAATAGCCGCATGTTAAGTGTTATGAAAATTTAAGACCATTTTCCTCTTCATAAGTTTCAAAGTGCATTCATTCATTTATTATCAGCAAGCTCAAAAGCCTGAAAGCTAAAACATTATAAACCTTGCACTTTTAAAATGCAGAATCTCTCAGTCGTGGGAATTCAAGCTTTTTAAACTGAACTCTAATTCTGTAATTCTTTCAGTAACTTTTTTGAAAAAGTAGTTCCTAATAGCACATGAAAGAATTCAGAGATTCTTGTGTAATTTATCGAGATGGCTGTTTTCCAGCTTTTTCCACATGAATCACAAATAAATGCGATTATTTAATGGGAAGCAGCTTTTTATTATTGCAGTCATCTGCATCTTAGGGCAATAAATTTACTTCATATATTCCATTGTAGGAAGACAAAATGCTGCTGCAATATTTCCATAGCCGCATTCTTTGCTTATACACATAAATGCACATCGATGTTTTTCATTGATCTTATTCTCATAAATTTAGATTATTATGCATATGGCACTGACAAACAACTTACGCTGCAAACAGGTCTACTGTTCTTGGTTTAATTGCTTAATTCATGAGTCATTGTAAGGATTTTTTGTTTTATAAGATGCAATGAATGTGACTGCCATCAGGTAATTTCTGTTAACCTTTTGGTATAAATCTTCTTTTTATTTATTCATTTCATTTTTCACTGTAAAGTATATTATTCTGCATTAGTTTTTCATTACGTAATCACCTCATGCCTTATAATAAATGCACATTTCATTAACAAAATGTACATACATTTATAATTTCTCTGAATTATATCCCTTTTCTTGTGATTCGCTATTGTTTTCATTGTATTGGTAAATAGAATGCATAGGCAAGGGTATGTGTTGAAGCTATGCCATCACGGCTACAATACCATAGGTAACTGGTACCTATGGTAACAATTATGTATGGTGATTGAGGTAAATTTCTACCTGACAAACAGTTAAGCTTCCGCCCAAATTTGGAAATCCAAGAGAGAGCCTACGATAGGGGGAGCGAGAGTCTCCCACCTCTCTTTTTTCCCTACCATCAGCCTCTAGAGAGGACTTCAACTCGCTGTATATTTTAAGTGCTTTCTTGTCAAACAGACACTACACGGTTACCACATCCATGCCTTCCCCGAGATTCGAACTCAGGCTCTTCAATATGGCACTCAATGTCTCTAACCACTGTTCCATCTGGGCGGCAATTAAGGCTTTAACTTACCTGCCACGGGTCCTCTCTCATAATCGATTTTCAAAGTGTTGCTTTCAACAAAGCAGACAGATTTTTAATTTATCTTTCAAATTTAATTCCGCTGTTATTGATTAACACACAGCTATTTAAAAGCAATACAGGTACTGTTTAATAGTTAATTTTCATTCAACTTATTTAATTACGTGTCTGATTTATATAAATTAAATTACGTATAATTTATTATGTATCCATTATAATATTTTTATGAACATTTGCAGAAATTTTATCATTTATTAAAGATGTTTCTGACACCACCTGTTACAAAACTGGTACATATTTTTTTATTTATACAGTGTTTTAAATTTTATTCATTTTTAATATCTTTTAACATCTGTTACGTAAATGGTACAATTCTTGTTTTAAATTTTTATAGTGTTTTAATTCTTTTTCATTTTTAATATCTTGTTAATGTTTTCAAACATTTAACGGTAAACTGTTGTTCGAAGTGTTATACTGAAATCTAAGTCTTGAGATTACAATTTTCTTCTCCCCCTCTTTTGTTACGCTTTTAGTATTTAAACACAGTTAACAGAGCCAACTCTAATTAAACTGCCCACTAAGTAGGGAAAACAAATAAATAAAAAAGTTACAGTATTTACTCTCATACAGAGTTCTCCTTTCTATTTATTTTTTAATCCCAATACCATCGTCTTCCAATTGTCAACATGCACTCATTTCGAGCAATTTGATCTGGCAGCTTTCCCAAAGCCGTGACGTCACGAATTGAATCTTCTTCATATGGCTCCCTTGGTATTGCGGCATTTCACCTCCAAGTTCATTGGGAAAGTTTAGAGAGTCTATTAGTAACTGGATACCTAAGTTTGAGTGATGACTTAACGACGTTGGGGATTTCGTTCTCAGAAGTCATGTTTCCCGATCGAAGGAGTGGTAAAAGATTGGGATGAGTTAGTCGCACTTAGTTAACAGAAGTGTGTCCCATGAGATTTGCTGCGGTGGTTTATTTGGGTTGTGAGAGTGAAATGAAGACGTTGTAGTAGCTAATATTTGCATTTATCTTTATTAGCGAAAGTTTGACGCGGGCATGAGCTGCAATAAACGAATAGCTGAATCCAGGTGTTTGTTAAATCTAGAACTACGTTTTGACTCATTTATAATTGTGCTGAGTTTAATGAACTGATTCAGCTACAAGTTATAAGCACATAAATGTATGCGGGGGTATTTTAATATTAGCAAATAAACAACGCATTTGGGAACTGTATCTTAAGCAAATATTTCAAAAATATGAATTCAGTGTAACAAAACATTTTCTTAATATATAAACTTCGTTATATTTAAATTTAAGAATTAAGTTTCTGACGTCTTAAAGTATACAAAAACTCTGTATATTGAAGTACACGTACATGCTCACATGTATAGATACTTAAATAAATGTATCATACTTGTATAGGGTGAAACGGCAACAGTGCTAATTTTCCTTTGAGTATCTAGTTAGAAAAGGCTTAATTAACGATTTTAAGAAGTTTAAAAAGTATCAATGGCAAGTAAAGGAGAAGAATAGTTTAATGTATAAAGTGGCATCGGATAAAAATTTCCATACACTGGCAGTACATTCTGAGATCGGCAATACATTCATACATTTATAGGCTGTCAATACATTAATACATACATGCTCACGTGCATAGATATATAAATATATGTATCTTACTTGTATAGGCTCAAACGCCAACTGTACAACTTTTCCTCTGAATGTATAACGAGAAGAAGACCTTCTTTACGATTTTAAGAAATTGAATATCAGTGACAAGACTCGGGAAGTTCTAGTTTAATGTACAGAGTGGTACAAGATAAAATCTCCACATGCTGGCAATACATTCTGCGGTCGACAATAAGCTCAAATTCCCCGTAAAAGCATAACAGGAAATTCTAGCTTACGAGTTACGAATTATTAAACATCATTTAGTAGTTGATGCAAAGGCTAGCTGTCTTCCCTCTCTGAAAACGCTGGAAGCACGAAGTCCAAAAGAGAGTTGATAAAACTACAAAATTACTGTTGTCACAATTAATACATTCACTGTTCCTTACGGATGGTAGATTTGAAGCTGGCAATCTTGTAATTATCAAATGGGTGGTGCAACCAATGTTAGCAAATTTCTGGTGGAAATAGCATATATTTCTTATTTAAATGTTTTCCTAGGTGCGTTATAGATTTTGAGAGTCTACAACATAGCCGATACAGGCATATATTGAGATAGCAAGCTTTCACGAATTTGCTGTTCATTGTGAATTGCTAAAATTGTGAAAGTCACAAAAAAAAGCAAAAGTATTTTACATTTATTCTAAACCAGTTGGTAATTATTCTATCACTTAAATTATCAAAATCGCTTTAAATAACCGTACAGACTACCAAGAAGATACCGACTGCATTCTAAAGCTATCACAACTCAATGTTTTGAAATAAAACACTGCAGCCTGGCAGTTATACTAACTCAAAAGATTAACAGACACAGAACTCCGTTACTTGGCGGAAATTCGGAACACGCGTTCAGATTAAACTGAATCTGAAATACAAAATCAACAAGCCTTACTAATCCTTGGTTCGTGCTTAAGTATTCGCGCAGCAGAAATAACTAGCCGAAGCTGAAACCGATTAGTTAAATTCAGCAGTCAGGATAGCTAAGGAGAGTAACTGTTCCAGCGCTCACTGCAAACTCAAGAACGCTACGCTTATTTATAATTTAATTAATTTGATTCTGGTCGGAGCTGACAAAAGGAAAATTGAAAGTACAGCCAAAATATTTAAATAACTGTATTAATTAACATGCAGTTATATTAAAAAATATTGACCTAGTAAACAACATTGAAAGTTCAGCCTATAATTGGTTCAGAAATATTAATATGTGAACATGGACTGGAATAAGTTTTTCTGTTACATTTTATGAGGTTTCATAGGTACTATCACAGACAGTTCAAAGACTTTTAGTATACCACAGGATCACTCGATGCAGGTGTCGTCTACTTCAACCGCATTTCAGTTTCAACAGGGCAGCCAAATTTTCGGTCAAAATTTGGTTTAAGACATCTTTCGAAATAAAACCAAAACATTAGGGTTAATAAATGACAAGAGTTGATTCAATGATTTAACATTTTGAATAAATATCATTAAGTATTGTTCAGATGTAAATGTGAAAATACAGATAGATTACGTTGAACGTATCCAGGCTTTCAATCGAAAGTTAAGATGTCTTCAGGAATAGTTCGATTCGTCTTGGATGGACTGAAATCTAAACTCACACTGATGTCAAGAGAACCAAAAACGTGACTCTTAACATTTTATTAAAAAAAGTATATTATAAGTGAACAAAAATTTTGTGGTAATGTTTTTCGTGCCTAACAACGTAACTTCGTCATATTTGTTTATTACGAAAGAAAACAAAATAAAGCGATATTGTTGGAAATAAATGAGTCTTTGCCAATAATGCCGTACTTTTAGGTATCGCAAAAACTGCAGATGCAAGAGAGTAAGCTAGTACATATCTTAATAATATGTGTTGATATTTCTGAATGCCAATAAGGTTCTTAATAAAATATTTGCTACTTCAACTAATTCAATGAAATATTTATCTACAGACAATATTTCATTGGTAACTGTAATATACCAGAAGTCAATAGTTTTGTTCACTTTAAATCATTTTAGAAGCGAAGAAATTTTAAAACTGTGAAATATTATCTTCCTTTTGCTACGCAGTTGCAAACGGTTGCTAGGTAATGGGCAACGTAATAACTTCAAAAACATTTTCCAGCAATTATACTCTTGCCTCAAACTATTGATTTTAAAAACTATTCTCAAGCGATATATTTTTTTAAATGATGCAGTTTTAAAAATAAGTAGTGTGTATGTCTTGCAATCTCTGGCTTTTAATGTTTTCATAACATCCTATTATAATTTGAAAGAACTGGCAGCAGCTATCAGATCACGCAATTTACTTGTCCTTGTTGCGGATTAATGTTATAGTAACATAATGGAATGTTAACTCGAAAAATTCATAATATACTTCTAACGTGGAACTTTGTTTATTATTTAATATTTGTTTATTATTGACCACTAATATCAAGTAAACTATGCAACCGCTTTGGCAACAACTGAACTGTTCTTAAGTCCTCACCAAATAAATTTTGAATGAATGAAAACGATTCTTCTTGCCTTGAACTCAGGGCAACTCTAATACAAAGACCAAAGCTATAAGAAACTGTATCGTTTAAATGACAAATGCATCAACAGATGTCATTCTCACGCACAGAGCCAACACGCATTTCACTTACCGGTGTATGGGCAATTCATAAAAGACACTTAGTCTTATTCTTTAAACACTGGGCTCTCAGAAATCATTAACATTTTCGGGGGCTTTTACAGCAAAACAATTCAGACGTTCTTTATACTATTGGTTCCTCAACAGATGGTCGCGACCCACCAGTCAGGAGACAATTTTTACCGACTTGATAGTGCTTCTTATTTGTCGCACTTCCATGAGTTATTTATTTTCATCTTTCTGATTTGCATTATATTTAAAACAGTGGTTTTTACCGAAGGGAACTGTGTACGGAGAAAGGTATAAGTCTCCCTAAAACGACCGCAAGCGGATTAGGAGTGATGGTCGCCATAGAGAGGTGAAATTCATTACTCTGCTTATATTTGTTTGCAATAATACTGATCATTTTGAGAAGTGGACATCTTAAAGACGTTGTCGTCAAGGCAGTTCTTATAATCTGAATATGAAAATTAATGTGTACAGTAATGGTTAAAATGCTCTGATGAATTTATGAAAATTGAATACACAGGGGGGGGAGGATCAAAATGATTTTACCAGAATAAATAAATATTTTTTAATCTAATTAATGTCACAAAAATAAGGAATTAGTTAGAAACATTTACCTCAAAAAGAGCACATGGCCAGTTAAACAGCTACCTTTTATTTTGCATGTCCTTAATCATTTCTAAGTTTTATGATATTCCACTTTGAAGTTTGATACTGATAGCTCATGTGCGTGATATCATAAAATTTCGTCAGAGGCTCTTGTGTATGCTCTGTAATGATGTCTTGTATGAAGACTAACGTTTTTCATACAGCTTCCCTCTCCGAAGTTTAAATATGAAATTACTGCCTCAATATATTTTACTTCGCAGTATTTCACGTACCATAAGCACACTTTCTTGGAGATAAATCAAAAGAAAAAAACACCAAAACTTAAATTAATTTCTCTATTTGGTCAATTATTAAAATTGGCCAGTTATTTACACAGTCCAGTCACATTAATGTGACCACCACGTACTTTCCATGTCAGAGTTAAATAACCAATCACAGAAGGCAGGTGGCAGCACAGTGCAGTTGAGCGTATATAAAGGGTGTGTGAGGGCTTCGGAAAACATTTCAATCGTTGGCGTAATGCAGAAACGAAGCGATTTATCCGACTTCCAAAAGGGCATGATCATTGGCTTTCGGGCCAAGGGTGGAAGCATTTCCGAAACGGCTGAGTTTGTGAACTGTTCGCGTGCCGCCGTGGTAAAAGTGTACCGTGCATGGCAAAATGGGACTGTCCAAAATCAGCGACGTGGCAAATGTGGTGCACCACGGGCCATAGATGACAGAGGCGAACGACGGTTGCGGAGATGCGTTCGGGCAGATAGACGGGCTACCGTTGAGCAACTGACCACCAAAATGAACCAAGGGGCTACCAAAAGTGTCTCCCAAAGTACTATTCAGCGAACATTGCTGCGTCTGGGCCTCCGAAGCAGACGCCTGGTTCGTGCACCTATGCTGACTGCTGTTCATCGACGGCGAAGGCTAGAATTTGCACGCCAGTACAGCAGCTGGACGTCCACTGAGTGGCGACAGGTTGCGTTTTCGGATGAATCGCGTTTTATGCTCCATCGGACAGATGGACGTTGGCGTATAAGGCGTGAAACCTCTGAAAGGAACCACCCTGCAACCATTGCCGGAACGGTCCAAGCTGGAGGCGGGAGCATTATGGTCTGGGGAATGTTTTCCTGGCATTCTCTAGGTTCACTGATCATTGTGGAAGGCACAATGGATCAATACAAGTACGCATCTGTCCTTGCGGACCATGTTCACCCCTACATGCGCATTGTTTTTCCTCAGGATGATGGCATCTTCCAGCAGGACAATGCGAGGTGCCATACAGCTGCCAGTGTACGTGCGTGGTTCGAAGAGCACCAGGATGAGTTTACCGTCCTCCCCTGGCCAGCAAACTCACCTGACTTAAACCCAATCGAGCATCTGTGGGACCATCTCGATCGAGTTGTTCGCGCCATGGATCCTCAACCGCGTAATCTAGCGCAGCTGGCCACGGCATTAGAGTCGGCATGGCTCAACATCCCAGAGAACACCTTCAGGGACCTATGTGACTCTCTTCCTGCACGTCTCGCAGCAGTCCGCTCTGCGAAAGGTGGTTATTCTGGCTTTTGACAGATGGTCACATTAATGTGACTGGACTGTGTATAAATTCAGCCTTTATTATTCCTTCCCGTTTCCTCACCAGAATGTAAAGGAGGTTAAAACGTATTTAAGGTGAAGTATCTTTGGAGTGTAAGACAGTGTTTCTGTCTCTCGTAGCCCCATTTCGTTAGTGCTGCCAGCTCTGATAAGTTTATAATTATTCGGCTTCGCGTTATTGCTGCTGACATTTGAATTTGATAAGATTTTAAATTAGGTGAAAAAAAGGAAGCTCAGTTTAGTGTGGATTCTGAATAAAACTGTTTCGATTTCAAAAGCGATCAGACACAAATTCCTTTCCTTCTGAAGCTAAACATTTTTTTTTTAAAAAAGAAAGAAAGAAAGCTTGAAAGGGTTCAAATATTAAAGATCGACCAGAAGGGCTCTTTTAAAGTTTAATATGGTTTATCAGTAGAGATTGTCGATAAAGATGGCCCAGGTGGAATAGGGAAACAATTAACAGGCTAATAGATGAATATGCATTTAGACTAACATGGGAACGTTATATATCTTCTGTACATTAAAATATAAAAAATATGTAACGTAATTCTATAAAAAGATTTTAATGCTTTTAATTAGATATACCTTGAGTTATACGCATTTTTTATTTAGATCAATCAGATTAAAATGTAAAAAATAATATTCTTTTAACAACTGCATCTATTGCCTTTAAAATGTTTAGTGTGTCAGTTAATAACAGACAGATTAAAAATGAAAAAATAATATCGTGCATTTTTCCAAACGGCAGCGGACTTGAATGAAAAGTGAAATAACACAAAATCGTGTTTCGAAACTAATAGCCCTTCCGTGCTTTAAAAAAAGAAATCACACCAACTTTCTTTTTTTTTTCCTGGAAACGTATCTATGTTTGATCACTTTTGAAATTGATAGAGATTTATTATTTAAGATAAATTAACTTTTTCTGGCTTAATTTTACATTTGTATGGCTTTTAATACTCAGTTATTTTTGCGTTTATTAGATTTTTAAAAGTACATTTTTCTTCAGGGTAATAGAATAATCTGAAATTTGCAAACGTTTTTTAGCCCAAAAGAGGCGTTAATCCAAATGGGCTATTAATCTGGAAACGGAATTTTGCGTTGAATCACTAGAAACGGCAAACTTTTCAAATTGTTGCCACCAAATATTATTGCCCTGCATTATTTTTAAAGAAATTAAATAATGAAGAACCTTTTAAATCTCTGAATGTATGTATGCTGTATGAATATATGTATTTTTCTCGCATTGTGAAAAAACGACGGTCCTTAGAGCCAACATATTTCATATAACGTAATTCTCCACGGAACATGGGCACTCGGAAGCCCGAATTTTGAATTTTGTATTATTTCATATTTTATAAAACTTTGGTGAATTTTTGATTAACAAACTCAACGATTTTAAAGAAAGCAGTGACAACAATGTACGGAGTAAAACATTTTTATCTCCGACTCCCGAGACTACCTCTCGGAAATTCTAAAGATATGCTGTTTTTTAATAGTAGTGACTAGCCTCTGAATTGAATTTTATGCTGCTTAAGTGCGAAGAACGTGAAATTTAATGAGTAAACACTCAGAATTTTAATAATAAAAAGACAAAAAAGTTTTTTGCAAGCCATCTTATTAAGAAAACTGAACACTGATATGATGAAATGAGAAAAGATTGAAAAAATTAGAAAAATGTATGCTGACACTTGACACTCCATCGGAATTCTAAACGTATGTAGCTATATTAATTTAAAAGTCAAACAACAAAAATCAGCGTTATATTTTCAAATTTTCACAGGACTAGTTTCGCTGATTTTTGTTGTTTGACTTTTGAATTAATATTTGTTCGACGTGTTATTGTATTTTAATATGTAGCTATACTACTTTTAAAATTCTTATAACTTTGCTGCTGAATTGTACATCGCTTTAATGCGAAGAAAATGACGCTTAATAATAAAGCTAAAACGACAAAAAGAAATGGGTTAGCAGGAGTGATTGAAACAGCATACCGATAGACTGCGAGCTCATCAAGAGCGTAGAAATCTTAACTCTTTTTGGAAGCCTTTAAAATCTGAAACTTCCAGTTTTTTGTTTGTTTGTTTGTTTAAAGTATGAGAAGCTATACTATATAGCGAAGGTTTAATTTTCGGCCCACCTATTCACATTACAACACATAAGGTTTGTGATGCCTGTAGTCTAACGTTAGTGTAAAAATATTTCTTTGCATGTAAAAAGCAAAAATGTGCGCCACCTTAAATTTCATCCGTGTAGCAGAATAATCTCATTTGCTTGTCATTCTGTTTAGCAGAGCTGCTTTTAATCCCAGCGAAAGGAAATTAAATACATTCTCGCTACTGAAATAAAATATGTTCCGTTCACACCCTCTGGTAAAATACAGCAATAATTAGCTGTTAAGTTGAAACGTTTTGGAAAAGTAGATAGTTTTTTTTTTTCTCGGAAAGCCGTAGGGAGAAAAAAAAGCCACATTGCTCTTTTAAGTACCACTAGCGCCATCTAATGATAGATGAAGAAACCAAAGGAAATTGTTCGTTCTTTCCCATGAAGTTCCAGAACATTAAAAGTTTTTAAGTAAATATAGCTTTTGCTAGATACCATTACGACCGTCCAGTGACAGATAAAGAATGGAAATTCTTATATCAGTTTTTATTGAGCAGATTTCAGATTTGTAGCCTCCAATCAGGGTTTAATTTCTATTACAGAGCCTTACAGCAAACCGTCAAGAATAACGAATACAAAAAATTAGTGTAAATGAAATAATAACAGAAAAAAGGATAAATAATGCTTAATCAAAAGTTTAAATAAAGCATAAAATCAAAAAATAGGTCATTCGTTTAAGTAAAAAAATATATAACAAGGCGTTATACAAATAAAGGAACAATAAATAAGGAAAAAAAATACGTTATGCAAATTAAATGAACAATGATTGCTTTCAAGGATTACTTTTTACAGAAGTGTGCGGCTTTTTCATAGATAAAAAAGTTACAATGAGGTGACCGAGGCTATTTATCTGGGGGGATAAAGCCTAGAAAAAAATACATTTTATTTCTTGTTAATAAAATATTTTCGAAGAGTTCAAAGCTAAGAATTTCAAATTTATGTTGCTCGAAGAAGAAACCGAAAATACACCTATACCACATTTCGTCCTCTTAGAAAACAAATCTAGTATAAAATATCACTGGTTTAACATAAATCAAGTGTACTTCGGATTTCAAATTTTAAGAAATTAAAAAGAAAAGAAATCTGAAAGGTTGCAGATTTTAAATTACGTCTAAAGGGGCGTTTTTTAGCGTTTTGTGTGTTACCTTTATTTATTAAATATCATTTTCTTCGCACTTAAATCATAAAATTCAGTTCAACAGCATTATCGCAAAATAATTTTAAAATGAGCCTATCTTTGAAATTTCCCATGCACAGTTCAGAGCGCTGGAGATAAAAAGTTTTTTTTTCGTAGAGTGTTGCCATTGCTCGCTTTTAAATCGTTTGAGTTTGTTCATCAAAAATTCGTTAAAGTTTTACGAAATATGAAATAGAAAATAAAACAAATTCCAAATTTGGTCTTCCAGATGCGCATATTCGGGTGGAAACGTACGTTATTCAAAATTCTATGGCTCTAGGTACCGTTGTTTTATCACATTTGGAAAAATATACATACATTTATGCAGATTCTGCATTATTTAATTTCGTTAAATATAATACAGGGCTGCAAGATTGGTGGCAACAGTTTGAAAAGTGATTCAGACTTTTTAATGTTTCCGACGCAAAATCGGAAAAAGCCCCTTTGGATTAATAATGATAACAAATATAGTCAGTAAAAAAAAAAATCTGAAATGTTTCAGATTTTAAATTACGTCCAAAGGGACGTTTATTTAACATTCTGTGTGTTACCTTTATTTGTTAAATACCATGTTCTTCGCACTTAAACCATAAAATTCAGTTCAACAGCAATATCACAAAATAATTTTAAATTGAGCATATCTTTAGAAATTTCGGTACATGCTCTCACGCGCTGGAGATAAAAATGTTTTTCTGTACAACGTTGGTATTGCTGGCTTTGAAATCTTTGAGTTTGTTAATGAAAAATTCGTTAAAGTTTTAGAGAATATTGTTACGAATTTCACATTTATTTGGCTATTTATTTAAAACTGTAATTAAAATTCCTTTTTATTTTCCCGTGCAACGCACACAGACGATTTTTGAAGAGAAAGCTACGTCAAAAAAAATAAATAAATAACATGCATGCATTTATGCAGATTTTTCATTTTTTAAACTTTAATGCAGAGCGATAACATTTAGTGGCAACAATTTGAAAAGTGAATCGGGCATTCAGAGTGAATCAACGCAAAATCGCAAAACGAAAGTAATAGTCTTCGGGACTAAATCCCTTTGGACTAATAAAAATAAAAAGGAACGGAAAAAAGAAAGAAAACATTTTATATTATGTTCCCCTTAAAAACAATAAATCATGAAAGAAATAACAGTACATTTCAAAACGCAATCATTCTTTACAATGTATCTGCATCTTTTTTTCATCCTACCGCATTGTTATATAAAATTGCTTTTCGAAAATGTACATAATTTTATGACAAAGTGCTGTCTGAATAGTGGTTTCAATTACGTGGAACTATGACTTTTTAGTCTATGATTTGATTGAAAGGAAAGCAATTCAGAATGCAATGAATTCGCATGCGTTATATTTAAGAGCTAACCTCGGATACGTGAAACCTACAGTAATATCGAACATTGTAGTTCCTTACCTTATCCTATACTAATGGAAAATAAAATCCCAACACCAAGAAAAAAATCACTATAGGGGAATAAAATGTAGGCATTAATGTTTCAAGGTTATTAATATTTTAAGATCAAAACATTGATTCAAGGTCATATATTAAATTAAGCGCGAGAAAATCAATTTATATTCCACCCACAGTTACACACTATGAATGAACTCAGTAAAAGATTATAAAGTGAACGTTGGCGCGTTTTAAACATTTCTGCATTTACTTATTAATAAGGGCCGTATTATCTTAATAAGATTTCGTAACTATCCATGTCTCTCTCAACTACATTCAATGAGTGTTCACTTCTGTTCATGTGGTATATTCTCATATATTTTACAACAGCTGGTTATAGCGTTAATAATGAGAGATATTTACCCAATATGGAAACAAAAATTAGCAGTTTACCCAATATGGAACCAAAAATTAGCAAAATGACTTGTAGGATTTTATGCTAACCAATAAATATGATTCAAAACTTTACTGCAAAGACTTTCCGTACTCCTTACCAGAAGGCAAATTAGTTGTAGTGTATTTAAGCCGGGAGTTTCAATATTTTAGAGCCTTGCTAGCAGTTTACGTCTTATCAGCAACTCTGCCAATGTTTATTCCGGCTTGAGCCTTTTGCTAGCGAACATTGAAACCATGCTCTTAATTACTTGAGCCAGCTTAAATAAACCACTTTGCGATTTCGTTATTTAAATTTGAATTTCGGTTTATATTATTTTAAATATTTGAAAATGGTGTAGTTCTATTTGTAAGCTCAAATAGTGCCTCTTGATATATTTCAAGAGTTAATAAAAAGGCTATTTCAACCTTATAATGTGTCTCAGTACTTTTTCTGCGTTAAAATGTCGAAGAACACAGTGAACTAAGCAACGACTTAGCACAGAGCTCGAATATTTACGACAGAGTCTAAAGAAGAGCTAAAATAACCTGTATTTATATACCCTTAATTTAATCTAGCCGGCGATTATCAGAGGCACGTAAAATACGGCCGAACGTAGTAGATTTAAGAACGAAGTAGCCAACACGCGCCACTAAGGACTCCATGCGCTTTCTCTCCCGAAGTAAGTTGAACCTTCCTTAAATACTCCTTCTAACTCATTTGCACAAAACTCGATACTAAAACCTCATTCTGATAGGGAATAGTAAATGAGAAATGAAAACAGACAATAAAGCATGTTTAAACTTAAAACAATTGTTAGAAACTTAAAGTGCAACCTACTACAACCTTCTTATAGCTCTGGCATTTTGTGTCAGACTAGAGTAATAACACGCATGTCAGTCTAGTAGGTTGGAACGACACTGATTTAAGCTTCTAAAGCCCCGTTTTCACAAGAGCAGATTCGACAGGCGGAGAAAATCGTTTCTTCCAACGTCTCCCATTCACATGGCGAACAAGAGTTAACTGCTCCTCAGGATCGGAGGTAGAATTTGCTAGAATGCCCCTACCTTTCTGGAGCAGGGCAAATGGGGAGATTTCCCATACTGCACTGCGGGATTGCGCGGTTCACTTAATTTCAGTAAGCAACATGGCTGACGTGTAACTGACTGCTCGCTGGACGGTCAGCGAAACAATCGCTTTCATATATGTCTGCGGATGTAATAGCAAACCCCCAAAAATTAGATGGAACTGTACAAGATACGGATATCTATAAACAAATACAGACAAGGTTATCTGATGCTGGATATTCCAGAAATATTATTCAAATTAAAACTAAAGTTAAGGCGCATATCGGCTTCAAAGCGACAAGAGGCTCCGTACCTTTTGAATATTTTTTTTTATTTAACAACTTTCATGTACTTCTTATGAATATTATTAAATGGTTTTGTAAGACAAAATTATTTTAATTTTTAGTAAAGAAATAGTTTTTTAATTAATTTAATAAATTTTAATAAAAAAAGTTTTACCAATAATTCTTTTTAATTTAAATTTTTTGAAAAAAATTTACCAATTAAAATGTCTTTCTTCTCCTACAATTTTCAGTGTCCCCCCCCCAAATTTTTTCATTGTGTTTATTAGAGTGTTCTTAATAACTTCAAGGATCGATTTTGCAATTAATGCGTTAGTTTCTAAGAAAAAATAAAAATAAAAATAAAAATAAAAATCTTTGAAAAAAATGTGACCTCAGTCACATTTTCATTTCAAATAATTTTTCTTTTCAGTATTTTGCAAAACCCATCCTTGTTTTTATAAAGTATATAATTTTAAATAAGCAGTAAAAATATTAAATAATTTAATCCATACCTGTATATATTTTAGAACTTTAAGTAAAAGGATTTATCGAAAAAATGCAAACTGAGAAAACGCAGTTTAAAGAATACAAACTGTCTAAATGGTCATTAAATCATTTCAAATTTCTTAAAAATTTTATCACTGAATTTCAATACTTAAACATATGTAAATAAATTCAATTATTCAATTGGTTAGTATAAATATAAATCACAAGCCTTTATTTAAAACTTTACCTGGCCTGAAAGATTGCAAAAAAAATCATAAAACACAAGTAGAATTTTTCTTTACCTGTTTTGTAAAACACGTTCAAAACAATTTTAATACATGAATTAATTATAATATTGTTTTATGCATACGTGTTCGTAATAGATTGATAATAGTTCGTAAATGATTGTCTTTGCACACAGGTCCGATGATAGCTTAATTAAATTTATTTTATCAACAGAAACACTTAAAGTTTTGGAATTTTCCACATAAATACTCGTAGAAGTGTTTAGAGTATCACAAAGTATAAACAGAAGTTACGTTTCAAATTACTAAGAATGTTTAATAGAACTCAGTGCAAAGCGCATCTTAAGAAAAAGCTAATTCGGAAATATTGGGTTGATCGGAAAGTCATGTCGTATTTTTACTGTGTTTTTCAAAGGTGATTTATTCCTATGAAAATAAGAATTCAATCAATAATGTATTGACCATTTTGTTCGATGACCTTTTTCCATCATTAACAAGGTTCATAATTCCACGCTGGTAGAATGACGTCTCTTTAGAAGCGGAAAACTGTACTAGATACCGATTTATAACCTCATCGGAATCGAATATTTTATGACTTAAGGAATTCTGCAAAGAGTGAAACAAATGGTAATCTGAAGGCGCAAGTTCAGACGAGTGCAGTAGATAGGGCAACTCATCCCAACCAAGCTCCAACAGCTTTTGGAGGGTAACCAAACTCGTGTGCGGTCCTTTACGATTCCCGAGTTCTGGCCGCTTTTGATTGATTGCATTGTTCAGTTTGCACTGCTGACAGTACACGGCTGAATTAATCGTTTGATTCCTTGGTAAGAACTCGAAATGTACACCACCTTTGAAATCCTACCACACTGACAGCATGACCTTTTTTCTGGTGAATGTTCGCTTTGGACGTGGATTGAAATGGTTCATCGCACTGTTTCCAAGACTACTTGAGTGTGACGTTATTGTACGTTTTCTTCACGCTCAAGAAGGGAATGGCAGATGCTCAAACGCTTCACCAAATGGATTTCCTTCAGCTATTAAGAGACCCAAACTTCAAGCTTGCTTACCAATCCGCGCTTCTTTAAATGGTCATGAACGGTTGATTGAGCAATGTGTAGTGCCTCTGCAATTTCTCCAGTCGTGTACTGTGACCATTGACTTAACCATTGCCTTTATTTCGTGATCGTCAGCCTCCAATGGCCTTTTTGACCGAGGCGCATCAATCACATCAAAATCACCAGAACAGAATTTCGCAAACCAGCGCTGGCACTGACGTGTCATTAGAGCATCGTCCCCATAAACTTTAACGCAACTTTTCTCAAGTCTGCGTCGCATTCTTGCCTTTGTGGAAATAAAAAAGCAAAATATAGAGAAAACCAAGTTTTTTCCTCCATTTTCATCTCCGTATAAAATCTATTCAATTTATTCAAATCGAACAAGTTTCTGTTTATTGAGTGGGTTAGAAGTACGATCTTATATAATATTTCAGTGGGATGCGTGCGCATGGCGCTTCTATTCCAAAAAATGCACTAACGACATCTGCAAGCAAAATACGACATGACTTTCCGATCAACCCAATACCTCCAATCTCACGCTGAACTAACAACTCGCAACAAAAACAAATTATATAGTATAAATAATATCGTAAAAACTAGTGTGGTATAATAAGATTATTACTTTGAAACTGATGTTTCGAAGTGATTCCCAAGAAGAACCAATATTTTCCATTCTGCTTCATTGCATAACTTTTAAAAAAGTAAAAAATCATCCAATTAATTTCCTTTATCATTTTTTTAAATGCGAAAAGTTTGTTTTATAACCTGCGAAAATTTCGAAAGTTTGTAACCGATATATTTTTAGATATGAAATTTTAAAATTGACGGGCGTCGAAAAGTCTAAAAATACGAGCGATTTTCAAAAATTCTCCCAAAATAAAAAAAGTAAATAAATAAAATAAAATGAAATTATGTTAAAATTTTCACTTAATTTTTTTTCTCCACTGTGTCTTATGGTGCAAACAATAATATTATGAGATTATCAATTTATTTAACGAAAACATTTGCAAAAAATCGTTTCAACTTTAAAAAAGAAAAACCTGAAAAAAAATCTAATCCTCTAAAAATCAAAATCGTGACACGACATCCACAAGCAATACAAAGTTTGAATTCGATATCCTATCGGGACGCAATTTAAAAATCGATGACCATCTTTTAACCATAGCGACAAGCACCAAGAGTGAGCTAAAGGAAAGCTTATAAAATAATAATAATTATAATAATAAAAATTATAAAGCATAAATTTTTCATGAACCATTACGAAATTCCCGTACCAATTGCGAAAGTATCGATTACGAAATAAGCAATAGTAAACGACGTTAAAATTGTGTAAACAGTATTAGAAATCAACCAATTCGCACAGTGGCGTAGGAAGACGGCGGTCTGCTGAATGGGTCGTAAAGATGAAACTCTTTACTGTCTCCTTTTTTTCCTCTTACTAACGGCAGCTGTGCGAAGGAGCGTTGCATGTGAAAGGGGCTTTAGAAAAATTTCAATAGAAGTAGAACCTTAAATACTAATTTTTATTTCGTAATTTCTATTTAAATCTAAAAAATCTGAAATAAGTAGATCTGATTCAATTCTTCTTCTACCAAATATGGCTTATATCAGTGAATTCGCTTGAAGATATTTCTAGAAAATTTGCAAATAAGCATAGGGAATTTATTAACCCCAATTTTAACTCATTATACCCCAATTTTTATTAATTTGGGTAATGTGGGATATTTTGCTAACTCAAAATCTTGCTCTTGGAGGCCATATAAAAAAGTTAGATTGCATATTTACAGAACGTTTTTATTCTTAGTTTTGAAAGCATTTTCTTTCAATTCTTTGCTTTAATTTGAGAAAAATTGTGATTGAAATACTATGATTATTTAAGGAAATAAAGCATATAGCTACCTTTCCAAGTGTATTGCACTAATTGCATGAAAGCTAATGAACACATAGACTTGAAATATTTCATTAAAACACAACTCACAAAAGATACCTGAGCTTCATCCCAGTTTCATTAAGATTTTCAGCCCGATAGAGGCTGAAGGAACAGCATGATGGCGGCCTCAAATGCTCCTTTTCTGTGCATCCGCGAGAGAAACAATTATGAGGAATCTAAAGATGATTTGAAGCCCTAAGCCCAGACTTCGCGTACCAAGCGGTAATCAGTGTCTGTTGAGAGCTGTCAGGGGAACAAAAAGTACAATTAATGTACCTTAGGTGATTGACTTCGTTTAATGTTAGTGAACATTTATAGATTTCACAAAACAATTTGCGTTATGTAAATTAATGTATTTAATTTTTACTTTTAATTTTTTAATAATTGAGAAACTTTAGTGTTTTGAAACAGTAAATTGCAGCAAATTTTTAATGTAACCATGAGCTTCTTTTAAGATACACATAGTTTTCTGAATTCAGGTTGAGCTTATGAGAGATAGTCTTAAATCTGAAACTTGTTTAATTTATTATGTTATTTAACACTTTTTTTACCAGGAAACCTTACACTTCAAAAACTTCTTTTCTGCACGTATTACATTACGTTATGATAGCATACATCATTTACACAGCCTGGAAACTGTTGCTTCTGACCGCTATTACTATTCTTACGAAAGATTTTAATCACGCAGTTTTGTAAACTGTCAATTCTTCGAGCTGTTTCCAATCATATAGGTTACGATCTTCCTTTGATCTTCTAAATTACAGCAGTACGTTGAATATTGGAGCAATATTTGTGTGCTTTATATACCATAAGAAGATCAGTAAAAGATACTTGTATACCTTTTATTCATCTTACTTTTATATCTGAAACCGTATATTATTGTTTTTGCTAAGAGAAATGTTAAAACAGTGAAGATAAGAATTTGCAAAATAAGAAATTGTTACTGATCGAAGAGCTTCAAGACGCATCATTTTTCTTCCACATTGTAAAAGGCTTTGACTAAACAAAGTTACAAAGTAAATAAGTTAAGAACAATCTATTCTTCGCAGTAACACTTTGTAAACTGTTTTATTATTATCCTCAGGAATAGAAGATATTTCTAACGCATTTTAATGTTGTAATGATTCATTTTATTCTAACCAATTATTTTTTGTTTTCGTTTCTTTTCCCTCCTGATTTCATTTTCCTGCCGAAATGTAAATTTGTTATGGCGTAGAGGCAAATCTAAACGTGTTTCAGAAGCAGTATTTAAGATGCGTTTCAGTCGTTCAAAAAGAGTAGTAGGGAACTTAGTTCGAGTTTATGCTGCGTATTTGAATTTAGCTCTTTAGCTAGTATTAGAAGCTCGTCAGATTTATACTGATATTTCTAGGCTTGGCTTTGCTACGAGCAGCCATTTAGTTACGCTAAGGAGCCAGTCGTTAGATCTCTTAATTTATTAGTGATTTGTTACATTCTTGTTTTCTGTTAAGTTCACATTAGCCACAAGTGGTGGTGAGTTGCGACCACGAAGTGCGTGCATCTGTTTTAATTTAGTTTAAATGAAAATGTTATTTAAAACCTTTCTTCTGCACTATTTATTCTACAAGATATTGCGAAAATTCGCTACTTCGTCTTCTACATAGAGTTCATGTTGTATGCTACCTAAGAAAACCCAGAGACTCTATAATATATATGCTACTAGTGGAAGTAAGCCCGATGCCAGTTAAGTTAGATTGGGAGTAATGTAGAGAAAACGATATCATATCGCTCTATTACTTCTCAAATAACGGTACAACGAATATGATTCATAGTCATACATTTTTCAATCTGATGCAATATGGAACCCACATAAAAAATTTCAATAGAAAAATAAGCTAATTCTCTCTCATTATATCAGCAACAATGGCACACAGTCTTTAATGATTTTCGCCTTTCTAATCAAATCGTCGCAAAAGCTCGAGTTCTATCCGATATTTCACCTATATTCAATTTTAGTCGATTAAATGTGGCAAAACATTAATCATAATTCCTCAGAAATCAATAACGCGAACAAACACACAAACAGACTTTCTTCTTTATATGTATAGATTTCGTAAAACTTACAAATTTTTGATTAACAAACTCCACGATCTGAAAGCAAGCAGTAGCAGCTCTTTTCTAAATTAAGCATTTTTATCTCCAACGAGCCAGACTGTTGCCACTCAGAAAAATGAGTGCGAAAATTAGCGCTTTTAGGGTTTTTAATTAATATTTCTGCTGATTAAAGTCGTACGAAGATGGGAATAGTCGGAATGGCTTCCCACGAATTTTTGGAATCGGAAATAATATATTTAAGGCTTAGCAATGCTATTTTTATTTCATCGTAAAACTTAGAAATTTTTTATTAACAAACTCTAGGATTTGAAAGAGAGCAGTGGCAACAACTTTCGAAATAAAGCAGTTTTTCATCTCCAACTTGCGAAACTGTTGCCACTCGGAAAAATGAGGGTGAAAATTTTCGTTTTTCCCAGTTTTTAGTCCAAAGGGATTTAGTCCCGAAGGACTATTACTTTCGTTTTGCGATTTTGCGTCGATTCACTCTGAATGCCCGTTTCACTTTTCAAATTGTTGCTACTAAATGTTATCGCTCTGCATTAAATTTTAAAAAATGAAAAATCTGCATAAATGTATGCATGTTTCTCGCATTGTGATAAAACCTAGAGCCATCGAATTTTGAATGACGTAATCCTACTGCGAATATGGGCATCTGGAAGCCCTAATTTTGAATTTGAAATTTGCTTTATTATCGATTTTATGTTTTGTAACATTTCAACGAATTTCTGATTAACAAACTAAATGATTTCAAAGCGAGCAATGGCAACACTGTACGGAAGAAAAAAAAACATTTTTATCTCCAGCGCACGAGACTTACGGAAATTTTAAAGATGTGTTCATTTTAAAATGATTTTGCGATATTGATTTTGAACTGAATTTTATGGTTTGAGTACGTAGTACATGATATTTAATAAAAAAAGGTAGCACACGAAACGTTAAAAAAACGCGCCTTTGGACGTAATTTAAAATCTGAAATCTTTCAGATTTTTATATGCATTTTCTTTTTAACATGTTACACACTTTAACCGACACGATCAGTTATTAATTAATATCTTTGATTTTAGCTACTTTTTTTGGAAAAAGTGGACGTGGAAATTTTCCAGGACCCAGAAAAGAATTGAACAAAGTTTGTTGACGATGGCTATAGTAGTGACTGAGTTATTAGCGAACACACTTTCTTTTTTATATATGTAGATAAATGCATCTCGATTACAAACTTTTCGTCTTGGTTTCTGGTCTTCAAAAATAGATTTTAATAATAAGACAAAATTGTACGTAGTATAGAAGAGTGTAATGATCTTTTCATTTTTATAATTTTAACAAACGATAACGTATCATATTTTAAATAATATTAGACGATTTTGAAGTTTCGTGCCCGATTTTAAAATCTAGCAGAACAAGTCATATCTAAAACAAAGAATATTTCTTCTATACATGGCCTAATTACTTAATTACTATCACTCTGCAATTATTTCTTAATGCTTCAGAGACCTGTAGATTCCTTCTTCGAAGAAATTACTGTAACCAAACTACCATAAACAAAAGACTCACCTGAGTTTTTTAATTAATTTTAATTAAGAAAACACAATTAAAGAAAAAAATAAAGTATTACCTTTAAGAACGATAGCATTATACATTTAAGTTACAAAGTAAATCTCGAGGAACACCGTGCTTAGTTTGTGATTTCGGTCACCGACTGAAGGCTATAATCTTTTTTTTGGCCGGTATTTCTTCCGGCGGCCTCTAGGTGACGTTGATTGAGCCGTGGGTTTACACATGGAGTTCAAGCAAAAATGCAGTTTTTGATAGCTTCTACGAAAACAAACTTCATCGTGTTTGAACTATCTTGAAAAGAGAGGAACAGATGAAAATCTAAATCAGAAAGGTTTGGAGAATACGATAGCTGGTGGCAGATTTTCAGTTTTTACAACATCGTTTGTGTAAAATGTTTGACGCCATGAGGGATAATGCGCTCTTTCGAGTAACCCAAGACCAGTACTTTTGTGCTGAATTTCCACCTTTGTTAGCTTCGCAACGCACTTTTTCCATGATCATTTTGCCAGATGGATGAACCGCTTAGAAATATTCCGTGGCAATCTCACCAAACAGAAGCAGTACATTCGTTAAATGAAAGACAGTTATCATCAGGAATTTGCAATTTAGCCTGTTCGTTTTCAACTTACTTTTCGTTCTATATTCTTCAATATTCTTATTCTATATTCTATATTCTTATTCTGTTCTATATTCCTATATTCAAATTAATGATTCGGTCTAAAAATTCACTTTTTTTTCGTCGATTGGAGAAATGGCTACAGAGATAGGATCCAGCCTATTGTTTTTCTTCAAATAATGCGGCACCCGTATATTGAGCTTGGAAGCGGATTCAAGTTTCTATGCATGGCGAATGTAAATAAACTGTCAATCCTATACATCCTAGCCAACTCCTCAATCGTGATCTTTCAGTAATTTCCATTCAAGCCTGTACTAGGTCGTCGTGTTTGCTGACGAAAGCGATATTTTCCATCTAAGCTAAAGTCAGTATTTTGGAATCTTACAGACCAATTTTTTGAGGTGTTTAAGAATATGAACAATTTCCAAATATACGTTTGAAATGATTTTTGTTATGATTTCAACGTTCAGTCCTCCCCGAAACTCTCACAAGATAACATGACTCGACTAGAACTTTCCATTCTCTGTTTTGATAAATACTTTTCATGCAAAAATTCGACTTTGCTGAAGAGTATCCGTTTCTGAAATGATTGATGTCATGTTATAGCATGTGATATCGCTACTTATTCGTGAGTATACCATGTGGCCTTGAAATGCACGTGACCATGAAATAAGCACCTATGCTACTCTGCGCTCATATTTTCTTCACCTATGAAAACAGCTGTGAAATTCTGAAGTCGCCCAGTACATTATGCTGTCACTCAGTACGTTAATACTTAATGTAAATAGAAATTTACGTCGTTTCAAATTCAGGAAGGAAATACAGCAATACACCCTTGAGTTTTTAAAATGGAACCATTCTGCGAGTTGCCTTTTAATTTTAATCGATGGTAAAATATTTTCATTAGATACAAAAGAGTGGGTATCATTTGTATTTAAGAAGAGAAATATAATATTTGCGTCATTTCTTGCGAATTTAAGTCTCTTGCTGGTACGGAATCCTCGCTGTAATTTTTTATGAAGGTTTACGTATTTTGTAACCTTTTTGAACATGTAAACGTATTGGAAAATGTATTTTTTGACAGACCTTGCATGTTTCACTCCGCAATGGTATAAGATAAGTTTTCAAATGATCGGATAATTTGGTTAGGTTTGATTTATTTGATTACGGCAAGCCTAAAGGTGTGTATGCCTTCGTGAAGGACTTTCTAAGGGAAACTAGCTCGTTATCGGGGGTATACAAGCATCGTTAATCGAACATCAAAGGCATGAGTTTATAGCTCATATTAGTATGTTGTGTTTTAACATGTCTATGGACAATGAACTTATAATGAAAAACTCCCAGAATTTATATAAGAATACCATGAGCATAAAGGGTTGACGAACATTCTCGGCCACGAAGTGATGTGAGATTCTAAGGCTGTTCACTTTTATATCAAATTCTAAGCATCTTATTCAGTTTTTGTGAAAGACGTGGTGGTCCATGGGCTCAATTTACAATGAAAAAACAGGAAGGAGAAACTCCAGTGTATAAAGTTTAACACACACGTATATATCATTTTTAAGAGCAAAACTAAGAAAACTTTTAGGCAGTGTGGGAGCAACTTTTGTGTCTTCTTTTTCTTGCCCGGAGAAGCGTAAACTTTCTTCCATTGCAATTTAAATGAATTGATGCCGATGACGCAGAAGCATTTAAAAAGGAGAATATGCAAATATATGAGCCATGTGCAAGGAAATGCCTTGCACATTTATGAACTATCCAGAAGATAATGAGATGGTGATTGTATTTTGTTGTCTTCGTAAGGGAAGTAATGTGAGGGTATAAAAGTGTGCCCTTTTCTCCTGCTTCTGGCAAGAGATCAAATTTCCACTTCGTTTCACCGAATACTTTATAGTCTGACAAAAGTTCCGATTTTAAGATGATAAATATACTTTTTTAAACTTTTGCTATCAGCATATTCATGTTTGTGGTTTTATCGCTTTCAAGATAATATCTGAATACTCGACTGCCATCCCGAATCAGCCTTAACAATCTAAACCTAAATTTTGCTTAATAGTCCTGCAGATGAACAGGTTATCTGATGAGATTTCATCGTTTACCACATATGTACGTGAATATGAGTCATTTATTTTCAGGAAGCCCTCCACGAAAATCCTTTCTGAAATGAGGAGGATAATGTTATGAAAGCAACTGCAGCAATAACAATGAGTGGTTACTATCTTCACATATTTTGCCTTGCCACTGTAAAGTCAGAACTGTTACGCTATATCTTTTTGTGTTTTAATAGGTTAAATAAATAAATAAAAGATAAATTTTGTATACAACTTCACAGGTTCTACATACTCTAAGACATGTATTTTAAAACAAATTTAATGGCTTAAATTATATTTCAGTGCCACTTATAGAGCGAAATTAAATTTTTCGACAAAATTTAGAGACACTACAAAACAACTGCGTGAATTAACTCTCCTTCTTAAATCTGTATATAGTCCCATGACATCAAATTTAACATTTAAAGATGCACATATTTTATACTGAGTTTATTAAAACTTCATGAATATATTACTCATTTTATTAAATTTTTACTTCTTCCTAGAGCAAAATTACAGTTTTTGAAATATTCATTAGGCTTTAGTTTTTTAAATACCATTAACTCTATACTTTCAGTCAAAACATTAAAGGAGATATTTGCATATGAGTTTACTGTCTAAATTCTTGTTTTGATAATTTTACCAATCAAAATTCGACTACCGGAATTCTAGATTAGACGAATTTTAGGAAGCAACTACAAAACGAAACCGCTTTCTTTAAAGATTAATGCTTCCTGACGAGGTAAAATAATTATTATTAAATTTATAACTAGCCGTATGAAAATATTAAATAAATATTAATTAACTCATCTCTGAGAAGTTTTCAGAGATAAGCGCAATAATGTTTTCACAAACTTTTATTAAATTATGCAACTAAAGACTTTGTGCGGTGTTAGAATATGATGAAGAGTTTATTAACTGAAATTACACAACCAACCACATTGTTGAAAAATCCTTTAACATGTTTTAAGGAAACCTGTAAGCTGTAAGTTTCTAGGATCAGCATTTCAGCCATTAATCAGTGCTTTTCAGCATTTTATCACACTGTGTTTTTTCTACTGTGCCAACCTCATTATTTCTTGAAACGTATTACTTGCGGATTGCATTTGTATGTCATTTCTTTTGACTTCCCTTCCAACTTTAAAAATTTAGGATACTGTCCACTTATTGACTAGACATACTACGCATCGATATGTAAACAATAAATTTTAAATTGCGCAGTTACCTCTACTGTTCAGTCAGTACCTCAGGTACCTATACATTTTATTCACTTGTTCCTCAAGCTCACAGTTATGTATTATATTATGCGTTCTGAAATTAATTAGAAGACATATTTACGTATTTATGTGTATAAAAGACATAAACAATCAAAGCATAAAGAAGTGAACAGCATAAACTGGAATGGCAGATTTATCGTTTAAGTCAGAAGTTCTCAACCAGGGCGTAATTACCATTGAAAGGAATTTCATAATTGAAAAGGCAGGAGGAGTGGGATCAGCCTTTTATTTTCCTGTTTAGTATTTAGTTTGCCGCCCAACTGGGACAGTCGTTAGCGACGTTGACGACCTTTCCGAAGTGCTCGGGTTCGAATTCCGGAGAAATCATGAATGTTTGTAAATACATAGTGTCTGTGCGGCATGGGAGTACTCTAAATTTGCGGCGAGCCGAAAGTCCTCTCGAGAGGTTGGTAGTAGGAGAAGAGAAGTGAGAGACCCTCGGACCAGTCCCCCTGGGACACTCTCCATCCGAATTGGGGGCGAACTGAGCAAAGTCGTACTGTCACCTAGGCTTTAGCCAACGACAGGCGCAGGCTTGCAGTCCTTGCCAATATGAATTTCGTCGGCTTGTGCTGATGTTCCTGTTATTCAAGTGAAATAAGTCACAAGATAACAACAGCATTTAGTTTTAGTTTAAGAATATAAAAATATATTTTTATTCAAGGTACTTATCAGCATTTTTTAAGCATTTCCTTGTTTAATTTATAACGCATATTAAAAGAATAATATAAATTTAAGTAAATGTATATGTACTTTTTTAGTTCTGGTAAGAAAGGAGGAGTTAAATAATCGTCTACCAATGGTAAAAGGGGTGCATGGGGTACAAAAGATTGAGAACTACTGGTCTAAGCTTGACTTCGACTAAGAGCTGTTTAAGACAATACGGAGCCCCATACGAGGCCCATTTGGCTTGACCTTTATAACTTTTTTAATGTAGATTTGAAAATTATCTTTCTACTGCTTATTCTGAACATTTCTTAATTTATTAATTAGTCTATCACTTCATTCCAAGAATAAATATACGGATACTTATGTAGTATTTCTTTCCAATTATGGAAAGTGCTAGTCTATGGTGCCAGTCTCAATTTCTCATATTTTGCAACAAAGTTTTATTCCAGTCTTTTCTTAATTATACAGAATTGTACTGCGATTTTTTATTAGAAAAACATAGTCTGTTTTCTTTGTACTTAATTTCGATTGCTTTGCATAATATTTGCTTCGTGGTTTTCCCGTTGTGTTATGAAAAATTGAAAGCCCGAAATTTTTTATTTCAAATATTTTACGTAATTTCTCTCTTTGAATAATTATTTTCGAAATAATTCACATAAAACTTTCTATTACTTACAGCGCCTCAGTCTGCCTCACCTCCGCTAATTTTAATAAAACCATTAAGTCATACTTCACACGTTGAAGATCACAAACAATTTCTTACTTCGAATTTATAACGAAAAGCTGCATTCTGCTGAGTCTGAGATACTAGCGCGTCCACCAGCAGTCGAACGGTATAACCGCTAATCACCAGTAGTTTAGTCTGGAGTTCGAATCCCAGAGAACGGGCTGGCTGCATGGGCATTTCCGTGGTTTTCCCTATCTGTAATATGAATACGAGCCAGCCCTTAGAAAATCCTTCACAAAGGCATCCCTTCCCTTAAGCAGACTGTCCTCGAGTGCTTTGCCCTAACTAAGTAAACCACATAAAGCTCTAGGATGTTAGGATATGCACAAAAAGATACGCAGTGTAACTCACATATTCGAAAAGCGCATTTCAAGTTCTTTTCATAGTTCTACCATGCCATAGATAGATATCGGTATTTTGTTGTAACATGGGGATAGTACTTCTAATATTCATCAGCAAAATTTGTATATTTATATCTTCTAAATTTTGTTTTGAGTCTTAAAAGCACCTAAAAACTCCTCTACAACTTCTATAAGGTTTACGGTTTAATCTTCTAAGGCAGCCGTTCTCAAATTGCGGAAAAAAAAGAAAATATTTTATTGATTCTGAAGCATTCTGAAGTGTTCTTTTACATGTTTTGTAATTAATGCATGTTTGTCTGCCAGTAATTATGGATTTATTTATAATTCCCAGTTAGCTGTTAATAATTTCATATGTTTATTTATTGTTAATTGATTATCGCATTAATGCTCCCTATGACTCTCCAACTATTTTCTTTCAAAGCAACTTCATATATATGTGTCACGATTAACCGCTATTATATTAATACGAATTTTGATAAATCACAATTATATGCATGTAGGATGAATGACAATTATATACATGCGGGGTGCGACATTAAAGAACTTGAAAAATACTGGTTTTAGAACTATGAAGTGAACAATTTTGACATATACTGGTTTCAGGTTGTGAAGTTAAAAGATTGGATAAATAACAAGCTCCAGAAAGCACAAGAAAATTATTTGTGTAAAGGATGGATATATTTTAAGGAGTTCTTTCGAAGAACCGTAGCCGCATTAAAAACGTTATGAAAGAATTACTGTTTAGAGAAAGTTTTTTGCTTGTCATGTGATGTAAAACAGTCAGTCGTCATGGAGCAATTTTGCGTTGCCATGAAAAGGAAAAACTGATACGCCATTTCGAACGTGGAAATTAACAACAAAGAACTCCCATTCAAGTTCTTTAGCTCAATGCTGATAGTTGACTGGTTGAAAAACGTACAATCTGTAATTTTTTAAGGAAAGAAGAAGAAATTATATGTCTTTTTTTCGTAATGATAAAGCCGTTGGAAAATTTATTTGGAACAGTTGTCTGTGTGAACAGTCAGTTGAACATGTGATACCAGTCTAAAAGATATTGGCTCATATTCACACTGCGGCGTTCATGCTTTCTTTACATTAAAGCTGTAGAGATATTGGGTATTTTTTTAAACTAGAGACATGAAAAATGAGCAATGACCTCGTCGGGACTCGAACCATGAACCTCTAGAATACTCGCCGAGCGTGCTGACCACTACACCATGAAGGCATGCTAAGACGGCGGGAGAAATACCTTATATGCTCCCCCTTTTAAAAGGCGACTGTGGTTTTAGGAAAAAAATTCGCCAAATCCTGGTGGTGAAGAATCATCATTCATCACCTTTTAGTTTGGGAGCCACTGTAGATTATTACGTCACACCATTCAGTTTTTTTTTTTGAAGAAGGAGAAGTGAAAACTGAGCAACGCTCTCGCCGGGACTCGAACCTCGGACCTCTCGAATACGCACCGAGAGTGCTGACCTTCTACGAAGGCATGCTATGAAGGCGGGAGAAATACATTATAAAGAAAGCACGAATGCTGCATGCGTTCGGTTCATTAACGGAAATTTAATTTGTATCGAATGAGTGTTATTCACCAACGTTATCTATACGGCTATTAAGTCTCAACTGCTGTATGCCTTATCTCTAAATTGAATAAAATGTTCCCAAGATTTAATCAATTCTTCTCTTTGGCTTTTAAAAACCACTTATCTTCATCACTTAAGTAACATATAATGTTGCACTCGTAAATTTTACTGTAGCGCATAATTGCTTACATTTCTATTAAATTATTTTATTAAGATTATTAAGATTATATATTTAAGATCATACAATTTCAACCCTTTCACCCTATCTGGTTTCACAGAATGATATTAGTCTCAAAAATGCATACATAAATAGAATTCAAGAAATTTAATTTAGTTAACTGTATCGCAATACATTTGTGCTAAGAACTGCATGGAGTATGTAACAATTTCTTACGATACTCCAAAAGTACGAGTGTATCTGTAATTGTTTTTCATTTCATATTTTCTTCAGCTAAAAGTGCTGAATAACATTTGATTCTAATTAAACGTTTTTATATAAAAGTGTTAATTTTCTCTAAGATTACTATTATTGTTTCACATTGCACGACTTTCTTACGATGCTTGACCAGGCATTAAAATACTGCTATTCATAGAAAAATGGAATCATTCTTTAAAGGACGATTTCTTTTCATCGGAAATATGATGATAGTAAAGAAATCACTCTCAGAAATATGATGAAAATCATTAAAACAAGTTTCTATCATGTTCCTTACTTCTCAGTTTGATATATTTGGTCCATTAATTATGAGATTTGGGTTCTCATAGATAGTTCCGTTTGAATAATTTTCTGACTGTACAGTCTGTATAGTTGCACGATATTTAATCGTTAGAAAACAAGCTTCGAGACTTCTAGCTAACTTCTGAACATACTTTTCATGCGAAGCTTACTCTTCGCGAACCTAGCTGCATAATGCATGACAACAGTATGTAGTATCTTTCCTTTCTGAGTACACCTTCACCTTATCATCATTTGAAGGCGATGAATTCAGTGATAAACACTCTTTTCATCGACTTCTTCTAACACAGATGGAAAATATCGAAGTTTCGTAATAAATAGTTATCGGATTCTTCTTTAATTAAAACAATTCTATAATTATTGTGTACAATGTCTAGATATACTCCTGGATAAAGTGACTCGGTGATGTTCTCAGGGAAATAATACATTTCTAATTCCAAAACTTTATTTTTTTAACTGGAATATTGCTGAACAGTTATGTTCTTCACATAACACCAAAGCTAAAGTTGTTTCTGCTGTTTCATTTGTTGTCTGTAGTTCACATTTACAAATTCTCAATGTATTCCCCCTATAATTTGTGTTATACGACATTTCTGTAAACAAAAAGCAGCTGTGCCTTTCGTTATTAACCCAAAAGGGACTATTAGTCTCGAAATGGGATTTTCGTCGGTTCACTATAAACGACGAATCATTTTTCCAATTTTTGCAGTCTAAAATTATTGTCTTGTATTATTTAAAAAAATTAAGTAATGAAGAATCTGCATGTACGTGTGTATATTCCTCGCAGTGTGAGAAAATGACGATACCTAGAGCCATCAAATTTTGAATAACTTAGTCCTCCACGGAACATATACACTTGAAAGTTCGAATTTCGAATTCCGTTTTATTATATATTTCGCCTTTTGTAAAAATTTAATAAATTTTTTATTAACAAACTCAACTATCTGAAAGCGAGCTGTGGTAACACTGAACAGAATAACTATGTTACTAAGAAAGCTGAATATTGATGAGATGAACAAAAGACTGAAAGAAATATTAAAATGTTTGCCAACACTTAACACTGCATTGGGAATGCTAAGTACACGCCGCTACGCAACTTAAAAATTTTGTGATTTTACAGTTGACCTTTATATACGCCATAAATACGTAGAAAACGTAGGTTAATAATAGAGCTAAAAAAGGGTTAGCAAGATTGAGTTCAAGAAAAGACTGGTAGACTGCGAACTCAGCGAGAGCGTAAAAAACCTTAAAAAAACCTTTTGGGCGGAAGTTAAAACCTGAAGATTTCAGCTTCCCCCTTTTTGTGTGTGTATTGTATTATTATTTTGCGATAAGAACACTATTGAAGCAGAGATATAATAATGTGCTACTTTGTCTTGAGATTTTATTATAGTGTTATCTATGCATATCAACTGTTAAACTAGAATTCCTCTGCATGCAAAACTTCAAAGATTTGAAGTAAGGGAATATTGTTGAAGCACGAAATAGTTAATATTTATATAGGATGAACCACTTAAATTTTCGAGTAGTCTATATTGCTAGTGTTACAGGGCTTAAACCATCCTGAATTCAATTTTATACTTTTGTGTATCTACGTCGAATATCTCATCAAAGTCTTACATATCAAGGCAAAATTCTATAGCGAAATATAAAACAAACGGTAATAAAAAGTAAGGCAATAAGAAAGGAGTAATTTCTATTAATATAGGTAATATATTAGTTTCACGAAAGCAAAATTAATTTTGCTTTCAAACGCATCGTTTCAGTTCCAAGTTCTATTAAATTTGGCACTAATATTAAATTTCATTAAAATCTTCTGTTAGACTTAACCTGTATAACCTAAGCCTAATGATGGAGGTTTATTAAATTTTGGAAATGAAGCTATTTATTCAATTACCTTTACCCCCCCACCGATATGTGTTTTGAATGTCATAGAAAATAAAACAGCACTTAACACATAAATAGTCTGAGGCATCATAAAGGTATTTCCAGTTTCCTTAAACATCCTGATAGTAAAATAAATTTTTCTCCAAGCGTAACACAAATCCAATGAAATATTCTTTGGATATATTCACAGGAGTGTCTAGGTCAACAAGAATGTATTAACTTTTCTGAACTGTCCTTTTCTGTTGTCACTATAACTGAGTTTATGAGATATCTCAGAAAAGAAATAAAAGTGGAAGAGCATTTTGACATTTTTGTGATCTCTGAGGAATAAAAACTTCAGCCAGATGCCATAACTTTTCTCCAGATCTCTGTCCCTTTATAGCAAGTACATCTGTCACCCAATTTATGTGATTTTGCAATTTATACAGTGCTTCTTTTGTAGAATAACTACTATTATGTGTTATTATGCTTCGTTTCTGGAATTCAGATTTAAATTGATTGAATAAACGAAATATTTAACTTACAATCTGAAAACTTTTGATTTTAGTCTAACAACTGCAAAAAGCGTTACCATGAAAATATATTTTATATAAGTTAAAAATATATCAAACAATTTTTAAACTCTTAAAAATCATATAAATTTTCCTTCTTAAAAAATAATATCTATTACTGCTAACTGAAAGTACTAAATATTTGAAGAAAAATCAATTCGAAAGAATTTTAAATTTATAAGCTCTGATACCTGTTTCTTCAAATCATTTTTGAACGCTAAATCATACAAAGAGGAAAATATGAAAATATAAAAAAAATTACCTTTTGAACAAAATTAAGGAAAGAAATGTACACATTGCACTCTGCCCGTTATTGCAAAATTTCATTATGAATTTGATTTGAAGATATTGTATAAAATAAGAAGAGTTAGAAATTTTGCGATTGCTGCATTACAGGTTTGGTTTGGTTTATTTGGTCATGGCAAACCGCTCGAGGGCTATCTGCCTAAAGGTAGGGATACCTTCGAGGAGGACGTTCTACGGCATATTGGCCCGTATACACGTTACACATGGGAAGAACTACGAAAATGCCCATGCAGCCAGCGCGTTTGCGGGATTCGAGCCTCGGACCGAACTGCCAGTGTTCAGTGACTGGCCGCTCAGCCGATGGTGGGGCCGCTGTATGACAGGAGACTGAAAATATATTTTATTATCATACTTAAACTAAAATTAATATTTTTTCCAAATGTTATCAAAATTAGATGATAGACGTATGTGTCAACTTCTATCGGCTAACAGAAAGCACTGCGGGCTCTTACAAATACTGATTAGCGTTAATTCTCAAGGCAGCAGATGACCTTTCGTTCCATTAGACAAAAGCTGCAGTTTCTCTAACTAGCTTTTAAATTTTTTTTTCATATTCCCCTAAATTGCATAATTTTCTTGCCCTGACAAATATATGCCACGCAAATAAAAAAGAAGACTGTGTTTAAATTTTAAAAAATTCTTAGGAAAAGATAAAATAACTGCCACAAATATACTGTTTTATACATTTAAATCAAGACAATTATAATCGCTTACTAACAAGCTTAACTTTAACAGAATAACAAGCAATCTAAATAACCAGAATTTCGAATGATATGGCTTTCGATACATATGTATTGTGTCTATATCATTCACCTATAAATACTACGTCGCTATAATTTGAAAAATAAAGATGTTAGGTTCCGAAAGGAATAACAGCTATCAAGATTTGAAGTTAAACAGGCAACGTATATGGTTATGGATTGGACTTAATTACGGCAAAGCATACGAGAGCTATTTGCCTAGAGCAGAGATGACGGATCTTTTTCGATTAGTTTGTCACTTAAATTACGGTTTATTATTTTCGTGTGCCCAGTGTGCCACTTATTTTTTTCTTTTTGAAAACCAACTTTAAACCCCTGCTTTGATTTCAAACTATCGAACTGTATTTTGTAACCATATTTGCTATTTGGTTGTTAACTTGTTTAGTTATTCATTTGCTGTTTAGTTATTAATAGCTGCTGAAAATATTCATTTGCTGTGAGTTATAGGTCCCATGCTCGTTCTGGTTTCTCAATCCGCCTTTGATGGCCGCTGCTCTTGAAAACTTTTTTATCCTTTGCAATGCATTTTTCAGAGAATGTAAGTGTATAAAAGCAATTTAAATGTATCTGTGGCGTAACGAGTTGATTAATGAGTTACTGTTGATTAACGAGTGCACTGGTATCGCAAAACGGAAAAGAAGTGGCAAATTTCTGATTCCCCAGGTCGAGAGAGTATGACTTCTGTCTACTCTTGAGGTACTCAGTCTGGCACTGCACGGGTTAGATTTCAAAGTTCAGTCAATTTTCGCTGATGCTAAAACGAACACGATTAAGGAACCAGCTGTGCACATGGCAACTAATACCGTTGACAGGAGCGTCCCGGACACTTCAACAGCTTTTCCCTCTCCCTGTCCTCAGTACATACAACCAAAAACCTTTGCAGACGTATTACGAGAGTCTAGCAAGCCAAGTTTAATTATACAGCCGAAAGGCAACATCTCTCAAGCAGACTTGAAAAAGGAACTTCAAGAGAAAGCTCCGATTTCAAAACTTCAGCTGACAGTTGCTAGAATATTGCCTACCAAAAAAGGAGCTCTTCGTAGAAAAAGCTCTTCGTAGAAAGATAAAGTAGGAGCATAATCACGAACGCCGAGAAGAACTAAGTATTATCTACAAAAAAGCACAAGCCCAGTATAAAAAGGCCATTCTACAAGCCAAGTTGTACAGCTGGAGAGCGTTTTGCACAAATAATAAAAATCCCTATGGGGTATTGCACAAAGTCGCAACAAATAAGGTTTTGCCCCTCCAATTCGCAAGGTCTACGTAGACGGCACCAATAATGCGGAACCGACAGAGCAGCGTAGGAGCACTATTGCAACAACAGTCACTAAGATTCTTGATGCAGTCTTTCAAGACGATAACACACTGGACGCTTCCAATTTAGAACATCCAACTTACCTTCTGCACTCCACAGCAGAAGATGACGTGTCATTTACGCAGTCTAAAGTCTGCGCTGTTTTGCGAAATCTACAGAGGAACAAAGCCCCAGGCCCCGACTCGTTGGACTACAACATTGTCAAGGCGATGCATTAAGCAAAACCAACGTCTCTTAAAAATTTTTACAATAGGTTGCTGCAACTGCGTTATTTTCCCAAGTCCTTTAAGACAGGGCAAGTTATTCTCTTCCAAAAGAAAGAAAAGGACCCCAACGACCCGGCCTCTTTCCGGCCCATCTGTCCGCCATAGGGAAAATTTATGAGAAACTTTTATTTCAGAGAATAAAGCCCTACTTGGAGATTAAGGGTAAGATCACGGACTCTCAGTATGGTTTTCGAGAGCAGCGCTCAAAAATCCAAGCTCTTAGCGCCATACAAAAGGAAATCTATGACGCGTATGACTGTAACAACCATGTGGCCGTACGCATATAAGAATTCTGTACCGCACCACGCGCATAGGGAAAACATCCATCCTTGTGATTGGATACTGCTTCCGATGACATCATTTCCTCTACGTTTAGGAACGCCTTGACTCCTTAAGCTCGAAACTATGCCTCCATACCATTTGTTTACATTTTGACAGAAGTACAGAAAAGATTATTACCTTAATGACATGCGTTATATTTTTGTTGCCGATTGCACTTATTACGGCACTGTAGTTATGGTGAATTTAATATAAAAATTTATAGTGCTTTTTTTTTCATAGAGAGGAAAATCAGTATTTCTTATAGTGCTCTAACTCCGTAAATATATATTAATATTAGGTACAGAGGTGTTTAATAAATGTATTCTTAATTTAAAAGCCTTCGTATTAAAGGTTTTTGTGATTATTAATTCATTGTTTCATGTTCATTAAGTATAGATCCTTTGCAGATGCTATCTCCGAAAGCATGAAATAAGTCTGTTTTCGCAAACAGCAAAAACGTTAGGATATAACATAATACACAGTAATTTCACGATATTTGTAGTCAGTCTGAAAAAGTAAAATTTATTTTTGAAGTTAGACTACATTAGATTTGGAACACAGAAACAAAGATAACTATGTGTAAATTGAATATTTCCCATAAATATATACTTTATGAATATTGCCCATTTTTGAATGCGTGATGTCTTTTGTACCTTTGTATAAAACTAGTGTTTTTCAGAGAAGAAAGTTGTTCTTATACACGTGTGTATTCAGCCAATATACTGAATGCGCTTTTTCCTTTCATTTACTAGAATACTAGAAGTGTGAAAGACGTGGACATTAGCATGGAAATAACATATACAGTTGCAAAAGGAAATATTTTCTGCAATATGAAAGGACAGAATGCAACAAAATTTCAATAATGTTATACTTACTAGTACATATGCCTTTACATTTCAGTCGAGATCGTCGTATAATCCAATGTGTTTTGTTTTTTACACTAAATTTATTAACTCATTTATTTATCTAATCTAAGTATTTGAGATTGCTTCTGATATTAACAGCATCTTCGAAGGATTTTATAGTTTCATTACTCCACGAACAGGATAACAACTACAAAAGGCTGCATGTAAATTTTTTCGTCTGGCATTATTATTCAAAGAATACAAATGATAATTTTCAAGCTTCCGTATCACTCATGAGCGTCATTCTACAAAAACAAAACTGTAAGAATTCCGCCTAAACCTCATTATGCCAAGAGAAAATGATGTCAGCGGAAAGTATGTCCAATCACAGGTACGGATTTTCCCTATGCGCGTGGCGCGGTACAGAATGCTTATATGCTGGCCGTACATAGTCTGGATCTGAAAAGTGCGTTTGATTCCCTTTGGTGGCCAGCAATCTTGGAGGCACTTCATGAAGCCTGATAATCTGCTGCAGGTGTGCAAAAGTTATCTCTCTGACCGCACTCTTGTAGCAGTGCATGGAGGAGTTGTTGAGAGAAATCTGACCAGGGGCTGCCCTCAAGGTTCATGTGCAGGTCCTGACCTATGGAATGCAACTTTTAATTCTATTCTCAAAACACTGTGGCAAAACCACACAAAGGTGATTGTTTTTGCTGACGACGAGATATTCATCATCAGAGGCAGTTCGAGAGACCAGCTGGAAAGTAACAGTAACGAGACCATAGCGCACTTTGTACGGCTCTGTGAAGGCAAGAAACTCACCATCTTGGAGCAAAAGTCAAAGTATATGATCGTACACAAACCAGGTCAAACTCTTGTAAGAAATCCAGTTTTGAAACTAAACGGCCGTACAATCAAACGAACTCGGGAACTAAAACTGCTCATAATCGATGAAGAGCTCTCCTGGCTGCCTCTCTTCAGAGTAGTCCGCATGAGGGCACACGAAATTGCAAATACTTTAAGAGGCTTTCAAGGCTTAGACTGGGCCCTTAGACCACCTATCCTAAAAATCCTCTATCAGTCCGTCGTGGACAAAATGGCCCTCTATGGAGCGGCAATCTGGGCAACTCCAATGAACGAAAGGAAAAAGAAATTGCTTAGTAGTATACAACGCCCTTTTGCTCTGGCTATTACAAAAGGATACCGTACAACAGCGACAGCGGCCGCCACAGTACTGGCTGGGGTTTTGCCACTACATATTAGAGCAGCACAAGAAGCAGCAGTAACAACTGTCCTGCAATTACATCTCTGCACCACTTTTGGACAGCTATGTTATGATCCAGATGAGTGAGTATGAAACAAAACGTCTCATAAATGCAACCCATCCTTCACACCATGGAAAAGGGGTTATAGCACACACTATCTCTCAGCACAGCCCTCATGAAGAAGGAAGGGCAGTAAATGTTATCTATCCGTCTAAAACTACGAAAAAGAGTTTCGGCCCACACATCACGGAAACATGACTCTGATATAGAGAATCAATACTATGTATACACGGAAGCTTCAAAAGTTGACGGACAAGTAGGCTGTGGCCTCATAGTAACTAAGAACAAGGAAACGCTGATAACATGGAAAGGTCACATGGGACAGAATAATTCAGTTTTCCAGGCTGAAGCAATTGCGACTCGCAAAGCTATCGAGTTAACAAGCTCCCAGTAGGATCCACTATCATATTCTTACAGATAGCCTGTCGGTCATATATGCCTTACGAAATCCCAGACATCCCTCTCCTATCATAGCGGAAATTCAGGACATGCTGAAGGAGCGTTCGCTGACAATGAATACCCTCATATTTTGGATAAAGGCGCAGGCCAGCATTCAGGGTAATAAGGAAGCTGACAGGCTAGCAAAAGAAGCAGCTCACAATATTGATGCTCGAAGTGTTATTACCAAACTCCCGTGGTCTCACCTTAAAAACGTGACAAGGGTAGCAGCTCAGCACCAGTGGTAATGGGAATGGGACACTACCGAACAAAGCAGGAGGACCTTTGAATATTACCACAAAGTTTCGCTCGATCGTCTTGAGTCATCCCCACAAATAACGAGATTTGTGATGGGGCACGGGCCTTTCCCCTCCTATTACTATGAGCGAGGAATTGCAAATACCGAAAGCTGTGTCTGTGGAGCCATGGGTAAATTAGACCATTGCTTGACCCAATGTCCTCTAACCGCACAGTGGCATGAGCAGCTTCCGGAACAGGCAGTTTCTCATAAGCGTTATCTAATAAAACAGTCAGCATTTCGCAGAAAAAAATGCAAGATAATGCAGAAACTGGAGAATTGGGAACAGATTTGTGCAGTGTCAAATAGATCCCAATCAATCTCTCTTCTCTCTTTTTTCCCTGCAGATTTAGTAGAGATCAGCATAGCCTAAGTACTGTATATGTTATGAAACATTTATGTATTATCGCCAATGAAAATTATTATGAACTATGTAAGATGTATTATGTAACAGGCTCAATGTACTATGAACTATGTAAGCAAGTATTATGAAAGATCAATGTATTATGAGCTACTTGTATATAAGCTTGCACTATGAACTATGTCTGTCATGACCTATGTAACTATGTAAAAATATATTATGAACTATGTAACTATGTAAGCATGTGTATATCAATGTATGCCCTTATAGGGCCCATGAGGTGTTGCCCTGGATAGTTGTGGAGCCTGGACTAGAACCCGAATAGTCTAAGTAAGCCGCATGGGTGTTCAGACTCTGCTCTCAACTGTCAACTGCACCTGTGGCGTGCCACCTATTAATCAGTTGTTATAAAATGCTTCAAAAAAAAGAGAGAGAATACTGTTATACTTAGTTTAGTTATAATTTATTTCTTTATTGCTTATTATTTAATACTGTATTATTTATTTCATAGTAACATAGCAAAATTCTAAACTAGTTCTAATTCTAAACTTAAGTGGTTAAGTCAAGGAGCTTTATTAAAATCGCTTTTAGATTTAATAAATGAAATCAAAATTTTATGGCACAAAAATAAATAAATAAAATAGAGCCATTGAAGTGCTATATAAGGGTACATGGATAACAGATTCAGCATTGCTTGTTGACTTAACCGGACATTTAAACATTCTCAGTAAAGAGCTACATTTCCTGCCTCTTAAGGGAACCGGCATGATTCAAAAGGTCGGATTTGGCTAAAAATCTCTATTTTTATTTCCTTATACGAAGTAAGTACGTTCCCCATCCCTGCTTTAAAGGAAGGAGTACCTTTATCGAAGACAGTTTGATAAAACTTACTCGTATTCACTTTACATGTGAATAAAAAAACACGAAAATGCAGACTTTTTCCAGGGATTTGAAATCGGGTGGAACTTACCAATGCTCAATGACTTTAAAGCTCGGTCGCTCGTGAATGTGTGGGTGATTATTAAAGATCTCAAGAATGGCAGCAGCTCTCGCTGTTATCCACATGCAGTGCGTATGGGTAATTGACACGATTGAAGCTTAAAGCAAGGACACGCAAAAAATGGAAAAAGCAGACGAAGAGTTCCAAAATCTCAATCCAACAAAACCTCAGTCATTACAAACTATTGAAAACAAATGAAATGTTAAGATTCCGATTTATTTTCAGCCATTCTGCTTGCATAAATCGATACATTTCACGTAATTCAAATATTTTAACTGCATACCAATTTGAATTCATGTCAGCGTGTAATCCATAAAATCCAGTTTCTTATTCTTGACATTTCTGGGAAAGATTAAAGACATTTTCTGGGAAAGACTCTGCTGTCTTTTAAAGAACTTCTTTATACATTCTTACAGCAATTCCTCCTCTTGAAAATTTTTCTTCGCCTCTGCTCCAAAGTGATCTATTTTGTTCGGAATTTTCTAAAGGGTGGCTGGCCTCTTTCGCCTTTAGGTGATTCATTTTCATGATTCAAGTTCCAGCACCAAAGGGGGCGATTCATCGTACGTTCCTTTCAATCAATGCCATTGCATCGTCTTGTTTTCATACTACCTGTCTATCTGTACATTTTCAGGTTTTTATATATTTTTGACATTGTTGGATTTCATGATGAAGTTTTCTATCAATTTCTTCTTTCACTCTGTTCACTCGGTTACTTTATAATAATGTAGTACAACCATTATCTGTGATTAATTGTTGTGATTTTCTCTTTCTGTACTGTGATAAAAAAAGAGATTTGGGCGTTATTTATAATTTTGTGCGCAGGTAGATAAGAGTCTCTTACATTTTAAATGCACATTATTTTTTCCTTTACTGTAAAATACGCATCATATTTACGACAACTTTCTGATGAGTGGAGTCGAAATGATATGAAAAGACAGAGCTCATACTCTCCATTATTAAAAGAATTATCCTAGTTATAAAAAATTTATAATTGTCAAATTTCCTTTACTTAAAACACATTAAACATTTACTACTATTCGCTCATTTTAATATTAGACATTTTACAATGTATAACATTAAGCTTACGCATTACAATTAGAAGTGTGAAAAATTTGCTGCATATTTATCATTTATTTGCTAATTACCAATTTACCCTTTTTTCGCAGAAGGAAACGTTTCATGGTTTTCAATAATTAAAACAATATAGTATATTGAGAGTTGCAAGTTGGAGGAAAAACAGTACATATTTAGACTTATGTTAATGTAGAAACTAACGGGATGTAAAGGAAGATGTTTATTTGAAAATAATCAAATGTTTTAAGATATTTTTAAGTTAGAATTTATGATGTTAAGCCGCCGTAATCTCAACAAACTAAAATCAAGTCGAATGAGGCTCTTAGATGCGAGTACACTAAATTAACCAAATGTTCCGCATCAGAGCAAATGTTTCCTCATGGGAACTTAACTCTTTCGTTTAACAGTTTTTTCATTAAAAATGTAATCCCTTAAATTTTCCGTTTTACAAATGTCATATGTAAGATAAAAAATAGGCAAACTAAAATGCTAAATTTAATCTGCAATAGTTCAAATTTAACCTATAATACTCTGTTTTTAAATTTGTTTTTTTTTTCTCTTTTCCATCTTAAAAACAGCAACTTCTTAATATAAACTAGAATGTTGTTGGAGCAACCAACGTATCTGTGTCTTTTACAACTTTCAGTCCTTGTTTTCAATCCCTAGTAATCTGTCTCGATTAGCCCACCAGCGGCGAAGCGGTAAAGTCGCTGAACACTGCTAGTTCGGCCCGACATTTGAATCCCACGAACGGGCTTACTGCGTGTGAATTTTTGTAGTTTCCCCATGTGTAACGTGTATATAAGCCAGTTCCCCTTAGATAGTCCTCCAAGAAAGTCATCTCTTCCCTTAGACAGGTAGCCCAGATAGCTTTGCCGTAATCACATAGATACACAAACAAATCATCTCGAATGTATTTTTGATGAAACTTGTCGTGAAGCGCACGGAGAGAACTAAACATTTTGACTTCTAACTAAACTTTTGGTCAGTGCTATCTTTAACTCGTCGTGAACACGATTAGTAAATTAAATTCGTTTTATTCTCAGATTGTTTTTGATTACTCTTATTTTCGAAAACCCTAATTGTAAAGGAAAACATTCATCAGCTGAGTATGCCTGTGGTGGTTTAAAATCGAAATATCAATTTATTTTCATTTTACCTACATATACATATTTTTAAATGTAATATTTTTGTGCGTAATATTTTTTGCAAACTTAACTGGTAACGAGTTACAATCATTTGTAGTAATCCCGAAGGGGAAAAAGAAGCGAAACTAAAATATTTAAAATAAAATTCATTACTGAATTTATTTTTTCGAGTGTTTCTTTTTAATAAAATAAAAAAGGATTTAATTCTTATTTTTGGAATACTGCTAGTTGCAGCTGCAAGTCCACGCCCCACACATTTTTCTTCTTTACCTTTTTGAATCACGCTAATTAAGATGCTGATGTCTTTGCTAATGCTAAGAATCATAACTAAAGTAACAATAAATAATAACTTAACTAAACAATAAGTAAATTTGGCAATTCATTCCATAAAACTCTATTATCTTATATCTCAACAATATTTTATGATATATTAAAACTAACTTCAAAACAGTTCACAGAATGTAAATCATAAAATTAAATCATAATAACAAGGCTTATAACATTCTACGGATTGTATTATTGGAATCTTAAAGTTCACAGTTTTGAATGTACAAAAATAGCATATTACATGTTTTCCAAAACAAAAGTTTAAAAATCTTAGGATTCCACTTTAAATTTGTTTAAAAATCTTTTGCCATCTATAGCTGCAAAGCAAAGAACGCTTAAATTTAGCATTTTCATATTTTCTAGCGTTTTCAGATACTAAATTAGTATTTTTGTTTGCTAACTATTTGTATAGACTTTGTAAATAAACAAGCCAGAAAAGTAAAAAAATAAACAAAAATTGGAACCTTTTCCAACTTCAGACAGTAACAATTTTTACAGGTGATGATATTCGAAGCAAGCTGATCTCTTCTCTCCAGCCACAGTCAAGAATAAAGCCGTATACATAAATGCCCATTCAAACATTGGCCTAAAGAAACTTGAAAAATAATTGCTTTCCCTCTGGTGACTATTTTCATGTAGGATGTAAAATTGATGATTTCTCATTCCACGTACAGTCCGTGATCTTCATCAAAAGTGAAGATATTCGAAGAATTTTGAATATTATGCCCTTGAAGACTAGGTTGAATTATGTTCTTGAAGGCATGTTGAATATTATGAGCGGTTAGCTTGAAGGAGATAGTATGTCCTTCAAGCTTGCCGCTCATTAATTTTCCTTTTTCCCTTCGAAATTTGTTTATTCTAGAGCCAAGAACAGCACTGTTTTCAGAAATGTCTTTCAACGTTTCAGATGCCTTGGATAATCTAATGATTAGCGTGGATGAATACTAGTCCATACTCCAGGATGAATTTTCAAATTCTTCTTTTAACTGAGACTTGGTAATTTTATGTGTGCTCCTTCCGTCTGTTGGGCCGTAATATGGATTTACCCTGTCTATATCATTCTTAGTGATGATAGGCTAAATGATGAATGGATTCGACAAATTTTCAGCAGTTTGCGGGTAATATATTATTCCTTCTTTGGACCTTGAGTACTTGTATAGGCTACAATCCTTTCTTTAGCTCCATCAGCGCTGTCAATAATAGATTTTATGTATTGTTGACATTACTTACAAGCCAACAATTTGCTCTGCAATTCTGAGCAATCTTTACTTTCTTAGTATGGAAGATAGCTCTCTTCGAATCTTTATTGTTTGCTATTAAGTATTTTTGCACATTTTAATCCCTAATTTCGATAGCATTCCTAAGTTCATAGCGTTAATACTTGATCGCTTTTCGATCAGAAGCTTCGGTAATACGTATGCAGCTTCTCCTTATAACACTGCGACTAAGTACAAGACTTTTGGAGTAAAGTCCCATTTTCGCTCATGAGAAATCAACTCATATTTCATTTTAGGAGCATTTCATAAAGATTTTACTTGCTTTGGTAGTTCATATCGGAACGGAATGAGTGGGATGGTATTTTATTTACAGAGGGCTGAGCTAGAATGTCAGCTACAGAAAACGCTGCGCTGGGACATTGTTCTTAGACTATGTAGATTCCAGTAGTTGCTTCTGTAATTTCCATGTTTTTTTCCAAATCTTTTGTTCACTATACAAATGTTTCGGTTAACAGATGATTTTATATTCTCTAAACTAAACTCTTTACGAAGTTTTTCATCAGTAACAGCTAGTTTCTCTCCCGTAATATCCACAAACTTTCTTTCAACAGCGGTTATACTTTCCTTCACATTTGAAATAGGACGTGGCTGTTTCCGCTTTTATTTTAGTGACATTTGCTTCGAAAGTGTTCATTATTATAGCATCCTTAACTGCTACATATCCCCAGTTAGCAATAATATATCCAAAATAGCTTTCGTGCGCTTCCAACTTTCTTGTAGCAGACTTTCAGAAAAGAGATCATCAGTTCTGACATAAGATTTTTCGCTTTACGGATTCTTTAAATAATTTTTTTAGATAATAGGAAAGTTTGGAAATTTATTGCAATATGTAACACCTCCTTCAGTTATAAATAACAGTTATAAATAATACAACAATAAAAGAAAGATTAGACGGAATTCTGCTTAACACGCAATGAATATCACAGAAACCAAAATCATTCGCAAATCAAATTGCAAAGCAGTAAATACCAAGCAAAAGTTCTAAGAACTCTCATGTGACTCTAACTTGAATAACCGAAATAACTATCTTACGTCTACTCCCAGCCGCTCTGTATAGGTTAGTTAACAGGAAAGGATAAGCATTTCAGCAAGCTACAAGAAATGTCGGTGCTACAGCTTCGAAAGCGGATTTTCCAAAATTTCAGAATGTCACCAAAATAACGAGAAACCTCAAGATTTCACAAATTATGAAGATTCTGCCCATATCTAATGTTTTATTTGAGCTGTTTTTATACTCGAAGAGTCAATCAACTTAGAATTGAAAATCTTACAATATAACACATTAAATAATCATATATAGACTCACTAAGTGGCCACAACTTCAAAATGAAATGAAATACACAATAAATGAACACAAAATTACCACACATAAGTACAAATCATTGTTTTATTTATTTAGGCATCAGATAAATAAATAAATAAATATCAGATAAATAAGAAATTAAATAATAAAAGCATATATGAAACTATACAAAAATATATAAAAACATTTAAACGAATAAATAAAAAAATTACGAAAGTGTACGACAATATTATAGGTACAATTATGTTATAAACCAGTTACTCGTATAATTCGTTGTAATAAATTAGCTTTGTAAAGTTCATCTGACAATGTTAGATTAATCAAATGCAAACTTTATGTCTTCTTTTTTAATTTAGCTCTGTCATATTTATATATTGAAATGAATCAAACATTTGAATGTGTGATTTTAAAATGAAAGCTCCCTGGTCATTCGTATATAAACCACTATTTTCCAGTCTTCTGAAAGCATCTTACTGCAAAATCTTCAGCCACCATTTCTAGTTTGAACGCGAAAAACTCCTTCATTACAGTTCGTACCTCCTCCACATTTTTGAAGTGATCCCGCGGAATCAATAGATCGAAAGAAATAATAATTTGAGTGGTGCAAGAAGTGGCATCATTTCAGCTCTCTCAAATTCCTGGAGACTTTTTCGTATCGTAAAATTTAGCCTGACGTTGCTATAGTACAGAATAATTTCTGTTTTCGTGTGCCGTATGCTTTTATTTGAAAATAGCATACATTCATTCTAATTATTCAGAGTACGAATTATGAGACGATTATTCGGAAAGGACAGGTAGTGGATTAACTTCTGACTTGACACAAAGTACCCCCTTGTGTCTGAAGCATCCACATTTGGGAATACTTCATGAAGCTGGGCTGAGTTCAACCACTGATTTTGTGTGTTAGGTCCACGGAAAAAGACCCACGTCTCGCAGCACACAAGAGCTCTCTGATGTTCGCTCTTCAATTTGTTTGGTATGGAATAATTTCTTGAAGTACAGTGTAGCAGTTCTTCTTGCCAAGATACTAATGGTGACGAACCGTGGTACTCATCGATTGTACCTACCATATTTGATAATCTTCAAGTTCTAGTAATAAGATTTACTTTTATACCCTGCACAAGGCGCCAACGTATACATCTCGCGGCTAACGAGAACTCGGCTGTTTTCAAAGCTCCTGTTATTTTTTAACTTTGGGGCTACAATTAGTACTTAAATTGCCTCGAAGCCCGGCTCCGGTACTTCTCAATTTTTGAGACAAATCGTAATTTTAACTAGAGCGCATATAACCTAAATTAAAGAGCTCCTGTACTTCTTCTGTATAACTGAACCACAATTTCATCAGAAGATTCATTTCATCTCTAAAATATTATTTCTATGATAAGTAGGCCTCATAAATCGATTCTAATTTCTGATTGCATGTTTGCGTGTCTTTCAGACAAAAACCTTGTACAGACGTTGAGACTTTTAGCCTACCCTCATATAAAAGCCTTATTCTCCAAGAAGTTCAATAAATTTATAAAATTGGATAGATTTTTTTCCCAAAAGTAATAGAAGTAATCCTCCTGGTTGTACAAGTCCAACGTGACTTCTCACAGAAAGACAGATTTTTGTAACGATGTAACCAAATATGTGGGACGAAAGTTGTCTCTTGTACACAGTACACTTGTACATTTGTTCTCAAATAACATAGTACATAGAATACATACTTATACACTTGCTCTCAGGTAACAAAATACTATGCATTTGTTCTCAAATAACACAGTACACTCGTACATTTGTTCTTTTTCTCTTCAACACTTGTTCTCGAATTCAGTATTCTTCTTTCTTTGTTTTCGTGCCTACACTTTCTCTGTTAAAATTTTCTCCATAGATTGTTAGTATTTCTAGCATTCTCCCTGTTCTCATTAGTGACTCTTTAACTTTTTCCATTGGTGTGTTGGTATAAGAAAGGTCCTTTTTCTGTCATCCTTGAAATAGTACATCATATTGAATATCCAGGGCTTACATTCAGCTGAAGCCCATCTCTCTATTTCTTAATTTTTTAGTGAAATTGTAATTCCAGCGGGAGTCCCAAATTAAATGAAGACTAGTATTTTATTTCATTATTTAACATTATTTATCATTAATTTAATGATTATTAAATTTTTATTTATCTTAAAATTAGGCAAAATAGCAACCTTATTTTGGCTTAAAATGCAGAATTCATTTTGCTTCTGAAGAATAGAAATCTGTGTTTGATCGCTCTCAAATCAATATTTTGTTCGAAATCTACACCAAAATAAAGTTGCGGTTTTGCCTAATTTTGAAGTTTAGGCTGGTGTGCTTTTCTTACAGTGTTTATTTATCTGTTTACATGTTACTGAATTTTAAATTCTTATTTTAGTCATTAATTATTTCATTAGTAATTTATAATTATTTTATTTATTTATTTCTGTTCGTCTTTTCTAACGCCCTTCCATAGCACTCTGGCACATCTGATTTTAGAAATTAAGCCCTGGCTGCGATACGGTAACGCCACAAGCGTTTCTCTTTTATATGATAAATGTCTTTTTGTTATTTTGGCACAACTCCTATAGCAAATGTTTTCTATATAACTGGTATTGGCCGGTCCGTTTTTAGGTGTCTAAACCATAGACGGAAAGACAAACCATTAGGTTAAGTATTAAGTTAATCATGTTATAAAAGTTAACCATGCTATAAAAAACTGTAATATTAATTACATGCCTTGAAAAGTTAGATTTAAGCTAACATGGTATACAGCTGTCGTTTACTCAAATATTGCAACATTTTCTGTTCATCTTAATATTTATAAGTTATCAATAATTTCAAACATTCTTAAATCATTATTTCGGTTCTTTTAAATAAACATTTTATGGTTGTTTCGTGACACTTTCATTCCATTGAGAATTATCAAAATTGGTACCTTTTTGCCTTTTATTTATCTAACATATTACACTTAAATCATTATTTCGTATTGTATCTACCGTAATATTGATTATTCTTTTCATACCGAAACAAATATATTTGTCTTTTGGGCTTCGAAAACATTACATTTAACTGCGTGCAAGTAAATATGATAAAACTTAATTCCCTCTTTTGAATAGAATTCACAATTTTTAAAGTTCATAATCAGAAAGTTTTCAGATTTCGAATACGTCTCACATTATTTACATTTCAAAACACTTATCAGCAATAAAAGGTACCATTCTTTTAATGCCTTTCTTTGTCAATTTGCTTCTGCCCTCTCATCTACCTCTACAATAATAATAAACCCGCCTCATATTCCTTTTTTTATTTGTCCGTTATTCGGTTTCCTTTTCTTGCTATTTGCTTCTCCAAACAAAATGGCGCCACGCGCACAATCGGTGTTTATTTTGCCCTGAAGTAGTTGGCAGTTAAAGAGCTCTCGCAAGGGTTTCTGGGATTGATTTCCTGCTCTGCCTTATTAGGTTTCACAGTTATTGTACGACCCGTAAAAGTAGTTTCGACTTTAGGATGCGTGTGGGAAAATATTCTTTTGGAACTTCTTGAACCTTTTGTTCAGAATTGCTGTGAATGAAAGTCCAACTTAAGTTAACTAGCTTTCCATGTTTCGAATTCTGATTTGCACTGAACGATTAATGATGAGAGAGAAGTTAAATATCGCACTTAAGTTTGTGCCTTTCGAAATAACGAATATAATTTAAAATAATGAATTCGAATCGCATAGACGTTTTTGTAGTTTTCCCCATTTGCAATATGAATACGTGCCAGTTCCACCTAGAAAATCCTTCACGATGTCATAACTCCTTTTAGACAGACAGCTGTTTTACGTTTTGCCATAATGAAACAAACAAAATGGTGTTTTTTACACATATAACATTTTTGACGTTAGAAACGTCATTATTGGAGGCTTTTTAAAGATTTTTAAGTAACACCGTTTACTAATCATCCTCTAGCTCTTGAAAGTGTTTCCACTATAACAAATATTGTACTCTCATAAGTTGGTGACTGTGGGTCTAACATTGCCTACTTAGGTTTAACAGTCACCCATAATGCACAGCACGGCTTTACTTCCCGACTAAGTCACTTTTATTTCTAAGTCAGGAAAAGACGAGCGAAGGTAGAAAATAAACTCTTGCCTTCTCTCGATAAAAATTTCGAGCACGTCATCTACCATATGATCTATCCTGGATAGCTTTCCACATGAATAGTTCAGATTTCAGAATGTAGTATCCACCAACGATGCAACTTTTAAGATTAGAACCAATTAGCTCTACTGTCTTCAACCATTAAGTCATTGCTCTCTTAATGTTAAACTTGGCCAGAGCTTTTGACTGTGTCTGGCATAAAAGTCTTTTCTACAAATTAATTAGCTGAAATCACAGCAAGGTAATTATTCTTAAGATTTACTCCTTTCTCACAACAGGTTTTTCACAGGATTTAACCAGAGAACTAATTCTCTTACTCTCACAAATACTGCAGACAGGAATTCTCCCCAAGGATGAATCCTGTGTCCCATTCTCCACCTTAATGTTGAAAATTACTCTTTTTTAAAATAAACAAAACCTATTAACTGTCTGTTACACATATGACATTATGGTGCACCAAAAATTCCTTAACTCGAATAACTCCATCATTGGAATGCAGGATCGCATGAATAAAATTTAAAACTGGTACACAAATTGGCGTACTAGCATAAAACTCACTACGTCATCTAGTCCTAAAGAATTATAAGTTTTTTTTGGAAGCAAAGTTCCCATAGCAACTGATGTTACTAGTTATCTTAAAGTTCACCTAAACAATCGACTGGCTTGGAAAATCATATTAAAAATGTAATAGCTAAAGCAAACGTAATTTCTACTCTTTTCAAATGTTTATTTGAAATATCATCTCATCTCGACCTGGCAAGAAAACGAAGGTTGTATATTTCTATCATAAGACTAGTATTAACTTACGCCTGTGTTGCTTGGAGTTCAGCAACTGACACAGACTTTCATACGACTTCAAGGTTTACAAAATAACTTGCTGAAAAAGATTCCTTGTTTTTCCTGATTCGTACGAAACGAGCTCTACAGAAAGACCTGAAAATTGTTTATATAAAGGACTATATACAACAGATTTTGATCAATAGAAATTTCTGTGATAAAACCATTAATGATAATAAAGTCATTTTTTCCGAGATTTTTAAACATGAAATCTTAAATACTGATTTCGCAATAATACCTTATGCTACAAAGTTTCTGAGTGATAAATCCCTAGGCACATAATTTTTGGTACAAAACAGGGCCCATTCGCCTTATTTACTCCTGTTTGTCACCTTTTTTAACCTGAAACTATTCATTGTATCTTCATTTGTATCCTTTTTTCACTCTTACTTATATTAAGTTTTCCCCATATTACTGCAAGTTTGTTCCTCGAGGTAAGGGCCTTGATTTCTTTTCTATCTTTGCTCATTGAAGCGTATCCCTGAGTCCGTGTATGTCAGGTTTCTCATGCCATAGGTTACTTGAAGGTGCTAACAATAGCGCTATATATTTGGGGCTCAAGCAAGAATAATTTAAGTATCCAATCATTCGCACAGCACAATACTGACATATAGACTGATAGTCACTGATGACCATTTGTTTTAATAACACTGGAGTCTTATGGGTTATTGCTAGTAACCGTCAGTGCGTGAATGCTTCTTACCAGTTACCTTGATGGGCATCTGTATTGTTGCGTGCGTACAAGTTCGTAATAGATTGAATGCACAAGTCCGATAAAAAGTTAATAAAATTTATTCTTATCACGAGAAATATAACAAAACGCTGGCTTTTTCCTCAAAGATATTCGTACAATATCACAATATCGCGTAACATAATGAGTAGATATATTTTAAACTACTAAAACGTTAAATAGAACGCAATCTAAGGCGCAGAGAAAACTAATCCGACCAACAAAATTGCAGCAGCTAAGTAAACAACAACAGCTCACCACTAAAACAACTGAGTTGAGATGTTTCTCTCCAGCTTTTATAGTCTTTTAAATCGGCCGCGCGAGACATTTCAAGCAATTTCTGTAAAGCAAAAAGAGTAGAATTGCAGTTACAGCTAACATAGTAGTCAATTATATTTATTCAAATTAAATATCAGTTACCGAGATAAACTTTTATTCAATGTTAAATGCACGTGCTATTGCATTTTTACTTTTCGGTGTAGCTTTCTCTTAAAATTGGTCACGCGCTGCATTGCACGGCGAAATAAAGTAATTTTAATTATAATTTCACTAAAAATGTCTAACTAAATATGAAATTTGTAACAACATAATTTTCTTTAATTTTTTATTAAAATAATATATTTAAATTTATTGCTATTCCTTATTAGAGGCTCATGTGTTAAATGCTATTCACCGTCAAACTTGTAGGCCATCAGTGATCAACAGCCTTGACGGGCATCAGTACGATATAATTTAGTTTTAATTTAAAAAGCTGTATAAATTACTACACCACTTCACGCCAGTGACTTATTTTCTGGCCATCAAAGAACCATCAACTTGGAAGTCGCTTGTGACCAATTACTTGACGGATATCAATGCACTTCAATTAGCTTTGAGTTTAAAATTATTTAAATCTGCTACGAATATAAAATAATTTAAATTAAATGCGAATTTAAAGTTATTTAAATTTACTTCACTCCACACTGAGAACCTGTAGAATGAGTATCACTCTAGAATATACCAATGACCAATGCTTTTAATGGTAAACCGTGGTTTAGTTTTAGTAATTTATTTGAATTAATATTTGATTTTACATACTAATAATTTTGTAATTTATTGAACTGATAAGTTTTATGAACATTTATTTCTGTCTTCATTTTAATTAATAAAAGGTATTTCTAACGTAATATATTCTGCATGTGATACATGTACTATATTTTACAAAATCCAATTTTTATTATTATATTTTAGTTTTTTTAAGGTTTGTAGTAATCCTACGTCTAGCCTGACGTTTCCCATCTGTGGATCACATTTCTGAATATTTATATATTTTGTTTCTTTATATTCTGAAATTAGGTACAGTAATAGTCATATAATAGTCTCTTTGTATTCAGTGTAATGTTAGTATACATATATTTAGTTCTTCAGTATTTTGTTATTTAAATCTTCGAAATGATTTTAATTTTGTTTTTTCTTTGCTACTAAGATCATTCTCCTTTTAATTTTTTTTTAATTTTTCAAATTATTAATTCCAGTTCTAAGAAACTCTGATGCAAGAAGTTTTGGATTATAAGGGAAAATATTTATTTGAATTAATATTAAAATATGGGATGATTTTACGTTTATAAGGAAGACAAAAAGTAAAATATTAGATAACTGAAATTTGCTCAAACTGTTTTTATAAGTATTACTTATGATTTACTCCTCTGTATGCTTCTAAATCTGTTAAAAAGCGATAAAGGAATCAGTTTCCTTTTTGCACCCAATACTCGGGAGATAAAAATAAATTCACTAATTCTGATTCTCCAGAATGAAGAATTTTCAGAATTCGACATTATTTCTGGCTGAACTTACTCAAGATCGCAGAAAAGCTAGTTGATACTGATTTTTAAGATTTATGTATTATATTTTAGGCCTTCTAAAATTCGGATATATTGATTCAAAATGCCCTTATATGTATGTTTAATCTTTAGTTCTTCTATACGAGAAGAAATGTTGATTTTATTAAAAAGCAGTCCGCTTAGTAGAAACTAATTGTATGGTTTAATTATGTGATGAAGGATAAAAAGGTGAACTTTATTTTTTTGCACTTTATCATATCTTAATACAGGCTCTATCAGGCTCAATGTAGTTATCCGTTGTTCAGCAATGCTCGTTTCATTCAAGAAAAGTTATCCTTTAACTCACTTAGCCGTTAAAATATATCTTATGGCCTCCTTTATCTCGCTGCCTGTACTAAAAGTCTTTACTGTTCCTCTCACTGAGGAATAGAGGCAAAAACAAAAACGAGTATAAACCCAATATTCAAAATAAGCTGAAAAACGGCAAATTTATTTCTGATAATTTTGACTTTTTCTGTTAAACCTAGCAAAACTTCTAAAAGCACGAGCGCAACCAAATCTAAACCCAACTTGCCCCTGGCAAATAAATTTGCTGGTTTAAAAGTTGATGATATTTACAATAATGTCTCTGCTGTGTCTAATAAATATGTTCCTGTTAGTACTGTGGACTCTAATTGTGCCTGATACTGCTCAAACTCTTGATATTTCTAGTGAAAATTCTGATTCCCTCAAATGTTAATTCTAGTGCCAATACAACTCCAAATGATTATGATAAGCTGCAGACTACGCCCCTTAATATCCCTCCCATTATGATAAAGCTCAAAGAGGAAATAATGTTTTATGCATCTCTTATGTTTTTGAAGGATGAATTGCCTAGTTGTAAATTCTATGGCCTATTGAGTAGTGTATATTTGAAAGTTCTACTCTTGGACGAGAATCGTCACCGAACACTTAGCCGATATTTTCTGGATAACGACATAGAACACTATATCATTAATCCCAAGCATAAAAAGACCATTAAGGGTCTACTAAGAGGCTTACCCTCAAACTCTAACACTAATATTATTTCGGAAGCGTTAACCAAGCAAGCATTTACTGTACGTCAGGTCATGCAGATCACAAAATATAATTAAGAAGGAAGCCTGGAAGAGGGGTATTAGAGCAAAAGCCCTAATACCCCTCTTCCAGGCGCAGATACTACCTACTGCAAACTTTCAATATATATATATATATGGCATGATTAACCTTATTTTTTCCAAATCAAAGTTGAAAATGTATCGCAAAAAAAAAGAGGTCCCCCAGAATTTCCAGAAATAGCGTCATTCGTCTGAGAATTGTCACGTGGCTTCCCGGTGCGTTAAATGCGCTTGGTTCCACAGAACGGGTAATTGTAGTCACCAGGGTCGCCTAGACCCCAAATGTGCAAATTTCCTTAGTCCACATGTAGGTTCTTATCGGGGTTGTCCGAAATTTCCGTCTGCTAGAAAAGCCAAAATTTCTTCCCAAGTCACCAAGTATACTCGGGAACTTAACGCTACTACTCAAGGCTTTTATGAACATTACGCTACTACTTAACTGTCAGGCACTTAAACGGAAAACTGTCGCTCACGAAAAACGATATTACTCTACCGAATCAGTTATCTAAGAAACTACGAATTATAATAACCCACTTAAAATCCTATAAAAAGCTCCAGTGTTAGCGAAGCGGAACTTATGCAAGTCCTGTCTGAATTATGTAGAGCCTTTGGCCAAACCGTTACTCAAATTATTGGAACTTACAAAAGTAAAATCAATAAAATAAAAAATGTGGAAATGTGCTTGATAAGATGTACGTCTTATTGAGATTCTTGAGGAGGTGGAAAGCTTTAATACCCGAAACTAGCCTGTAATTTCTTTCTATTACTTGATATTCCTCTTTGGGTCTTTGTCATTTCATTGCAGTTATATGTATTTTTGGGGGCTTTCTTCCATTTCATTTAAATGTTTTATATTTTTTATGGGATACGTATTTATGAGCAAAATTCAATGCTTCTATTTTTCAAATTATTGTCTCATTTTTGTCCGAGAAAAAGGCCTTTCACACTCTTGCAAAAACCAATGCACTTTCTTTTATTTTAAATTTATTGCTTTAAAATCCATTAACAATTATAATAATAATAAAAAGAATAAAAAAGGCCTGAAAGCTTTCATATTTTATATTACGCCAAAAGGAGCGTTTTTAATGCTTTGTGTGTTACCTTTATTTATTAAATAGCAGGGTCTTCGTACATATATGCAATATCTCGTACATATATATCAGTATATACTATATTATATATATATATATATAAACCATAATTTAATTCAACAGCAATATCACAAAATATTTAAAAAGAGCATATTTTTTGAATTTCCCATACACAATCTCGCGCAATGGAGATAAAAATGTTTTTTCTTTCATACAGTGTCGCTCGCTTTGAAATCGTTGAGTTTGTTAACCAAAACTTCGTTAAAGTTTTACAAAATATCAAATAAATAAAAAAATTACATATTCCAAATTTGGCCTCCCGATGTCCATATTCAAATGGAGGACTACGTTATTCAAAATTTCATATCTCTAGGTGCAGTTGTTTCTTCACAGTGCGAGAAACATGCATACATTCATGCAGATTCTTCCTCGTTTAATTTCTTTAAATATATTGCGTTGCTATAATATTTGCTGGTAACAATTTGAAAAGTGAAACGCCGTTTCATAATGGAAGCAAAATGCCCAAATGAAATTAATAGCCCTTCTGGGCAAATTGCCCCTTTGCGCTAAAAATATGTTAAATATTGAAAGAAAGCTCTGAAGAAAGATGTTTGATTTAATTGCATTAATGTTTACAATTTTGCTTCTTAGGAATGTGCTGTACTGAATGTAGAGTAAGGGCAGCAACATTTATTATCAATGTTTCTTTCTAACCACATCAGCTAAAAATTGCTATTTTGACGCTTGAATTCAACTGTATTTTATAAGTCTCTTGAATACACCTGAATTTTAAATTGTGCTCCTACTGGCATGAATTTGTTCTCCCCCTGGTTTGTCTCACAGTGTTTACTAACAAGAAATCTTTCTTAAAAATTAATTTTTCTTCTTAATTTTTTATAAATAAGTAAATAAATAAATATATATACACAATAAAAATATTTAGCAATATGATGTTGTAGAACGTAGAATGTTGAACCTGTAATGAACAAGAAACTTGGCAGTCAAGGCTGTTTAAATATTCATCTTTATTTCAATTGATATTTTTAGCCACAATTTATTTTAATTGGCACCCTAAAAGCACAAGCAGAAGTTTACCAAGAGAACGATTTCAATTCTAGAAATTTTGAATTCAGTTTCCGAATTAACTACGACATGAGCCTTATGCAAGTCATATTGTTGCGAAAAATTCGGCGGTTGCGCCTGTATGTAAGCTTTTCGGCATAGCACTAGGGTTGCCATAAAATAGTGTATGGTAGGGTTGCCAGATTGGCGACTTTATCGCCCATTTGGCGACCAAATTGGCGATATCCCATGATCCAATCGGGAAGCTTCTAGAATAACTTCCTGTCGAGATATTTCTCGAAACGTGTGGAACTTAAAGAAAAGCTATATAAACCCTTGCGTTTCTGAGAGCAGTGAGTTGCAGTTATTGTGAAGTGTTGCGAGTAGTGTGATTAGTTGTGAGAATAGCTGCTACGCGAGAGTTTTGGGGAACGGAAAGCGATCGAGATAGTGCTTTGCCGTGAAGCTAACTTTACAGTATAGCTTGACAGTGTATTGGTGATTGTTCCACGGTGTTTATTATAAGTTTAGTGTTGTCGGGAAGCTACCTTTACAGTTACAGCCTGAAGCTGTGTTGCTGATTGTTTCAGCGTATTTATTGTAGATTTCCGACGCTTTTAAAGGTAATTTTGGAACTGTGTTGTAAATAGTGATTCCTGTAAATAAATTGTGCTTTTTATTGTTCTGCATCGTGTTTTCATCGGATACTCTCAAATCTACGAACCCGTAAAACGCAGCAATATGATATAGATTGGTCTAGAAATGACGAAGTGCAGAAAAAGGCTGTAACTTTTTTTAGAATAGAGAAGGGAAATTAATGGGTTATTGATAGTTTAAATTATAATTTTGATTTACACACACACGCACACACATATATATATATATATATATATAACCTATGTATTTCTGAATCCCTGAGCCATTGTAAACTGAGCAGTCAATAAAAAGGAAACGTGTTGACTGCATACCAGGGTTGAGCAATGATTTTATAAGAAACATTTTCATTGCGCAGACAGAATCTGTCGTTGTACTGGAAAAATGTAAAATAACTATCTACTAACATAACAGATGAATTTTCCGATTGATTCAAAAATTCGTCCGATCAAGCGGTAATTCATAATCGAAAAGTTGGTCATCTCCGATTAAGGAATTATAAGGCATACAACACTATCAGGATAACGTTTCTATGTTTAAAACATATTCCTATTCTTCAGCAAAGTTCCCCAAGGTAATGTCTGATTTTCATCTAAAGAAATCTTGAGATGTTTCAATTAATATCATAGAATAAAATCTAAACAAATACCATCAAACAAAATGGCTAAGAATTGGATAATATCCAAAAGACAGAACTTTTGAATCTTACGAGAATAAATGTTTAATAACTCCTGCCAATGTCTCTCGGAACGACAAAGAAGACATCAATTCGAATAGTTTCTTAAAGGAGAAGAGAAGAATATTCGATTTTTTTTCTATTCCAAAGAGTATATTTTATATCCCGAGTTTAGTGTTCGTCGAGAGTTGAGCACTAGGCTTGTCCGCAGTGTAAATTTTCGATTTTAGGAGAGGCCGTGAATTTTTCATTTTGCAGACATGGGATTACGTACTTATCTCGGATCCGTTAAGATCGTCATAAATGTCTTCCAGATTTTTCCTTCCGTGTGCTTTTATTTCAGGCTTTATAATCACTAAAACGATTTTAGAAAACAGGTAACAGGACATCCTATGGGTGCGTATCAACCTCTGCGACCTTGATCGCTAGCTTGTTCCACGGTCATGATCTTTTTGGAACATTCTTTCTGTACATTTCATAACTAATGAGTTGTTTAAGGAAATATTTTTTTCAATGCATTAAAGCACCGAATCATAAACAGAAATTCTGTCCACTAAATTTTTATCGAGTAGTTATTGGAGCAAATAGACATCGAACTTTTAGGCAGCTATCATTAAACTTTTTCAAAGGTTTCGAAAGCGTAACGATACTAGTATCTAGCGTCTCATCATTTCACGTATCATCAAGTGAAAATCGCTGTCAATCGTAGCCTTGATTTTATCCACGTCTATGAGAGCAGATATCTCAGCATGAGATTCAGCAAAATTTCCCGTTTCTAAATCTTCGGAACCGTTGAATTATCTACAGCATCAATTCCATACAAACGGAACCTTTTTTTCATATATCTGCGGTAGGTTTGCAGGGCCGCCCAACCAGTATAGTGGTTAGCATCGCTGACTGCCGTGCCGAAGGGCCTGGTTTCGAATCCCGTAGAAGGCATGGATGTTTGTAAATGTATAGTGTCGGTGCGGTATGACGGCACTTTAAATATGCGGTGAGCCGAAAGTCCTCTCGTGTGGTTTGGTGGAAGGGGAGAGGGATGGGAGACCCTCGGATCCGTCCCGCTGGGGTGCTATTCATCAAAATTAAGGTCGGAACTAAGCCAAATCGCACCGTCACCTGTCAGGTGCTCAAGGCTATTGCCAACGACAAACCTAATTTTGCGCTGCTTGCCACGAGAAATTTCGTCGACTTGGGCTGACTTATACGTCAGACAAGTGAGCATAAGCACCACCAACAACAACAACAAGTTTGCAGCAAAAAAGCGTAATATGAAGAGAATGTTCTTTATTTCCTGCCATGTGCAAAATTTCACAAATGTTACAGTTTGCTGATCACAATAAAGTTTTAACTCAATGACAGCTAAAATTTAAGTTTTTACGAAGGTTATATTTGCTTGCTTAAAATTCGTAATTTTTTGCCGCCAGGCAAAAAAAATAATACGAATCTGCGTTACAACCTAGTAATATATTCTCTCTCATGAGTATGAACGCAAGGGATTATGAACTACACCACCAATTCTATATATTTTCAAGGAAAGAGGATGATAAATATAATGTTTCCTTCCGAAAACTGCATAAACGAAGACTTATCAGTAACTGTTCTTTCTTGAATGACGGTCGTTTCATAGCGTCTAAACTGTTGGTCCTTTAATTTCCAAAAACGAAAAGGAAAGAAAAACGAAATTCACTGCTATGCGAACTGGTTGTTAAGTTGCACTCAACTGGTTGTTATTCTGTTGTGAAGTGCATAATGTATGGCGTCAGAAATACCTTTTACTACTTATAATAATGGTACGAATATATGTTTAACAATTATCATTTAAGTATGTTATAAATTACGGGAATTAGAAGTTTTATAAGATACTCCATATGCAGACATTATTAAAAAATGATGGAGTAAATGCAAAATTCTTGTATATGTTGCTTTTAAATCGCTCAGATAGTTACGGAATTTTATGGTTGTTCTAATTCAGAAGATAATTTAAAATTGCTATGGAACATAGAATGGGATTCCTTTTGAGTACCGTAAACAATTCGAAACTGCATGGGTAATAAATACTCAGGTGATTTAACGTAACGCCATGAGAAAACGAATGCTAAATTGTGAATATATCAAAATTCAAAAATACCTAAGAAGTGCTTTCTCTATGTTACTCTTCCCATTTTTCATTTTGCTATAACAGAATAATTCTGATCTTCCTTTATGTGATATTAAATGTCTGATAGTTTTTTGGTAACTTCATATTAGCATGAATTAAATTTAATCAGAAAAATAGACTTTGCCACTGGATATGGAAAATTATTTCAATCTGTTGAAATGCAGATTTTTACCTTAGCAACGTTTTCTCATTTTTGTAACATCACACTGCCATTATCTTTATCATCCACGCCGAATGATGAAGTACCAAATCTCTGGACAGTGCTGCTCTACGTGATATAAGATCTTTGTCTTTCAAAAGTTAAAAAGAACGTTGCTCTGTAAATTGTGAGATTTAAAACAAAATGAGTAGTTCTGAACAAAGTAAATATTCTTTTTATTTTCTACTAACATCTGTAATAGATACAATTATGATCCATTTGATTCATGGGATATATAATACACCCAAGTGATAATTTTTGTAGAATTTTTATAAATGAGAAAATGCCTTTCATGTTACGGACCCTGGTATATAAGAATCGTATGCGCGTTAAAAGTACTGAAATTTATTTTTATCTAGAAACACAACCGATGTTGTTTATTTACATCCAGAAAGTTGGAATGTGATCTTTCCTTAGCAATAATTTCTCCACAGTATTTTAAGATAACATGTCTTACCCGGTGTTTGAACGGAGTCCCATGTGTGCAATATCCATCTTCAGCTAACATACGACCGAAGTGGCTAGGTTGTTGGATAATAATGAAAACTTTACTCAAATAGCCTTTCATAGAACAAAACAGGAATTAAAATATGGAAGAAGCACCGACTACGACTCGACTCAATTTCCATTTTCATATTCTTCAGAACTAGATGTAATATTTCAGAACTTTATCTTTCAATTAATGAGAACAGAAAGGCAATTGACCACTTTACAAGCTAAATAAGTAATTCATGTGTTTCCCTTTGAACGGAATCATTAATTTCTCATCATGGGATAACAAAAGCGTTTCCTGGCGCCGAAAATAACGGACATTGTCCCGGACTTTTCTCATTCTGACCTCCTTTCGTCGATCGATAGAGCGGCACACACCGACGTTTATTCAACTGCACGAAGAATTAAGAACCACTGAATTTGACTGCAGAACACAATAACCAGTCCTCGCTTGCCTCCGGCCGATGAAATATTCTTAATAACAAATAAAATTCGCCGTCGGGTTCCCCGGAAAACTAACTCGTTAGATATCGTAAAAATGCAAATAACGTTATGGAAAGAGTTTTCTTTAAAAAGATTTAAAATATCGCTTAGCGTATCAACACACAATTGCAAAAAATTTAAATAAATGAGAGTAGAATGGGACTAGTTAGAATTAAGTTTTGGAAGTAATGAAGATAAACCGTTTGTCACGAATGGGTAAAGGAAGATGAATAAATTGGAGTTGGTTTTGGTACTACGTAATTTTCCCCAGATGATCTAAAGTAAATGTCATCTAGGATTAACAACTATAAATCAGAAATTCAAAAAATCAATGAAAATAGGCAATGCTTACTGCGTGAAAGCATGTTCTTACAGGTTTCACTAGAGACAGAAAGTGTTCAAATAGCACATCCTCCCTCCGCATTCTTGTTTTGCTCGACTTCCATTTAGTAAAATATTAATTTTATTATAATAAATAAAACTCATAATATTCCATATTTTTAAGTGCAGTATTTTCAGTAGTCTTCCTGAAGGAAAGGAATTAATTTTCTATGCCCATAACAATGGCTAGTCATCATTTTTTGATAAAGAATTTATGATTGTTGATCTGTTAATTCACTATGACGAAAACGCTCGAGGGTTAGGTTGACTTTAGAAGTATATCTTCATAGAAAACTTTCTGTTGCACATTAGATCGTCTTCAAATTACCATGGGAAGAAATATAAAAACTACATTCATTCGGCCCTTTTTCGCCAGGTATCGAATCTGATGCAAAATACCAGTATTCCGCTGTCTTCTCTATCAACAATTGACGGTTCTAATAAAATATAACTAGCAAGAGAAAAACGTTCATCTTGGCAATTAATCCTTCTTACTTTGGGTAAAACAGCGTTCGTTTTTAAATTTATTGCTGACCTCTCTCATTAATTACATACATCCTTTGGAACGTTTTCACGCAAGATGTGAAAAATTTGATATCTAACATATAAACACATAATGAACGCTATTAATTCATGTTAGTTTGATGCTTTCGTGGTGTAATGGCCAGCACGCGTATCTAGAGGTTCGAGTCCCGGCTAGGTCATTGCTCATTTTTCATGTCTCCTGCTTCAAAACAAAATCTAATGTCTCTATAAATCTACTATCGCCTTTGCCAAAGCCCTTTATTTTTATATGAATTTTTTGCTATCTATTATTTACCCATTTTTTACCATTTTTTTCTACTACCCTTTTGCTCTCTGCGTGAAATTTTAGAACTGCGAATGAATTTCTTTGTTTTATTCTCCACCACGATGGTTCGTAGTATTTACCACAGCGATATTTTTCTCAAGCGTTCTCTACAGGGGAGAACAGTAAGATACAGTCTCCTTTCAAACAAACATCGTTTCTATCTAAAGCGTTATGATGATAGCATTCGCGGTCGACATAACTGTAGCATCAAATTTATTTCTATATGACTCATAACCGTGTATACCAACTTACGATTTTGATTTATAATACAGGAGGAACTAATACCAACCCGGCTTACATCTTGCAGACATTCCCGAGACAATAAAGAATCGGGTTATATCTGTAAGGGTTTGGAGCCTGTTGCTGTAATTTAACCTACTGAAGCCAGTTAGTTACCTAAGCTTTGAAAGTCTGAAATCCGATGCTTGATTGGAAATGCCATGCAACGTGCAGCAACTTTTGGATGTCTCCATATTCCTTTTCTTCCCTCGCTTCGCTTTCATCGGTTTTTCCACTACTGAACGTGCCTGGTCTAAGCAGTCACGCAACGAGTGGCACGATACTCACCAGCCGCAGCTCAAAAACGTGAACTTCGGAAAGAGTATCGAAACGGCCTTAACTGACGTACCCAAACCACACATTGAATGCCTTTTTCAATGCCAGGTTGCATCCCAACAGTTATTGTCGCTAATAATGGCTTCGAGGAATATATTGTTTTAAGTTTGGAAAGTAAAATACGTCCGTAATTGTGCGTAATTTGCCCTTGTAATAACTTGGATTATCTTCCACCTTTAATATTGCTGCAGCTTTAAGGATCGGCAATGTATTTATTATTACAGTTATCAGATTTTATTAAAAGATTCTTTTCCTCTATTTTAAGAGCATCTCTTTGTATACAGACAGCGATAAACTTTAGTTTTATAACCTAGCTTGAGAGGCTAATGACTCGTATAAAGCTGTACTTTTGTACTGGCATTTTCATTGCACACTAATCTGCATGTTAGTGCTTAAACTTAGATCCATGAGATAATTGTTTTGACGCAGCATTTTATACCCCGAAGTTTTATTTATTTAATAATTATCTCGTAATAATGCCGCGGCAATGTAATTTATAAAAGAGTAATGAAACATGTCATTGCATTCTGCATCACATATGACAATCGAAAGACTAGAATTAACTCATCCTTTTATTTTCAATGCTATCATAATTTGAATATTTTAAACTATCACTTAGACGTCTTCTAGTGTGATTGTTACGACATCTCAAAAAAGCAAAAGAACACATGTAAATTGAAATCAGTGTTGTTTTCTCCTTATTACAGCCATAATATCTAGAATTTATGTTATGAGAAAATAAAGTACAATTTTTAAAAAGAAACTGCTCTATTTTTAGCCTGAGATAAAACTTTGACAGATCCTCGTAATAATCCAACCCTGCACTCCTTTCTTTCTGTTGAAAAGCCTTCTTTTGAAGAGCACTCTTTATTGATTACTTTTAAACTAATCTTGTACGTTTTCCTAGCAGGATTCAGGAACCTATCCTTAGAAGGTAAGACTTAACCCACAGCTAGACTGAAGTCAATTTCTGTTGTCAAGAATCCTTCCGAATAGGATGGTCCACCTTAAGGTTTTTCCAGACAATTTAATCTAAAATAAAGTTTTAGCTTTTCTGTACAATGCAATCGGAGAAGAAAACGAAATCTCTCTGAATTTAATAACATTTGCAGGAAAAAGCCTTCCTAAGAATACGGAAGTCTGAAATAAAAAATGAGAAGCTTCTTTTAGTTTTCGTTGTTGTTTTCTAGAAATGTCATTGGCTTGGAGAGTCACGAGTTTCTGATGCAATGATTAGTATGGCAATTGATGCCCGTTATTTGTTTTCATTATCTCCTAGAATCGTTGGGTAAAGGGGTAGTTTAATATCAAAAAGAATAAAAAAAGGAAGTGTCTGACATATCTTACATACTTCGGTGCAGGATAATTATTTGGGTTTCCTTTTTTTCGGTCCATTATAAAACTCTAACACTAGTTATTACATTTTAACCCTCAAGGAACATGCTGGGGCATTTTATTTACCACTATGCCAGATTATGGTACTAATATACTTAGAATAATGCATCGCTTATTTAATTTTGTTTAAATTATTTGTGAATAAAAACCTTTTTCCCTTTAGAATATTAGTAGTTTTACTTTGTTTTCCAAACGAAATTTTGAGTATTGTAAGCAACTGAAGCATTCATACGCAATTTCTGCGCTCATGTTGTAGAAGATCATTAGCCATTTTTATTAGAAGCGGAAGACCTGAAAAATATGAATTGCCCTCTTTGAGAGTCGAACTCCAGATCTGCCGACTGCTGGCTGGATGTGCTTCCATTTACACCACGAAGGCACGTGATAACGAAAATACCTCCCAGTTTTGAATTATATCTTTCTCATAATTTACATTTTGAGAAAAAAGTACCTTACAATTTGAATGCGTTACTTCCTTAATTTTTTACCACATATTACAATCAAACGTTACATTTTGGAATGCTATTTTTTTTTATTTTTTAGCCTTTTTTAAACTTTTTTTTTAACCTTATAATTTTTCATTTAACATTTTGTTTCAATTCTTGCTATTAATTTCTCTATTTTAATTTCTTGTTGCCAGCAAAGCTTTTTAGGCTCATATGTGTTAAATAATACATCAGGAGTTTTCCTCCCCCCCACACGCGTATTTTTCAATACAGTAATTAATAAACAAGTCGTGTTTTGAAGTCTGATTGTTGAAGAAATTTGTTAGTCATTAAAAGAATATGGAAAAACTGATTGAGCAGAATGAAGAAGATGAAATGATTACTGCAAATGAACGCAGAAATGAATCTGTATAAGATGCTATATTTTATACAGGAAAAAGTAATGTTACTAAATGGAGTAAACTTCTATATAAAAATAAATTGGTAAAAGACTGTTATTAAATAAAACGTTAAGATTTATCATAATATTATTAGTCCAAAGGGATTTAGTCCCGAAGGACTATTACTTTCGTTTTGCAATTTTGCGTCGATTCACTCTGAATGCTCGTTTCACTTTTCAAATTGTTGCCACTAAATGTTATCGCTCTGCATTAAATTTTAAAAAATGAAAAATCTGCATAAATGTATGCATGTTTCTCGCATAGTGATAAAACCTAGAGCCTCTAATTCTG
>KK115837.1:58058-86955 GCA_000611955.2 Stegodyphus mimosarum | reverse complement strand
TATTGATTTTGAACTGAATTTTATGGTTTGAATACGTAGTACATGATATTTAATAAAAAAAGGTAGCACACGAAACGTTAAAAAAAACGCGCCTTTGGACGTAATTTAAAATCTGAAATCTTTCAGATTTTTTATTTTTTTATATAAATATATATATATTTTTTATTTAACAACCTAATAAACATTGAAATACATTATCTTAACGCATTTCTAATGGCTCATTTTATGCGCCATGTGTTCGCTCATATAACATATCTCAACGCCCCCACTCGAAGGCTAATTAAAAGGCGTCGCGTGATCAAAACTGAAGATTCTGAACGATTTGATATATTTTTCAATCGTTTAAGAGATATTTACTGATGCAATATTTATAACTCTTTTTAGAGTGGGAAGAAATGTTTTCGGTTCTTTAGAACAAATAAGATGCAATATCCATCACAGAAATAGATTTTTCTGCAGATTATATGAGTTCAGTTTATGAAAGCGTTTTAGTATTTAACGTCATAAAATTCAGGTTTAAAGAGATTCCTAAATTATAAGCTTAATTAGATGAACTTTCTCATTATCCTAGGTTTGGAGGTAAACTTTAAAACTCGCATCACATGAGATTCTTTAGTATCAACATTTTAAGCCGATTTTAAGCAGAAAAATTTTAAGCCGTCATTATCTGACATCCCTTATTTTCTGTAGCAAGCTTCTAAGAGAAATACATTTTTAAAAATTATTCTATCTTCCTGTGATTACTGCATGGAGCACATTGAAAATACGTACAAGTTTTGACACACGTATTGTCTAAGAGGTATGAAATGGCATGTTTGCAAAATGAACAGTAATAAATCATTAACAAATATTTGCTGCTGAGGCAAGTGTGCACATTTCGGCAAAGCGAAGAATCGCAGAAAAGCAATCTAAATTAGCACATTTTAATATGTTTTTTTAATAATCGGCTTTGGCTGTTTTAGCATATTTAGCAAAAAGACACAAATGGAATTTATTAAATGAAATGCATAGTTAAAACGCTTGAATAGTCGGGTTAATTATCTCAAACTAGTTTGATAAAAATTATTTGAGCAACATTTTAATTGTTTTTAAAACTTTTTCCAGAATCTTTTCAAATTGTAGAAATTATTCAAAGATATTTCAAGAGTAAATTTAGGTAAACACTAAGCATATACCACTAAATTCTTCTCTAAAAATTAAACGCTTGTCATTTAGGATCGCCGCGAGGTGATTAAGTGATCGAAATCCATTAAAATAACAATACTGCATTTTTCCTAGTGAAGGCTTGGAATAGCTAAGCTTTTCAAAGTTTCGAATTAAAATGTTTAATTTTTTATAGCATAGTCTGTCTAGTCCATTTAATACATTATTATTCAAAACGATGCTAACGATAAACTATTTCTTGAAGTATTTTTAAAGAAAAAGCTGAAAATTGCATTGAAACTCTTAACTCTTTTAATATGTCATATGAATAAAAACTTAACAATTCTATCAATGTAAATAGTTAATGTGGATATTTGGTAAATTTATTGGATTCTTTTCAATAGAAAAATGGTTGGTTCTCTATGAAAAACTTCTGCGGATGGAGATCCCTACTGGAGGGGCTACCTTAGTCAAGCTTAGGAAATTAAAAATCCAATATGGATTTATTCAAAACGTTCTGGGCATTAAGAAAAATCTTGAGGTTCTAGGTAATATGCAACCACTCTTGACAACCAGAAACTCTTTGGAGTTAATTAATGTCGAAGTAAGGCAAGACGTAGTGGAAACCTTCCATAGAGAGAGATTTTACACCAAGTGTTTCGAATTGTCTCGCTTTGGAGACCATTCCGGCTAGATATCCACCTACTCTCAATGGCTGCACATTTTTACGGATGGTTCTCAGTTTGGCTGTCAGTTTAAAAGTTGGGGCTTGTGTGTTTTCGAATCTTTTGTTCTATTTACTGCACCTGCAGGAAACATTGGTACCTCCTTTGATGGTGTGAAGTAGTAGCCATATATGTAGAGCCCTAAGGCAGTGCTTCTCAAATTTTCAATCATAATTTTCATCGCGCCCCCCATACAATAACAATGTATTGAATGCAATAATAATGTACGTTGACGCTAAAGCTACAATACGACCTTAATTATAAGCCACGCAAATTATCAAGGTACTTATTAAATTTTGTATATGTTACTTTTAACTGATGCATATTTTCAGTTATATTATGTTACTTTTACTTTCTAATTTTTAAATTGGAACAGAGTGCAAACAAATTTAATTAAATTAAATATTTATGTCCTCAATCATCTATTTGGAAATAAGAATTATGGAGCGACAATTTAAAGCAAAAAATACTAAAAATGTTTGAAAATGTGCATAAATTTATAAAGCTCAAGAATAACATGTGAAAGTTTTGTTTTTGAATCCATTGAAAATCATTTAGCCATGCTGGCAAAGAATTTTAAAAAGTATTTTCTTTCTGATGACTACTTGATAGGAAGTTACGAGTGGGTTAGGGATTCATTTCAAAATACTCCAGAAGGGCTTTCAACTGCCAGATAAGAAATCTTCATAGATTTCACGTCAAGTGGCAAAATCGAAAGGAAACTTAGTAATAACACTCTTTGAATTTTGGGCAGCGGTAGATGATGAATTTTCTGCGCTGAAAACGAAACCATTTCGTATACTATTACCATTTGCAACATCCAACCTTTGTGAAGTCGGATTTTCTGCGGTGGCTGCTCTGAAGACAAAATACATAGATCTTAGTTAAACATAAAAAAAGAACTTAGACTGTCAATTTATTATATTAAATCTTTCATTTGAAGAACTTTGCTCTGCAATACAAGCCCATGGTAGTCACTAGTTATTATTAAACTTGTTCTTAATTTAGTGTTGATAAAAGAATTATCAAATACGCTGTGCAGTACTGATACATTTATAAGTACATTGTGTCAGTGTGTGTATTTTATTTTATAGTGTATATAAATGTGTATTTTATTATGTCAGAATGTACTTTGTTTTGCTTCATTTCAGTAAATTAAAAATTTTTAAATAATCCTTTATTTTCGACTTTTCGATATGCTCGCGCCCTCCAAGTAAGGTTATCACTGCCCCTAAGGGGAGCGCGCCGCACAGTTTGAGAATCGCTGCCCTAAGGCAATTATTAGCTATCCATTACAAGTTTGCAAAGGCAGTCATCTTTTCTCATTCTCCTGGATTTCTATCTCCATTACTAAAACGATAAACTGAAATATTTCTTATTGTCGCTTCAAAGCGGGATATTGTCCACAACAATTAGAACGTAACGTTGCAAGAGCTCATGGGTTAGACTTTGATTGTACAGCAGCCATTCGATCTGCTGCTGTACAATGAGTTGCACTCAAGAATCGTCTTTCGAAAGCAAAATGTTAAAAACTTATTGCTAATGGAGGATCCAATACAGGATGGACATAAAGAAAGTTCCCCGATATATGAACCCTTAACGGCCTATCCGCTCAACCAATCGAAATGAAATTTCAGATATTATTATTTGAAGATATGCGCTTGAGATTGTGATAATGTAAAGGAATACTCTTACGGTTTCCGTTGCAGTGAAAAAAATTCGAAATTTTTGAACGGGAACATCCACTTCCTGCACAAATTGAACAGCGCATTGAAAACCCATAAATGTTCTTGGAAAAAGGCACGTATGACGAAACCTTCTAAAGTAAAATGTTTGCAAAGAAGCCGAATGACAACAAAGAGAGGAAAGAGGGTGAAAAGAACTTTTATTGGGGTTACGAGTTTTCAACATGTTCTCCTTCAACGAAACGTCCCACTTTCACTCAGACGATTACGCATTGTGTGCGGGAGATTGTTGACAAGAATAACGACGTAACATCGCAAGACCAATATGTATAACCCCAAGTTTTATGACAGCTTTCAATTCTGACAAATCTCGTAGGTTAGATATAAATTTCAGGGTTGCAACCGAAAACATCGCAAGGCGAAAACTTCGTGGTACAACGTTTTTGCCTTGCGATCGTGAGAGAAAAGAAGGCAAAGAGAAAACATCGCCGTTCTAAAATATCGCGGAACAAAATATCGTGGTCGAAAACAAAGCGGTTCAAAAACTTCGCAGTTTAAAAACATGGTCGTCGAGAACATCGTGGTAAAAAATAAAGCATGTAGAAATCATCGCATGACGATAATATCGCAAACATGCTTTTTTCAGGTTTTAGAAGTTGTAAATGCATGTTCGTGTAAAGATTTGGAAGCGCAAGAAATATTAACGACACTTTAAGAATAAAAGGAAACAAAACAAGATATAATTTTCACCAAAATAATACCAGATTAGCAAACATAAAAGAAAGTAACTAAGCAATTTTATAGATGTAAACTCATGCAGTTTTTTATCTTCCTTTTTCTAAACACTTTTAGGCTGTATTTTTCATGAAAAATTATGAGTAAAACTTTATTAAAAAAAGATTAATTTATTAATGACCTTTCTTAATTAACTATTTAAATTTAACGTTCTGTTAAGGGCTATAAGTTGCATTAATTTTCTAGTCAGTTTTAATTTTTAAGTGCTTAACTTTCCTTATTACGTTTTCAGCAAAAGTTTATTAATTCATTCAAAAATATGAAATATAAAAGAAAAAATATTTCTCTTTCCTTCTTGCCCTCCTAAATCATTATGCGAAAATGTATTTTCAGCTTTTAAACCCTGAAAAATGCATGTGTGCGATGTTATTGTCATACGATAATTCATACATATAAAGTCATTACCGATATTTCGCTGCTGTAGTTCTGGAATTACGTAATTCTGCAACAGTGTTCTGTACTGAGCACTTGATATAGAGCACATTTTCATATTGATAGAAGTGACCTCTTCAAGGAGTAGCGAAGTATATCAATGCACCTCCTCTCTGTGTTGTCATTGGTCCTTTACAATGCTCTTCTTTGCAAATGTTTTATGCCGGTAATTTTAGTCATATGTGGATCGTTCTAATACCATTTATGGTTCTTCACTGCGCTGATTAGTTTGCATAGGAAAAAAATGAGTATTATCATTCAAATGTTTCAAAAGTTTTAAACTGTAACGTAACCGTGAGAGCTCTATTGTTTTAAATCATACCACTCTCACGCCTTCAAATAACAACATCTGAAATTTTATTTCGATTGGTTGAGCATATGAGATGCTAAGAGTTCATACACCGGGGAAGGTGTTTTATGACCACGTCATTTGAAATATTTTTTTTGATTATTATAATGGTTCAACTTTTTATAAAAGTCCTTGGTTAAAAAATCGTTACACTGGTATAATGGCCTCTTTTTATTCAAAAATTTCAAAACAAATTTAAAGATGCGGACGTTACACGGATTGCTCAGTACCTAAGGTCGAAGGCATACTCATTGTTTACACAGTAAGGCTATGATAATTCTTGGAGGATTAGATATGTATGTGAAAATAAAGAAAAGTGTTGGTAATTAACTAACTGATAATAATAATAACTAACTGATTTTATTGTTTACGTCATCACAAATGTACGCGCACATAACATGCGCAAAATGCATATGCTGCACTGCTAAATACTGAAACTGAAAAACAGAAATGCTTGCGCAGAAGTAATATGATTCAATATTTTCCCTTATATTCCTGCATGAAAATAAAAATTCAAATAAAACACGAGCGAATCCAATATTATAAATTGTATGGGTACTTGTGTAATAACGCACAGTTTGGCCATTCTTTTACAACTGAAAAAAATAAAAGTTACTCATCAGATACTAGCTAGCGATTTTCATGACTTTTATTTAAAAGACTCCCAGACTACCAATGTTTATAGCATGTCAGCAAGCATCATCAACTTAACAAAATAAAATAAACTTTAGCAATTTGCAGTACAAATTACAGTTATTAAATAAGGATTACCATTATTCATTAAAATATAAAACAGTTGCATTTTCACGAATTTTTTTTTTTTTTGCAATATTTTGTGCTTGTTCTTCTCCTTACATTTACAGCGATTTGTTTTCGCTTAACACAAACATCAGAGAATTGCCAACTGAGCACCTAAAATCCAGATCTTTCTGATTATTGTTCCTTTTACACATTTTGCCGAAAAATAGTGTATTCCTGCAGCCATGTAACTGCAATTTCTTCCATTGTTGGCAAATTCCATAAGCGCATATATTAAATTTGTGTTTAAGGCAAAAAATCACGATTTGACTACAAAAACCATTGGAACACATCCAAAAGAACGCATGAGAAAATAGCGACGTTCTTTGATTGAAGAGCTGTTATGAACATGGTTGCCAGAGTTTGGTAACCCTTCAACTAAGATGATTGCGATAATAAGTACCGTTATACGAATTAAATATAATAAGAATCATTTCAATAAAATCTATTAAAAATAAAGACGTGCTAAAACACAGGTATGCATTTTTCAAATTGCACAACTTATTAAGCGATGCATAATTTTAATTTAAAAGACAAGTTAAAGGATATACTACCTAAAATGACAACGCAGCTGAGAAGTGTTATTTTGTAGTACGCATGAATGATCAACCAAAGAAAATATACAAAATTAATTGTATTTTGTTTGCAGTTATCGAAATTGCGAGAATCTGAAGGAAGCTCTAAGATATTATTTTAAAATCACTTCTTTTAGTGGTATGACAACCCAGGGTGAAACTTGGACTTCCTTTCTCCTCCCTTCTATTATACTCACCTTGTGAACAATTTTCCATTTCGTAATTTTAGTAATAGTAAAGTCATCGTCACCAACCGTCGAAGCTTAGGCCTTTCTGATAACTCATTTTCCCATTCGTTTACAGTTAAAATTTTAAAAGTTCAAGAAAATTTCATGTGGCAAATATGACCAAAAATTTAATGCCGTTGATTTTAATGTGTTTGATAATACTACATTGTTTTATGGTACTGTTATACATGCGACAAGTTTGCCTTGTTTAAGACATGCCTTGTTTAAGATCCAAGTTGCAAAGCTATACAGAGGTATAGGTATTATTAATAATCTTGTATAAAAATAGTTCTGTCCCTCTTTTCAATAATTTTCATTATAAAAATAATTTTTCTAAGCAATAAAACCACTGGTTGATAGCTATAATATGCATCTTAGTTTTTGTATCAGTATTATTTTAACTGTTTACTTCTGAGCTAAGATAGAAGAACTTTAACTAATTCGAATTTGTGATTTCGTATTTCAAGGCAATTAATGTTAACTAATTCTTTCGTAACATTTGGCTTTATTTTCATTAACATTCAAGTGCGTTGCTGCTGTTGTCTCCAAAGCATAAAAAGCTTCTATTAGTGCTTCCTTTGCACGTGCAGTTCTGACACCACCATCAGCTCAGGCAAGATTTGACTCGACTCTCTGAAAATAGTTCCTAGAAATTTAGACCACCTATTCTAAATCCAAGTTAAACAAAAGACGAAAAGTTTCCCTAACACCATTTTTAACTTAGAAACATTCACTTAGATTTTCACATCTGACACAATAAAGAATTTGATTTTGCAAGCCTAGTGAGTTTTACTGAGATTTCTAAATCGTATGTAGCTTCTAAAAGCATATGTCTGTCGCCACTATCATATGCTACTTTAAAATCAGTAAGCAGTTAATGTATGTCAATCCCAAGTTCTCTGAAATTTTTTTCCAAGATCTGGCGCCGAATAAAGATTTGTTAACATGTAGATCTGTTTCTGAAATAGCACTGATATTCTCCAGCTAAACAATTTGTAATGGAAAACTATTGACTAAAACATATATATAAATATTTTATAAATTATACTCAACAAATTTATTTCGTCGTAATTTGAACGAAGTAGGTCTCACTTTTTTATTGATTGAATATACGAGGTTCGAACTTCAGTCAGATCGCCTTTCCAAATACATGGAATATTTTTAAATACAGTTTCTGTTAATATTTGGCTTAGAATTTTTACTATAATACGATCAGGTTCTGAAACTTTTTGGATTTGAGCTTTCCGAAAACAATTTTAACGTCTTCCAAGGCAGACGTTATAATGGTAGATTAATGGCATGAAATGTTTTCTCAGTTGAATAATATCAAGAGTTCAATAGAATATTTAATCCATCTATTAGACTTATCTTCAAAATTACTGAAGTTAACTTCATTCTTATCATTAGAAAGACTAATTTTAATTGATCTATAGAAACCTTGGCTTTCTTTCTTTTACTTTAGATGTTCAAAATCCTTAAGAAATCTTTCCTTGACTAGCCGCTTATTAGTTTTATGAATTTTCTTCTATTTACTAATTTATAATCCTTAACTAAATTCCTTGCAAACTTTTTCTAATGCAGCAGACGATAAGCTTTGTTTTTATTGTCAGTCACCACTTGCCTTCATCATTAAACCAAACTTTCTGGGTCACTTTCTTTGCAAATATCAAAACAGTAGTTAATAGCACTTCATTTAATTTCAACTTCATACTCTCAAGAGACTTAAACCTTTTTTCTAGCACAAACTAGAAAATTGGATACCTAAAAACGTGATAGAATTCCTGTTTTCTAGTTCTCTATTACTTTCTACAATATTCAAATACGTGCAATTTAAAGTAGACATTTATTTCCTAGGCAGTTTTCATGTTGAATAATATTGTTGTTTGCATATGTTGTATCTTTTGCCGAATATGCTTAAAGTTAAAACCAAGTTAAGTTGCCGAAATTAATCTTTTTTATTAATACTACGGTCTGCATTAAATTCAATGAAGAAACATGTTCATTTTGCAATGCAAATTCTACGCAGAACCGAAGATCTGCTCATGATCAATGTTTGTAATACATCTATTTCTATTGCATCTATTTTGAATGGTTGCATACATGGAACTCATTGAGAATTTCTGCCTAGATTTTAGACAATCACTTATTTTCGGACAGGTTCACTAGAACTAAATCAATTGTCCGCAGGAGGTCGAGGCAAAATACACTATAGCTGTTTGCTTAGGTTCCTTTCGAATTTTGATAAAACGCACTCTACACGAAAATAAATCTAAATTTCCTCACCACATTTGCCCTACAGTCAAACTCTCGAGAACGTTTTCCTATAGATTTTAAATGTTTGCATGTATAAAGCATCAAAGCATTGAAATTTACTTTCTTCAAAGCTATTGCAATCATAAATGTAAATAAATGTAAAGGATTCGAGACAGGCTATTAGAAATATGACTAATGTTTTCTGTCACAGAATTAATACATGCAGTATGTTTAATCAAGCTATTGGTCAATGAAGCCAAAATGTGTTTAATGAATTTACAATAGTAATATATGATCGCAGTGTTTCTAAACAGTAAAATGTTATAAAATGCTGTACACGATAGATGCAGATATTGTACAGCCTATTGTTATAACATGATTGCGTTTTCTGTATTTAAGCACAAAGCATGCTAAAGCTGTCCAACGGGATTCACGATAAGTTGAACGGATGCATAATTAGTTGTTGGATGATTTTTTTTTATTTTTACTTTAGTACCTGTCATGATGGGGGGGAGCTCAATTAGGTGCAAGTTTTACGCTTCATGGGTTTCTCATAAATAAGCAAATTATTCCTTCAAAGTAATACAATACAATAGTCTGTACAAAATAAAGGCACTTTAATTTTTCATCAACAACAACAATAATGCAATGCAATATTCTATACAAAATAAAATCACTTTAATTTTCCACCAACAAAAACAATTTTGCAGTTACCGGAATATTAAAAACAGCATATTGTCGCACACACTTTACATCAGCGTTACACAATAATACATCACACTTTAAAAGTAACAAACTGAATACAATGTTAATCCAAACGGGGAGACTGACAGAAGGACAACACGAACTGGGAAGAGTCTGGAGAAGACTAGACTCTGCTGACCAGACTAGGAAGGTGGAGATATTTTACTTCTGCGGCCAGCCTCGACCTTCTACGGACAATTCTGACCACTTGGCCCCAAAGGCCAATCACTTGTCCTTCATTGAAGGGTGAGGGTGCAAAGGGTGCTGTGCTCTCTGCAGCTGAAGTTCTACTAGCTAAGGATGAAGATTTCTACAAGAGTTGGAGGTGTGTCGTTCACACCGCACCACCGCCTAATAACGGGGTAGTCTCCACGACCCGTTCTTTGCGGCACAGAACTCTGTAAAGAACAGGAAAAAAGTGTGTTTAATACAATGTTCTTATTTATTATATAAAGTAAATTGTTTCAACAGTAAACTTAAGAAAGTTTCATTCTTATTAATGCACACAGTACTGGATAAAAGGTACTTAGAAGGCTTTATTCCCTTAACTATTGATCCTGGGCATGCACTACCAGTTACAAAGTTTAAATAATTTTTATGAAGAGATTTTTCACATCCAGAGGATAAAACAATTCGGAAATACGAAATTTAACCTTTTTTCGGTGTTTTAGAGCAAACCTCTAGTTACGAAAATCATATTTCAATAAATTAAATGTAAATTCAAGTTCCATGCCTTGACATGGAAATCTTACTGAGCTATGACTACGTGAGATGGATCAGCTATATAAAATTAACAACTAGTGTGTCTTTACTCAACGCGATTCCATTAATCGTTATTTGCTTAGTCAGTTGCTTCCTCAGGTTTTAGGAGAAATTTAGACAGCATTTTAGTAAATATGTAATTCTAATAGAATTTTATTTACGTTGAAAAATAATCACTTATGAGTAAATTTATCTTCTAATTTTTTCCCGAATTTTTTATTGAAATGTGCAGAATGTTTCACATTCAACTTCTTAATACATAACGAAAAGGGCTAATTTAGTCTTTGTTCTACTGGAATCGTTTTCTGGATTCAGATCAGCTATACCTCCAGTTCTGAAACTATTCCGAAAAAAATATCTATTTTATTTAGGAAAACTTTTAATTTGAAGTACATTCCAAGCTTAAGTTTGTAGCTTTCTTTCGCGAATACCCCATCTACAAATAAAACATTTTGAGATAGCTTTTTTATAAATCGAAATACTTGAATGAGAGATCAAAACCAAGCCTTCACTCGCTTTCCATTCTTGTATTACCACTTGATCTATTTATCACGTATCCCGAATTTCAACCATATTCGTAACTAACATCAAACATTCCGAATTTCAGCCGTGTTTTCAAACTTATGCCGAAAAACTGGATAGTTTCTTCGTTTTCTCTCAACAAACACCATACAAAAATTTCATTTATAGAACCGTCCTACCTGCAGTGCTGAAATTTTCATAAAATTCTGCATTTTATTTTAAGACATTTTGTTGTTGGAAATATGTATCAGAGATCACTGCTGAAAGAAATATCCTTTTCTGAAAATATTTTGTGAGTAGTAATCAGAAATCCAGCAAAATCTATATAACCTCTAGAAATCTGAATCAAAAATGCTATTACTTCAAAACGCAAATGATTGTCTTCGATATACAAACAGCTGACTGATGCCCTTGAAACAGAAAAACCATAAACACTAATGTATTAAATTAGCCATGAATTAAATATTACACTTTTGAATATGAATATAGCAAAATATCAGGCAGACTGTGCTTACAGGCATGGAAGAGAATGTTCAGCAACAGGAACAACGATAGAATGTGATAGTGCTGCCATCTAGTAGCAAAGAAAGAAATCACAGTGAGAAGCCACCCCCACTGGCACCAATTACGTGCATAATATCAACGCATAGCTGCGCAAACAAAATCACCTACAATAATACATATGTGATTTTATAAGATTGTTTTGGATATAAGTTATAAAATATCTTAAAAATAATTTTCCTGATTCAGTAACTTTTTTTAGAATTCAGTAGAGGTTAGGATTATTTAGTAAGCATTTCCTTAGAATTTGTTATTTCAAGGTTTTCTTGTGGCTGCTTCGAGAACGCATGTGCGATTAGAAAGATTTAAATTTTAATTTGCATTTAGAAAAAGAAAAAAATCTATTATAGAATTTAGTGAAATGGTTACTTTAAATCACTTAGTGTTTGATGCACTAAAAACATTTAACCGCATTTGATACAAAACACGACAAGATCCAAAATACAAGAAGGCTTAGGAGACTGTCAGTAAAAATGCTTCAGAAATAAAACACAGTATAGTCAAATATATGAAAATAACAGAAATGGGCGAGCTCTTTAAATTTGCATAAAAATGTTATTAAACACGTGGAACAACTCTTAATCTATACGGTATTAAAATAGTAATATGATATGCTAGATACATCCGCGGGGTGGCAAAATTTTGGTATCTATAAAATAAAAAAGTCTTCTATCTCAAAATTTAAGAGACATAAGAATTCTAAAAAACGGGAAAAATCAATTTTTGGTGACAAAAGCTAATTTGAAACATTTGATCATTTTTATTACAGACAAGAGTCAAAGAACTGCAGAAACTAAGTAATAGTTTCTATAGTAGAATATAGCGGAGAAGAAATAATATAAACATGTCAAGCCTTTTGAAACCGTAACCTTAAGTTTATTTATGTTAAGTTACCTTAAGTTTATATCTCTACAAACGCATTGATTTAAGATGAAATTTCAAATAATCTGCATAAATCTCAACTGGGAATGTAATTTCAAATTCTACAAGGACAAAGACCATAAACACTTTTCCGCGAATGTGCAACTCTAGATACTCTTTGGAATGCCCATAAGGAGTTGCACGCACCCCAACACTCTTAATTCAGTCCACGACAAGGGCTTCATTTATAAACACTGTAAACAATTAACTAAACAACATTTTCCCATAATTTGATCTTTAATGTTTGAATTATATTATATCACTGTTTTTTAATGTAATATCTATCTGCACCATTATCTACACTTCTGAACACTCTAGGGTTAATTTTTCTCTATTCAGAAAACCTACTTAAATTATCAAATTTAAACCCTATCGATCATAATCGGAAAATAACTTTTCTCTAAAATGCTATAAATTAGCAACGCAGGTTGAATGTATAAAAATTAGCTGCGAAATAGAAATATATCACTGAATCCATACTCGAAACATCACTTTTTTCCGAAACTAATCCAACAGTTACAAATATTTAAGAAAAGGAATTTCCTTTCCTTTATCTTTTTATATTGTACTGGAGCAGTAAATATTCGAGCTGTTTTGTCGTATAATCTTTTTCAAACTTGTGCCTACCCAAACAGATGCTGACATTTGTGTCATATTATTCATGGAAAAATATTTGTGAAAAGTAAAGTAGGTAAACTCATTCACAAAAAAAAATATTTACAGTTTCGCCGTAAGACATTTAAAACTTTTGACATTATTTCCGAAAACGTGCCCAGTTACTTTTGAAAGTATTTTTAAGTCTTCTTTTTCTCTCAAAAGATGAATTGAAAGAGACCAGTTCAACAGATAAGAAAATATCGTTTTCAGAATCTATAATTATTCTTACAAGGTGTAAATACTTCAGTCAGCGTTAAATCATGCATGAAGAGTATTCAAACAAACTTCACTATTCTCGGAAGCAATCTTCGCGCTGATGAAATTTTAAAATACGTGAAGGTTCTTTATCCGAAGGGATTCCAAACCGGAAATTTCTCCCTATAAGAGTTTCCTACTGGAAACACTTTCGCGAGAATAGGAAGAGTGATAGTATTTTAAATAACTCTAATATTTACCTGTTATATGATATCACGTGAAAATATTCCTGTATGATTAAATATCGATTTCAGGAGAAAGTTTAGTGCCTAACGCTTTTAAGGAAAATGGCTTCTGCATAAGCTGTATTGATTTTAAGACATACGTTTCATACATCTAAATCACTGCATATCGAGTAACGATCACGTCATATTTTTATGGGCTGAAAGTATGAAAAGCAAATTTTAAAAAACAGTGAATTATTTGAATTTATATAGACTTTTGCATTTTAAAACAAACGTAGTTTTTTAGCTTCTCCTTTACGTAATCCCACGATCCTCGGCTTCCCTAACCACTTTACCATATGGGCGGCCCAAAAATAAATTTATGAATTATAAAAAAGGTATATACAATAATTTTTAGTCGTTCAGTTAATTAAATGATGCAATGTTTCAATTTGAAAAATTAAAGTTATTATAGAACATTGAATGGCAGCATGTGATAGATGAAAGAATATACGCTTTGCATAAGGACAAAGCTGGGCAGGTGACAAATGCCTTAATACAGCACAACGTAACGGTGATGGAAGATAGGAAGATTAAGCTATAGACATGTCTGATGTCAAAACAGTCTACTGAAATATATTAGGAAGAAAAATAATCGTTATATTAGGAAGAAAACCATCTTGTAAATATGTTGTGTCCAATGATTACAGATTTTTGCAATTGAAGATATTTACAAAATTTACCGCGTTCTCTTATTAACATATTGTGAAAGACAGTAAGTATGCATCTGCAGCTATTTTTTCTCTGCAATGATTTGCAAAAATTAAATTACCTAAAGCTACTTCCACCAAGTTACATTTTAACTTAAAATTCTGAATAAATCACTCAGTTTTTGTTGAAAACTGAATGAAGTCGATATGTAAAGCAGCTTACTTTGGAATCTATTGTTAAAAAAATCAAACTGAGGTAGTTTTTAAACTAACAGATAATCGGTTTATCTTACAGACGGCTACTCATGTCATAACAAATAAATTTTAATGAAAATATGATGTTTTTAATATAAGAAATATTTACTGTTATTTTCTTTACTTCCTATATGATGCTACATTATGTTATACTACAACAATAACCAGTCATGCACATTAGCAAATGCCAGTTTTAATAAAAGCTATTGCTAGTCAAACTTGTAGAAGAAAAATTTAATTGTTCGTCAGATTATAAATGCATCTTACTATGAATTTAAAAATATGACTGATCTTAAAATATACGCGTATTTCTAGTTAATTTTTATTGTTTTGAAGTGTTTAATATAACTTACGCAACGCAATTATAATATTTCTGAGAATTCTCTCAAAACACTTTCATTATAAATGAAATTAATAAAAATGTTCTTTCAAACTATATATTACAAATTACATTTAGTTATTACAAATAATTATTCTCTTTCTGCCCTAAATAATAGTTATAAGTTTTCCACATTCTATTACATTTCATATGTGCTTTATATATTTATTGGTTCAAACAGTGCACTCTTTATGAGAAGAAAATGGATTTTCAGAAATGTGATATTATGAATATTTGTCTTAAGTATTTATAAACAGCAGCAGAGACAAAATATTCAGCTACAGCTGAAAGAGAATTTATCAAGGTCAAAGGTAAACTCTCGGTATTTCCGAAAGTCATTGATGATACCCATGCAAAAGCTTTCCAAATCACGACGTCACAGGTGACAGGAAAAGAATATATAAGATGCGACGAATTTAAAAATGCATGAACGTAAGCTATCATGTGACTTGATACCATCCGGCTCGAACTAGTTTTATTGTTTACAGGATAGTTACAATTCGAAATTCAAACAGCGTGTTGTTTGCACGGCTGCTCGGTCACATCCTCCATTTAAGCGTTTGAGCAGTGACTAAGATGTCATATCCGATGTCAAGGAATAGCAGATATGTATTTTAGGCAATCATTTCAAAAGATTTTATGAGCACGTGAAGTGCATAAACAGAATACCCTTTAATATCTAGTTCTGCAAAACACGCTTAATTCATAGATATGTTCATGGAATCTTGGGCTCCAGCTGCATTTAATTTCCTTGTTATTTTCGAAACTATCCAGTTCTCCTCTAATCTAGTTTTAAAACATTACGAATTATGTCCTTTGTAAGCCTATTTTTCTAAGATAGTAGATAGTAATAGAATAATAATAAATGGTAATAGATACCCAATGAACTCTAATTCGTGTTAATTTTATACATAAAGAAATCAATGAGCCAGTCTATTCAGTTGCCAAAACTGAGCAAGGGGCGAACTACCGGTGGATACAATCTAGGACTACAACCATACGGCCAAAGCTAGAACAAAGCTATACTTTATAAGAAGCTGAAAAGGCCTCCGTAAATCAGGACTGATATATACAGGGTATCCCATCAAGATTGCTAAGACTCTGTACAACCAGATTCCTTGGTTGGAAAACACAAAAAGTGCCCTAAGAACTTTACATGTACAGCCCACAATTTTCGAGATAAATGCGAAAGAAATGTATGACGTCATATCCGGTTCAAGAAGAAAAACTATTAGAAACATGAACGGCGTGCGCAAGCATACCTCGATATGCGCGGTGAACATTTCGAACATATTCCTATGTAAACATATGCAAATACCAAGTCTTGTTTCCAATACTTTTTTGCTTCCTTTCACCGGATATGATGTCATACTTTTCTTTCTCATTTATCTCGAAAACTATGGGTTGTACAGATACAATTCTTTGGGCATTTTTTATTTTTAAACGAGGAATCTGTCTATGCAGAGTTTGGACGGTCTTGATGGGGCACCCTATTTATAAACATTAATATATAGTAAATTTACTTTCAGGTCTTGACTTAGCAAAAGTACCTTAACGAGAGTTTATTGAAAAGTTCTTTCTAAATTACACTAGGAAAATTCACAATAACAGCAAAAAAATTTCTATTTAGTTATCGACTGTTAAAATGCAAAGAATTCACTTGGCAATAGTTCCTAGAAGCAAATTATATCATTACTTATTAAAGAGTGACCTTCCATGTCTTTTGTCATGACTGTTCACTGAAAATGTTTGATTAAAGCTGGAAATCAGTTCAAGGAAAATCAATTATCAGGACTGACACTTTAGGAGAAACATATTCGTGTGGGACTATATAAGGTAAATTAGCCACAGTTCCAATTACACATTAACAAGTCCTACAACTAGCCGGATTAGTCCCCACTAATCGGTTGTATAATAACTATTTATTGTTATAGAAAATCCAGAGTTAACTGCTATGGATCGAGAGTTAACTAACGCATTCGTTTTAAACGAACTACTTTTTTATAATTTTTTTCTATATTTACAATATATATAGGAACAAAATCTCTCATACAACCACCAATCCATTCTCTCTTATATCTAAATGTGAAATAAAACTGATGTTCAGTAATCTTAAACATTTTTCGGTTCCAGTCCCTAGCTTAAATGATAAAATAAATAAATTCTTAAAGTGAAAAAATAAATTTTGAAAGGATTAAACCCGAAATCTAGAGATAAAATTCTTTCGTGATAACACAAAATAAAGCTATGACTTCTGAATGACGTTTATTATCAGTTGCTGAATGGTAGTTTGCAAACCACGTTTTGTAAATATGACCAAAACGAAAACGGAAAGCAAAATATTTATTTTAAAAGAGCTTTTTTACACTACATGAAGTACATGAGCCAATTCTCTAAAAGATCTTTTTTTTCCTAGCTTACCTATGTAACAATTATACTTTAGTAGAGAAGTTTAGATTCGAAGCATGATTTTTTTACATTCTAAAATTTACTGACTGTGCTGATTTTGTACTAAAAAGCACAGCATATGCATTTTCCTTCGACTTAGAAAATTAGTTTTAAAACAGTTTGATAATTGTATGTTTTTCCTTCTGATCAAATGTACTGAAAAATTCTTACCTGATGCCTCCAATAAATAAGATCAGGGCCACAAACAAGCTCGTGATGGGATCAATCATCCATGCCGATGGGTGATAAAAATATAAGATGTCGCTGACGGCCAGCATCAGCGCTAACACGGAGCTTAGACTTGTATTTACAGCTGAAATAAAGAACAGAAACTTAGTCTGAGAAGGCTTCGAGTTATTTTCTCTGTTAACGATATCAAATAAAAGCAAACAAAACACTCAAGAAGTGTTAAAAATATACCAGTCAGAGGTGCAATGCAGTTCAGTTTGCTTTTGGGATGGAAATGAAGCGTGATAATAGTACTTGTTTGCGTTCATTATCGTACAGGAAGACGGAACTTAAAACAACATTCAATTTCAATTACCACTGAAGAATGTGTAAGATGGCCTAAGACAAACTGAACCCAAAGCTAATCACCGATGCCCGGTTTGGTTTATCCTGGGCCATCCATATAATATCGTCTGATAGTTCATATACGAGCGTTCTTCACTTGCTTTCAGTTCGGTTTATTTTGGACCCTGTAGCTTTCTTTCCGTAAATACGTTAAATAAAAACTCACCTATATACCGTACTTTTGGGAGTTAATACTTTTATGAATATTTTACGATTTTACTTTCTTATACATAATACTATGAAGCATTCTCAAAGGGTTTCTCAATCAAATTGGCCAATTATACAAAGCTGTCGAAGGTCATCTGCTTTAAAGTGAAGAATGCCTTTTTATTCAAGGATTTCCTACAAAATGCTAACAAGCTTATGAGGAAATCGTTTGCCTAAGGAAAAAAGGAAAGAAAATCGAGCAAAGCCAGATTAAAGTAAAGTATGGTCAATCCACTAAATAATTTTACTTTCCTGAGAAAAAGTGATAATCGCGTTCATTCTTAAAAGCATATCAATACTCCACAATTATTTTGCTTACTTATAATTACAGATGGGGGAAGTAAAAGTAGATTAGTAAAAAGTAATTCATATTGCAACACGACCAGCTACAGTACCAGTGAATCTTCTTAAAGTAAGAAGTCTACAAGGTTCTTGTGGATATGGGTCGTCTTGATTATCGGACACTATGAATTTGTATTATAACACGACCGATTTACCTTATCCGTTATTTTTAGACGTTGTTAAAAACAAATCCTGAAGTAGAAATTCAGTATTAAGTTTTATTAGTAATGTTTCGTAAATAAATTTACGAATCATTTACAAAAATACATAGCGAATAAAGTACCAACAATTGAGAAAAGAAGTTTTCATGATTAATTTGCTTAATTTTGCACGGCAACCAGAACGGGTATATAAAAGTATGGAAACTCAAGATTTCGTTCGGAAATTTAAAAAATATACATTATTTATTAAATTAATTGTCCAATGAAACCTTCCAGTTTCTTTTGCAACACATCACCTTGAGAATCAACAGTAACTTTTAAGCGTATTTCTAAATTTATTACTTTCACTTTTTCACTTGCACACAAGCCCTAATCTAAATTTGATCATTAAAAATTTACTACTAATATACAGTGTGTATATGCATAGTTAAAGAAACTATGCATATACACACTGTATATACGACCAAAGTATGCACATATATACTGAACTGTCAGCTTCGGAATAAATGCGACTTAATGCAGTAATGCAAGAAAGAGAAACTGCTTATGTGAAAGAAACATTCATGTTTTATACGTTTTCGTCGCACAAAAAGAAAACATTAAGAAATCCATGAACCATTCAAGAAACATGATTAATCCTTTCAAAAGCGTGTATCATAAATGGTATGGGATAAATTACATGACATTGCGAAAAGGTAGGATTGAATTGTTTAAGATATGACGAAACACACAGTTGCTATCTACTTAAGATTTAGTAATACCTTCATGAACGTCTTTTAAAGGAAATAAGTTCAGATAAATGTTACACGTGGGGAAAAAGATTAAACCTTTTGCAGAAATAGCCCGTTTGCCCCGAGATTGGAACTCTGGTGGAACTATCAATATTTAGCGATTTTAACTTTGGGTAAAATAGCTGAGCTGCCTGTTTCAAAGTAACAAGCTACAGCAGTCTTACTACTTTAGAATAGGCTGTTCAAGGTATTTTTAGTCTTCTCGCCTTGTCCAGTAACCGTGGTAACGACCCTCTGCTGAAAGTGGTCGAGTACCTCTACTTTTTCTACCAGTTCATTCTCGTGTTTCATACAAAGCGTTTCGGCTTCGTGAAAAGCACATGAACGAAGGCTACTTGCACTACAGTCTCAAATGAAGTGTAGAAAATATATTTTGCGTGGCGATTACTATGATCACAAATGGGGAATGGGAAAAGACCTTAAAGTGCTTATTTCAAAGACTATAGTCGGCTATGCTCTAAAAAAAGGTAAAATTAACAGTTCAAAAATAATTAACTTTTCTTCACCATAAATTCAATCTTCCTCTCCTGTAACTCTTCAATTGTATCTCTTTGATTTGTTTCGTACGTAAAATGCTTAGTTTGTGGGTAAATGATACGTTTTTGTGTTAAGACATATTTAAAGATCTCGCTGGATACCATATATGTCGTGTGTCCTATCTATGTGCACAATTACTTTTGCGAAAGTTAACATTTCCCTTAAAATGTGTCACTTTATGAAGTGCTAATATTATTAGACTGAAAGAATATTTCCTTACCTTCAAGAACGAGGGACTGACTCCTCATTTTTCTACCCAGTATATATTTCACCGTTCCCAAGACAGCATTCGTGAATCCACCCACGCCAGCGAGGATGAATACATACATCAGCTGGAATAATACGTAATTTTAATGAAATACTTATAGTTTTGAAGGCAGTTAAAATATTTTATATGTCTTAGATTATGGTAAAACATTGGAGGATCGCCAACTCTAAAAAAAACACGCCTTCGTGGATATATTTCCGAAAGAAAATGATTCTTAGTTCTGTTACATACCAGCAAGAGCATCTCATACAGCCACTTCATTCATACCAACAATCAAATTTGGAATAATTACTAAAATCTGGCTGTCTCTAACTGGCAGAATAGTAAATTAATACTTTTCATTGGCAGATGGCAGAAAGTTGAGCGAACAAATATTTTCGGTATACATATTAAGCAGCGTATATAAGTATGATGCATTTACATGTCCTTAGACTTTTCTTTTAATTTGCATTTACAAAATGAAGGAACATGGTTTGCAAGTAACTTTGCTAATACCGTGATAGCACTTGACCACCAAGGTCGGCATTTAATTGAGACAAGCCTTGAAACAGTTTCTGGTGAGCTAAGAGTAAGTTTTATCTCAAATTTTCACCGGTAGATACCGCTATTATCATCATCATACTTTATTATAATAAAATACAATTCCGCATTCATTCGTTTACACTAGCAAACACATTAAATTAGTGGTACTCCAAAATTAAAAAAGCATTTATTTATCTGCATTTGCGAGCACATATGTGCAGTTTGTATTAAAGGATTTGAATTTACGCACTTTTATCATATTAACTTCACAGCTTCATGTTTCAATTAAAATTTAAACTAAACTGTACCTTATTATGCTAAAAATTTAACTTGTATGATCTATCACCTTTTACAATCATTTAAACCATTTCACGCAAATAAACTTTCCGAAAATAAAAGGCGGATTTGTACTGCTTGGACGTAATTTTGATCTATCAGGTTAGCCGCATCGATGAATTTTCGAATGTCAAGCAGACCTAACATTAAAATCTGAAATTAACAGAGCTAGTTTGGTAACCCTAACCCTACACAAATCTGAAATTAAGTCTAGGTCTGGTAACTCGAACGCAGTCTTCATTTACTTCTTAACATTGATGACTAAATATCTAACAGTCTAAAGTTCATCATTTTCTTGTGCTTAATGGTAAAAAGGAAATTAAACATTCCGAAATTGTTAGAATTTCAAAATCTTTAATGGAATTCTTTCGGATAGAATATTACCTGCTGAGGAACGGTGTGAGCCACTATATCATAAACTGATTTAGAAACAATTCCAGCAGATGCTAAACAGAATAAAACTCCGAGACAAATGCAAGCCCTGGAAAAAAAAATTCAATTTAGTATAATGAAAAAGTCGATTACAGTCTCAGGTTTTCACCCGATTATTGATTCGATGCATATTATAAATTCTATAAGCCAAGAAGAATTTTGTTTTTAGTTGAGAACTTAAAGAATAATCCAATTTCGTCAAGATGGACTGGGGTTTCATTATAATTTTAAGTTTGTTATCCCTTCCTTCCCCCCTTCTCTCAGCATCTTCGGATTCACTTTCGAAAAAGTTAATTGAAACTCACAAGGGAAGTTTTAATCTATTGCAGCTTCAAGAACTAATTTCACAACTTGAATTTATTTGGCCAATGGAATTCAGCTATAGCTCTTTATTCAAAGTATGCAAGCAGGATTTTCTGAAAATTGGTTACGACTTTATTTCTCAGACATACTGACCTTAGACATGTACTTCCAATTACGAAACGTATGATAAGTACAGGGTCTTATAATAAAAGTTTTAAGACTGTGATAATAAACAAATTTAAAATCTACATTTTTATAGAGTACTCTAGAACAATTGGATTATTAAAATTATGGTAAAGCACTCAATTTATTATTTCGCTAAAAGAAGAGTCGACTTCGTAGAAGATTTCTTAATAGAAACTTACTCGCATTCAGGTTATACATAAACAAAATTATGAAACTCCATATGCAGATAGCCCATTTCACCAGAATTTGAAACTTGATCTAACTACCAATGTTCAGCGATATTACAAGCTCGGCTGCTAGTGAGGACAAACTACAGTATTAAAATATTCGTTATATAGTGATGAAATATTCCTACTTTTAATAGCAGATAATTCCTACTTTTAAAGGGAAAACTCATACGCGTAATTCATATTTTCAATAAGCCAGCTCGCAATTTAATGCTGAAACAAACGTCCAGTTGACAAATTAATTAAAAATAAAATTTTAAGCAATTTTCTCTACCTGATGATGCTTTGAGTAGTCATGAAAAACATTTTATACATTTTCTCAATATGCAGGGAGATTCAGAACTAGAGAAGCAAACTTCTGGGAGGGGTAGGGTACATCTAAACGACTTGGAATCCCATAGAAAAGCAGAGTCTGAAATTCAATCCTCATGGGATAGGGGGATGTTGAAAGCTGTCGCATGAAAACCGTCGACAGCCACTCGCAGAGGTGTTAGGATTGAAAATCTAAATACATCGTGATCGCAAACTGACATTTAAAGACCACAAAATGAGCCATGACTCTCCTGGAATACAGCGTTAATTCTGACACTGTATTCCAGGAAAAGTTTCGACTAATCGAGCATGTTTGGGATGCTTTAGAAACACATTTAACTGCTCTTAATCCACCTCTTCAGTTTCTTGCTAAGCTCGCAACTGCTCTGAAAGAGCAGTGACTCCACTTTCTACTGAACTGATAGACTGCATAAGGGATCGGTCGCGGACATTTAGCCGTGGGACACTTAAGTGACACCAGTTAGCCGACAAGGACACTTAGCGGACAGGATGTTTTGCCGACACAAACAGTTAGCCGACGGGACATTAAGCCGACAATGAGTCTCGTTCTTCCCAATGCTTTCAGATTTAATTCTTTCACATTTCATAAAGAAGTAATGAAATAAATGAAAGAATTGAATCAAAGAATTAAAGTGGCTTCACTCCTCCCACTAATGAAATTTCCTTTCCCTGTCAGTTCCACACTGGAACTACTTTTTCTGAAATTCCATTTACACCCTCAGAATTCTATTTACACGTTAGGCATCGTATATTTATCAATCTGAGTAAGGGCTCCGGAGCAGCGGGCCCCGCCGCCGAGCCCATGACTGTGCTGTTGAAAAGAAAAAGAATGATAAAAATCTCACGCCCCCTCTGGAGTCTGAGACTGAATCCAAGAACAAAAAACTCCCCGGATTTTATGTCCAAGACCGGAGGTGAAATGGAGCGATGTAAGAGGTCTTTTTGCCCAAAGCGGTGTAAATAATTAAGTAGGAGGCTAGACTAGGAGTCGCGACTTTCAAAACAGAGTACATAATATTATATACAAATTAATTAGGAAAACAGGAATTCTATGCACATTTTTACAGTGTACTAAAATATGCACCTTTCAATTCCGGTAAATCATACACAAAACGCTTCCGCTCGACCTCAACACGATCCAAATCATTTAGTAAGCGCGGTTAAAAAATAAGAGTAGAGTTGCATATCAGCAACGTTTTCGGTATATGAAGAGTAAAAAATAGTTTTTACGAAAATGTATTCAGTTCTGAATAAAACAAAACCTTAAAGAATATTTTACTTCTAAATTAAACATTAGCAAAAGTTTAGTGTTATTAACATTAACCTATGTATTTTAAGCGAGAGACATGGTCAATAAAATTTACAGAATCGCTCTTTTAATTTCCTACAAATTTGAAAGCATTAGGAAGAGCGAGATTGGAAAATTAATATCATTAAATAACAAGAAAAATTATTAATGACCTGAAAGTGTTCAAAGGAACCCAGTTGATTAAATGCAGAAGCTTTACGGACAATTTTTTCAGAACCCATATTAAAATGTAACTAAGTGACCGTCGTGACGTGACAAATTCTTTTTTACTTTCGAAAATTAAATCATATTCCCTGACAAGAAATTTCAACACCTTTTCAATTTGGCCAATATACACCAGCACGATACATATCAAACAATGCTAAATTGTTCAAGAATTCAAAGCACATATGAGATCTTTAAGAAAGGAAAAATGAATTTTACTGATAGGGGAAAGAAAGTAACTTAAATACTGAACTTATGGAGAAGTCGAAAAATTTTGTAATTGAAAGTAAGTTTAAATAATTATTGGGTACGTGTCAACTAAACGTAGCTGTCGGGTTAGTGTCTTGACAGTGAAGTGTCTCTTAGCTTAATGTCCTGACGGCTAACTTTGTGTCGGCTAAATGTCACGGACCCATAATGGACAGCATCGCAGTTCTCTGTATGTGTTGTATTTCTTCTAGGGGCAATCGATCATACTTCATACTGAAGGTAATTTTCCTATACCAAACTCATACATCCGATTTGTTCATGTTATACATATGTTAATTTCTGTAACACCATAATTGTCTGGTAATTTCTTTTGTTATTTCATACTTTACTGTGTGTTGTATACTGTGCGTAAGTTTCATTAAATTCTACGTGTAACATTTTGAATAATCGTCATTTTTGTAATTTTTCCTTAATTAATGATAACCAATGTACTTTCACACTTTCAAATGTATTCCATCAATTTAGTCCTGTGCGATAGTATCAATCAAAAAGGTAAGAAACCGTTGATGGAATATCTTCCGAATGTGCTATTTGAAAGTAATACCTTGCAACTTAAATTTGGCAAGTCGTCTAAACTGAATGTTCCGCAGACTACAGTTAAAACGTAAACCGAGAACACTTCTCTCAGAAAAACCAGAACTACAGCCAAACTTATTTTGAACCATAAAGGATCTTTATGTAGTTAAAATATACAAATTCTCTCTGAACACCAATTAATTGGGAATGAAAGATGAATAAAGATCACTCTAAAAATTACAATTTTAGACGCACACTATATTGTAAAATTTAATTAAAAGATACTTACAAATTCTCTCTGAACTGGGAGTAAGTGGAAGAAGACCCGTAAAATCTCCAGATCACTAAAGTGGCAGCAACGACGTCTAGTAAACAATCCAGCTATTTGAAAAGAGAAAAATTACACTACAACAACCAGCTGCGTTAAATTTGCATTGGCACAAAGAAGAAATTTTATTGAAGAATTGCTCATTTTTTCCTTTTTAACGATATGGAACACCCCACACTAACATTAAGCAGTACGTGTACTGTTATGGCCCTCTAAATCTTTAGTTTCTGCGCACGTAAAGATACTTCTCAGTGACAATATTCTTTACCTACCAGTTTCTTTCTCCACATTACATACCGAATTATGCTTAATACTATCCCCGACAGTCTGCTGGGGAGCCTTCTGGCACACTGGAATGTCTTCAGCGGAAGAACTGGTTCTTCAGGTCACCTGTTGGAGTTTTACTGTAATGTGTTAATGCTTAAACCAAACTAACACACGATACAGTTACAAAACATAAAACGAACGTCCACGAAATGGCATTGGCATTCGTTAGTGTTTGCAATTAAATTGGCAAAACTAAATCAAGAATTCATCAAGAATTATACAAAATACTTCAAAGGAACTTAAAATTGCATTAATATTCTAAACATCCAAACTAACTGCAGCAAAATAAATAGCTGCCATATTTTTTTTCTGTAATCCAAATATTGCATTGCATGACAGAAGATTTTATAGGTTCGTTCATCGCACATTTTAGAGGAACTATTCAGTTAAAAATAATGAAATCTTATTCCCGTAAAACAAAATACGTCATTCTGGGCCAAAATTCGTGTTATGCATATTAATCTAAATTGAGTATTTTTGCGAAAATCATGCATTTTTTTAATAAAATTTAAACCACTGGAACATAAAATGTCTTAATAATAACAGGCAGACAATAACAATCTTAATAACAAGAGGCTTGATTTTACTTGCCTGGAAATAAAATAGTCCGATATGAGAAGGATTACGAATATCTGGTACTCTCCATATTTTGAGTTATAAATTGTGCATGCTTTATTCCTGATAAATGCTGAACCTTGAGTAACATAGATTTGTATTTCACGTTCATGAACGCTTAGAAATCTAAAATTTGATAGGAAAGAGGCGATTCTTCGGTGGTAATAACAGATGTGTTCACTCTTAATTGTCATGGGCTCGCATCTTGTTAACAAAAGCATTAATAAGACGCAGAAACAATTAATTCCTTCCTCCATTAAGGTGTTTCTGTGTATTTCTTCGTTGAGGTTTTGCGGTCATACTTTCTTGAACATTTAGACGGGTTTCATAGGGTATGGATTGGACTTAATTTCATGATATTCATCATCGGACTAATTCTATGTAGAGGGAGATCATCATTCATTAGCTGAAGTAGAAAAGCCTCTTGAACAGCCTTGTTTAAGTCTTAGCTATCTCATTTCTATAGCCAGCGGTAATCAAATCAATACAGGAATCTCATTCAAATTCCATGAAGGGAAACACATTCCTCTATTATGACGCTAAAAGATACCCACAACCGCATGGGGTCAATTTTATTGATAAAAGGGTTGGTTTCCATCAGATAGGAATACTTTGAGATTGAGAATCAGTCTCATCTGAGTTTAACCATTAATAAAGAGTACTCAAGACCCATGATCTTGGATCCTATTCTAAACAAAACTGTAGAGATGAGCAGAAGAGATATCCTGAACTGTAGAGATGAGCAGAAGAGATATCCTGAACTGTAGAGATGAGCAGAAGAGATATCCTGAACTGTAGAGATGAGCAGAAGAGATATCCTGAACTGTAGAGATGAGCAGAACCGATATCCTGAACTGTAGAGATGAGCAGAACCGATATCCTGAACTGTAGAGATGAGCAGAACCGATATCCTGAACTGTAGAGATGAGCAGAACCGATATCCTGAACTGTAGAGATGAGCAGAACCGATATCCTGAACTGTAGAGATGAGCAGAACCGATATCCTGAACTGTAGAGATGAGCAGAACCGATATCCTGAACTGTAGAGATGAGCAGAACCGATATCCTGAACTGTAGAGATGAGCAGAACCGATATCCTGAACTGTAGAGATGAGCAGAACCGATATCCTGAACTGTAGAGATGAGCAGAACCGATATCCTGAACTGTAGAGATGAGCAGAACCGATATCCTGAACTGTAGAGATGAGCAGAACCGATATCCTGAACTGTAGAGATGAGCAGAACCGATATCCTGAACTGTAGAGATGAGCAGAACCGATATCCTGAACTGTAGAGATGAGCAGAACCGATATCCTGAACTGTAGAGATGAGCAGAACCGATATCCTGAACTGTAGAGATGAGCAGAACCGATATCCTGAACTGTAGAGATGAGCAGAACCGATATCCTGAACTGTAGAGATGAGCAGAACCGATATCCTGAACTGTAGAGATGAGCAGAACCGATATCCTGAACTGTAGAGATGAGCAGAACCGATATCCTGAACTGTAGAGATGAGCAGAACCGATATCCTGAACTGTAGAGATGAGCAGAACCGATATCCTGAACTGTAGAGATGAGCAGAACCGATATCCTGAACTGTAGAGATGAGCAGAACCGATATCCTGAACTGTAGAGATGAACAGAACCGATATCCTGAACTGTAGAGATGAACAGAACCGATATCCTGAACTGTAGAGATGAACAGAACACAGCTCACCGTCTTTCTTACGAAAAGACTGCTTCCATAACCTTTACAGATTGCTTACCTCAAAACTGAGCTTTCTGGAAGAGAGACAAGTACCAAAAAAGCTGATTGTTAATATCGCATTGCTATAAGCAATTAATGCCAAACAATTGGCTCCTTTATTTGTTATAGTCTTGGCTTTCCAAGAATTCCTCCAGTGTCTCAGAATTATTTTCATAGAACAGTGACAACTTCTCCTTCAACATTAAGCCATTTCTGCTAGTAACTGCGTATTTCTAAATTTCAATCTGGCTTCAGCCTTAAATAGTCAATTAGTATTATTCCAAAGACAATCAAATTTTAGTTACAAATTTCCATCTACTTTTAGGACAAAGAATTTAGAAGGATTACTTACAGTTGAATAATGTACCCTTGATTTGCGCCTTTTGGCGAAAACTAGAAATTTGAATATTTAATTACCTAATTTATTCCCCTCTCCGCTAGGAAACATGTTTAAATTCAGTTTATAATTTTTGAGAAAGACTTGATTTTGTTTTTGCCAATTTAACTCTTAACACTAGTGTTTAACCCGATCCAAGTAATATTTATAAAAGATTCTTGAAATTATAACTAGTATACTTTGTTTGAAGGCTCTTTAGCTTAGTAAAACTCAGTATTTAATTTGCGCGATAAATTTTATAAAACTTATAATTTTGACGCGAAATATTTTTACGATGAATTAAAATATAAAATGAAATTAAAATAGATTCATACTGTCAAGTCACTGAATCAAAAACTTACCGCAAATGCATACCCAGCTGAACTATCTGTAATGGCCGCACACACTAAAAAGAAATTTAAAAAATTATTAAAAATTGGCTCCAATATACACTCACGTTTGTGAAAATTGCAACACCAAGAAGGAATCGCCATAATTGAATGCAATTTAATACACAGTTGAGTGGTAGTGGTACAAATAAATGATTAAATGTTCAAAGCAAACAAACAAGAACAAGAGATCAGAATCAGTATTTTGTGTGGCCACCACGCGCCGCAATAAGTGC
>KK115837.1:0-57102 GCA_000611955.2 Stegodyphus mimosarum | reverse complement strand
GAGTTAACGTTTACCACTAGCAGATAACCACCGATAACCATACACGCCTCGCTACAGCCGTCTATTTATTCGGATCCATCAGCCGTTCAGAGGGCGCTGCTCAGCATACGCATGCGCTACGGATTTGCAATTCTAATCATTTGCATATCATGCGCTACTTTGCATTTCCTGAAAATTTCAGCTCACTCGCGTAAGTCCTTCATGGTGTTGCAATTTTCACAAACGTGAGTGTAGAAATTTTTAAACTGTAAAGATCCGAGACAATGCGCCATGGATACACAGGATAAAATTAATTTTATAAATTTATTAATTTTGATCGAGGATAAAAATAATTTTATAAATTTATTAATTTTATTACTTAATTTTATAAAGTAAATTTATTTAATTAATGGAAAAATAATTGCTAAAATTAAGATCAGGACAAAAATAAAAAATAAAGTCAGATAAAATTTTCTTTTATTTTTATACTCATATTAAAGTAAAATAGCTGAAATTACTTAAACTATTTCCCTTATAATGAAAATCTACAAAATGGTCTTTATCCTAAGATGAACTGTAAATTTGATAAAGCAATTGTTATTAAATTCCTTGTTGATCCAATAAATAAAATTCATTGCATTTATCTTTGCAAATCTACATTTAAAGGTATGTTGCATTTCGCACTCAAAATGAATCCATAATCAATATGAGAAAGGTGCTACACTTTTAAATAGAAATAATGCCCTAAATAAAGTAAGATGCCATAAAAAGGTAAATTTGTAAAAGTATGATAGTAAAATATCACATTAAAATTTGCTATTATTATGCGGTTTTAATCTGTAGAGTCGTTAGGTTAGTTAGAAGCAGAAGAGATGAAAAATTAGCAACGCCTTCGCCGGGAATCGAACCACAAACCTCTCAGTTACACGTCGAGCGTGCTGACCACTACACCACAAAGGTATGCGAAGAAGACGGAAGAAATACCTTATAAATTCTTTGATATATTGATATTTATTGAATTAATTAATGTCTTACAGTATTTCTAACCAAACATTTCTAAAAATACATTGTAAGCAAAATCACCTTCCGGAGGCTTGAAGAATTGAAATGTGTAACAACTAGCTTTTCTAAATACTGTGTTAACATAAAATTTTGCAATTTTACAAGTGATAACAGAGTTGTTGAAAGCTAAACTGTATACTAATTAGGTAGCTACTAATGACAAGGCACGTGACGTCTATGTAATGGAAAGAGGGTCTTTTTGGAAGATTTAAATAAAACTGATTTATTTCCACGCTTGCCGTAGCAACAATAACGAAATACCTATGCGGCCAACTCTCTCGGTTCCGAGAGGAGAGTTTGAGAATTGCCAGCTTTCTAGGATTTAGGCAAGGGAATTTGCTGTTAATGGCTCTATAGATATCCTCATTTCACTGGCGTACATTACTTTTTCTATGTGATCTATGCGAAATGATAGTACGATACCGATAAAAAAATTCAGAGCATACGCGTAAGCAGTTATTTCTCTGCTTACAAATTGGCATAATTTCATGACTGTTAACTCAATATTGAACTACATTGCCAAGATCCTTCCGACCAAAGACTAAACTATAATGAATTTCGACACCATGGAATACTGAATGGTATTCATTATCAGTTTATATAGTACTTGTTGATGGACCCGATTGTACTAGTCCATGGATAAATTTATTTTTTATTTAATGTTGTACGCCTACATCCTGAACTGTATGGTTTCTGAACTATGTAGGGAACGAGAATAAAAGGGAGGAAGGTTTTTTTTGAAGTAACATTCTTGATATGTGTTGCCAACCATTTCTTGGAAAAAGTTTGATTAGTTAGAATTAGCTACTTTAATTTCAAAAGTTATATGAAACTGACTTACCAAAAGCTGCTGTACCAAGGAACAGATCAAAAACAACCGTCACGATGCAGGTCAACAAGGCATACATTCGCCGGCGCTCGTCATCATCTGCCATCTGCATGGACATCTCTTTTACCGTAAGAGACATGCCTTCTGAAAGATCAATAGATTCCACTGAAATGGCTTTCGACGAACCTTTCTCTGGTGCCATTTTTTGGCACAGGAAAATTTATTAAATATAGCACTTTTATCACACAAACCGACAGAGACGTGTCTCTCAAGGTACATCACGCTCGCCCATCGTTCGAACTGTAGAATAAGAGAAAGCTCTAGAGCTCGAGCTTAGGAGAACGCGGGATGTTTACTCAGCTGGATAACGGTTAAGGCAGCAACAGGTTGCAGTGAAATGGAAAATTATTACCGAGAAAGATCACTTTCGAGAACGTTTCACGTGATTCTACACAGAGATACGTATCTATGAAGAAAATTTGAATGAGTCATCGCCTTGAGATTTTGTTATTGCTATCACATAAAATGCTCAATTCCTCTTTCTACGAGTAACTGCTTCTGCGCAAACAGGTCAAGACAGAACAAACAAATTGATGAGTATATTAAATGAAACATTACATATAATAAAGCTCCAATAATTCCATTTACAAAAATGCTGAACTCCTGTAGCAAGGATAGTTTTTATTTCGAAACGAAAAAATAACATCAATCTTGCTTAAATTTATTTGAGTTTTCAGTTTTTAAGATAACGCAATATAGTAAATATATATTTTTATTTAGATTACAATGCTCAAAATGGCTTATTCATTGAACACTGAATGCTCGGCTATGTATTCATTGAATGTTCAACAAATATACAGCTTGCTAAACTTTAAAGGAAGAGCACATGCTGTAAATTATACGTATCAGATCTTGCATTAATTGTGGTCCTCTTTAATTGGACGCATTGTTTCGTAAAAAGAGTGGAATGAGGTAAGAGTATTGCTAATCGTAGCTTAGAAAGTTTTCGAACATCAGTTAGTAGTTTTTCTGTTGTCGATGTTACTTGCACCAAAGTGCTATGATTTTCCTTCGAAATGCAAATTGATTGTAGACGCTAAAAAGCAATTTTTATTTGTTACAGGAATAGTGTTAATGTTTAATATAATTATTCATTACGTGTATATTACTCATCGTATTAATTAGCGATATATTTATATTGCATAAATTAGATATACTGTGAATAATATTAATCGAGGATATTAATAAGAAATATGATTTAAATAATAAAGAACTATGTATTATACTGAACCTACAGAGTATATTTTCCAAAAGATGGAAAACTTTTATGCTGTTTGCCAAATTATGTGCCAGCATTTAATGGTTCTTTGTTAAAATGATAAAAAATGAATGTCGTATTAAAATAAATATTTTGAATACAAGTCTTTGCCATTGAAAGGAAAAATAAAGCTTTATTAATAATAATAAATCGATATAGATTTCAACGGAATAACTTCAGATTTCAATGTATGAACTGAAAGAAGTTTAATTTAGCTACAACGAAACAATCTATTTAGCTCTCGCAGATGCTAGTTGTTTTTCTAACAAGCTCGCGCTGTGACATTTTGAAGCAATTCCTAGCAGTTTTGTCTAACCATTTCGCAATTTCCTTTTTACCGCATGCGATAATATTGCCGCATATGCAAAAAAGTAACCTCAGTTAATTTTTATTTAATCACATTTTGACACATTACGCAAACACACTTAAAAAAAATATTAACACCTGTATTGTAGTCTGTTGATAATTATGATAAACTTATTTCAAGAGAAAACAAAACCACACATAAAAAAAGTGTCCAAAACTAGTTTTGCACATGATTTATATGCATATTGTATGATGACGGCTGAGAATTTCATTAAAATATTTTATAAAATTACCTAGGCGTCTCCAGTTCCACAAAAACTCGGAGTTTTCAATAATTTGTGACAGACTGTTATTTAACGAAGTTAAGACTTCAACTACTTATTATAAACCATGTTCGTAATTTCAATAAAATAGGCTTAGTACGTTTTTAGTCACAGCGGTATTTTTGATGTATCACTAGAAAATTATTCCGATAGAAATATCAGAAGAAAGGCAAGGTCGTCCAATTGATATCTAGCACCTAAACAATTGTTAAACAAAATTAAACAGGCTTAAAAATGACGTAAAAGTTGCAATTAGAATTTAAAAATGACTGCTGGATTTTCTCGTACTAGGACAACATGTGTGAAACATTTCGGATATGGTAAGTGCCAATGTTGCTTACTTGCTGCGGTGAAATTACAAGTGTCTTTTTCCCTCTCTTGCAGTTTTGTTGTTTTGTTTTTGGAGTAAGCATTGTCAATAAAAAGTTTTTAAAAATAAATTTCTATTTCGTTCTTTGCTCGTCGAAGTAACTAACTTAAGATATATTTCTTATGTTTAAAAAAATTTCACCACAGTCGAAATGAGCCGATATTTTTTCTTTCTCACTGAAAATATTACGCTCACGCTGGCTCATAAATCTGTAGAGAAAACTCTGACACGTGTTCTCCTGTAACAGGAAATAAACTGAAGAATTTGTTAACATAATAAACCCGTACGAAGTGAAAAGTACCCCGACGAATTTTTCGGGAAGTGCAAAAACGAAAATCAGCAAAAATTAACAGCTTTCTTTTTAGCTGATTTCTTTTGGTGGGGGAAGGGGCAGATATGCAAATATGGGTTTTTCTAACCGCTATGAAACGCATACTTATATCACACGAAGTGATACTTATTTGAATTTTTGTCTTTCGTTCACAGAATAGAAATCGAAATCAAATTTGCCGTTGTCGACTAAAATTCCAGCTAAATAGTGTTAACACTTTCAAAGTATCGCAACAACAGTTTCAAGCTCAGACATGTCATTACTGCGAATATTAGAGAAAACTTATTTAACAATTGATTACTGAAAAGACGTTTCCTGTTACAAAAACATCAGAGATTACTGAACCCTAACATTTTGCACAAATATAACTTTATCAATACTTTCACTACATGAAAACTCTTATCTTCAATTTATCTAGAATTTGCAGCAAAATTGTTTCCGATGTATTCCATAGTTTTAGAATGATAACAAAATGAAGACATTTTTATGAGAAATAGATAATAGCCACTATCATCTAAAGGAAAAAAATCCGAGATAATAATTTGAGTACCCTCTTCTAAAAATTCTGGAAGGTTCATATTTTTCAGTGCAAAACGATAAGAATGAATAAAATAAAAAAATCTATCGCTTTAAAAAGATAACGTGTAGGGCCTTTTCTATGATTAAAAGAAGTATGCGTTCTTGTTAAAAATTAAAGAAGCCGGTTTTAAAAACAGGTATTAATACTCTATCGTCAATTTTTCAAATTTCTACTTGAAACAGGTATTATTTTTATTCTCTAAATAATATTAATTGACAACTTACGAAATACTAATAAATATTCTATTCTTCGTTATTTTGGTTTTGTACCAAAAGGTGGTACGAACAGTATTATGCAATATAAAACACTAATGTTCCAAAATAATAATTAACAAACTTGCGAAATTTTTACTTGAGGTATAGAGATATTTTAATGTAAAATAGTATCAGATAAATTTCAAATCTTTATAATTTTAAACTGTGGAAGAGAGCTTTTTTTTAAACTTTTTTTTTCAGGTTTTGTTGAAGGAAGTAAATTCCAAAGTAAAAAAGAAAAGAAATTACTTTATACCGCTTCGTGCAAAGTGTTTTCGCTAGGCTCACTTAAAATATTAATGAATATTTAGTAATTGTATAATTATTTTACTACTCAATTTATCTTTGAAATAATTTTAGGATTTCTGAGATATAATTGATGAAACGAGAATGATCAGTCAAAGTATTCTACTCTTTGTAAGTTTAAAAATATTTATTAGAAGGTTGATTGAAATAATTAACCAATAGCTAATAAAAAAATAATTAACTGATGAAAAACACGTGTTTCCTCCTTTAAAATGTCACGTTGGAACATGTATTTACCAGAGAAAATTATTTGGCGCATAATGTCATCTTGGACCAACACTTGGACGATAAAAGGTGCCGCATAAAATGAAAATAAGAGTTAACTTCCCTATCTATACTATCCTAAATTTTCTACAAAAAGTAGTTTAATAAATACCAAAAACTACTGATGGCAAAATGTAAGCTAGAAACCAATTGTTGACTTTCCTGTAGTATATCAAGAAAAATTAAGAATCTTGACTCAATACGTTAATTTTCTTTAAGTTTAAACCAGAGGTTGTTATACTTTAATTCCCATTGAAACACTTAAATGTATTAGAAAATCTTCGGTGTATTTCAAATTAAATTATAGCGAATTTTTTCTGACGTTCCATTTGAACTATACATACTAATAATTTAAAATTTTTCCCTTTTCAAATGTTTTCTATTTTTCACACAAGAGAATTTTTTAATGCACAAAGTAGTTTACGTATCTTTTTAATTCAGAGCAGTGCTAAAGGGATTTTAATATTGCATTTTTTTGTAGACGCGTACGTATTCATTTACCAGTGGAAAAACTATATTTTACGTACCCTGCCAAAAAAAAAAAAGGGGGACAGTTCTATATCTCCCGTCCTACTGGACCTATTGATGAAAATTCAAACTGCGCTTTCTATGCCCCGAAAGCGCGACTTAGGATATATATTAGATTTCCATATAACATTGTTCTAGCATAGCTGTTAGCTGATTTTGTTTCAGAATACCTAACAAAAGCAGCGGACCTTTTCTGAAAAAACACGCCATTTTTTTTTCATATTTCGATTCTACGACTTAAATTATGCCTAGACATTAAATTTTGTAATGTTTGGTAAGATTTATGGAGAAATTAAAAATTTATCTTGGCGTATTTTTTTTTAGTTTGCGCCAAAAGTAATTCACTCGGCGAACTACTTAATTTATAGCAACTTATTTTCCTTTCCTTTTTTTCGCTGTCCACCAGCGGAAAAATACTCATCGTTCGTACTCTCAAAAAATTTTAACAAAGTGCGTAAAGCAGATTGGTAATTATCGCTTATAATAAACACGCCAAATTTCAAAACGCGCCAAAATGTAAATTCACATATATTTTAGGAAATTTGGAATAAAAACTATTTTTTTTCATATAAGCTTAGAAATATATCTACTTTAAGATGATGGCGAAATTTTATAGGTTCTGTTCCAAAATGTTTTTGAAAAATTTATAAAAAATTATTTAAAAATACAAATTTAAAAAATAAATCATAAAAATTCAGCGAATTTTATTTGGAATGAACCTAAATTTTGAAATATGAAAGAAGAATCATAAGTTTAATAACAAAGAGATAAATATGTATCAAATTCAATTAGCACTGAGGAGCTAAAATTTTGAGAGCTAATTTTTTGAAACCTACTCGTGTGATTTTTACAAAACTTGGCAGTTTGGCATAATCTGAGTCGTAGAATCCAAATATGAAAAAAATGTCATGTAATTTCAGAAAAGTCCGATTTTGTGTCACAATACCTGTATTAGAACAATGCTATGTATAAATCTAATACTTATCCTAAGTCGCGCTTTCGAGACATAAACGCAAGTTGAATTTCGTCAATCGGCCCAGTAAAACGGGAGATATAGAACTGTCCCCCCCTCCTTTTTTAGGCGCTGTGTACGCATAAGTAGACGATATCTGACATCAAGCGTCGGCATTAACTGAACAGAGCTCATAATGAGTTGAAAACTAAAAGATATTCATGTACGTTTTTCTTATGAAATCATTCTAAATATTCTAATTATAATAATAAAATAATTCTAGAAAGCTCTAAAGCTAAGAATCTTTCAGACGTTTCATTTAGTTAATACAGTTCATTAGATAATGGTTGTCTATGAGTGAATTGACGCATAAGTTACACAACAGAAAATTTTATATGAGCTTTAATGGCAAAGTCGTATACTTACTAATGATATGCACTAGCTTCATCTTTGTCACTAAGAACTCCTGAACCAAATTTTAATTTCCAAAATGTTAATTAAATTTTTACTTATTAACTCCTAAAATAACAGCTTTGATAAGTATTGAACTAATCAAAAAGAGACTACTTTCGCATAGAAAAATATTCTTTCCAAAAATAAAACTCAACGTAGAGTTTTGATTCTTTGATCTCGTATTATGTTATAAAAAGTTACGTCGTACGCCTGTCTGTTTGAACTAAAAAGTTGTGCTTTCTCAAGAAGCCCCGTTGATAAAAATTATCACATAAAAATTACATAATGCAGTATAACAATAGGTACAGAACGCGAAATCACGTGAATGAAGAACATTCTTAGAAAAGCACTTATTGCACAGGAAATGAATAACAAGTATCACATTGATATGATCAAACAATGTTAATGGAAAACATTTCTTACGTCAAACACCTTTGGTAAAACAAAGTACTTAGAGCATTTTTTATCTTTGTTCTTGAAAAACAAAAGGCTTTAGAAAAACATTCATAAAAAAAGAGCGAACTTAATATCTAATAGAAGTTCGAAGATGGTTGCGAAATATTCCACAATTCAATTGATAGCATTTTATTCATTGTAAATATAGCGAGAAGTAGAAACTTATGCAAATATAAGTACAATAACTCAAAAGTATTAGTAAGCAGTAAATATCTAATAAAAAATCCAAATATATAATAGTAAATTTCTGTGTGAATTGACATACTAAATCTATGTTAAATAAAATTAGTAAATGAGATATTTTAAACTATCTTGTCTATAAAATTAAGGTAAAAAATTAATGAAGCATTGCATTACAAATGCTATAATGAAATAGTTCTTATAAAACACTTCGAAGAAAAATTTTAAACCCGCAAAATTAAAATTTTAAGGAGAAGCTAGCTACTTGATTAACTTGAAGAAGCTGAACATGGATTGAAACAATTTTGAGATTTTGTATGAAGAAACTTATAAATTTTCAAGGGAATCGAGAAAATTCCAAGAAATAAGAATTACTGAATATAATAATATCTACTGTTCAAAATTTAATTTCGAAATGCCATGAAACAAATTTGAAAACAAACTGAAAAAGACGTCCAAAGATTTTCCCTGAACGCAAAGAAAAGTACTGTTAGAAATATTATTCGTTATCCTAAAACCAGCGAAGTCGAATTAGCTTTAGAAACTGAAGTAATCAGTTGAGCGATGTCGAAATTATTACTCAGTCGAAACTATTACTGTCAAGAAAATAAACCTTTTATGTTCCAATAGCAAGAAGAAAGCCATTTCTCAATTAAAAGGAATCCGAAGAGCATGATTTCAACTCACTGTGACCTGTATTAAAAAAACCTGAAATGTTTTGAATTCAGTTACAGGTACACAAATTCAATATTTCTGAGACTCGGCAAAGCAAACGGCATCGCGAAACCTTGTACTGAAGTAGCAAAATATGGTGGATATAGCCAGACGGTCTGGGGCTGTATCAGTGCCTGCAGCGTTTAAAATCCGCATTTTATTGATGGCGGAATCGATAAATTTATGCATTTGATTTAAGTGATTACGTAAACGCCTCGAGGGCTATCTACCTAAGGGCTTTTATACTCGTTACACATGGGGAAAGCCAAAATAATGCCATGCAGCCAGCCCGTTCGCGGGATTCGAATCGGACCGAACTACCAGTGGTCAACGGCTTTACTGTTCGGCCGCTGCTGAACGGTTTATGTATTTTAATGTAATAATACAAAACCCTGAAACATAGCACACAGAAAAATGAGTTATAGTTGCATTAAAACTTCATCGTGACTACGATTCCAAGTATAATGCTCATATTTACAAACTGTGTAGTTAATGAAACTGTCCACATTTAATTCAAACGTGTGTCCAGATCTCAGTCCTACTGAACGTATTTCTGATAATTTTCAAAACGAACTTAATAAATTCGTAATTTCCAGAAGAAACGAGCTTAGAAAAAATTCATCACAGAATGGAAAAAATACAAACCCTCGTGAAATATGTGCCTAGAAGGTTCAATGAAGTCATAAAAACCTGTAACAACTGTTGTATAAAAACGAACACCTGTGTGTTAAGTGCATACCTGATGAACTGTTAAGTCATTTATCAATTCTGCTTCACCATACAAGACCACGTTTTCATTTGTAAAGGATTATTTTTGTACAGGTTAATAAAATATTTATTGATATTTTTATGTGAAGTATGGAGCAATAATTTCCATTCAAATGCTCTCGGAATTTTTAAAAAAATATTTGTCTAATTTGTTTCGTGGAAAAATACTTTTTGCTGATCTAAGCGTCAATGAAGTGTTTTATTTATTTGTTGATAACCTAAATTCAGAAATTCTGCGAAGTCCATTGTGGCAAATCAAAAGGGTAGATTAAATAACCGATAGCAAGTGATAAAACGAGGTATTTTGAAAAACAAATGGACAAATCTTTCTCCTCAAGGTAAAATTAGCATCCGGTACAAAAAAATATAAATTCTTGACCTAAATTTGAGCATTTAGGAAGATAATTTTTGTTCAAGCACGATAAGCGTCTGGCCATGAAATTAGATTGCCTGGACCACCTCTTCTGCGGCATATCTGTCATCCAAGACAAAACGAAGGCGTTGAACGAAGGCTTTGTCTTAGATCGTAGCTTGCGGACTAAATTTATCATAGTTTCTAATTTTAGCAAATGTATTTTGAAATACTGCATGGAAAAGTCAAATACATCAAAGTTACCGTACATAATAAAACATCTGATGTGGACACCCCATAACTTTCTTGTACGGAATATTAAATTATACGCATTTTTTTCCCTGAATTTCATTTAAACTTATTTCCTCGAATTTCATTAGAGATGGAAATAATAGAAAGGCAAAAATACATAAAGCCTCAAAATATCTTTATTGAAAATGAATGATAAAAACATAAAACACCAGATACGGTTAAAACAATTAGAAAAACAATTTTTACAATTAAATTTAGAGTTTCTACACAAAAACAGGCGATTCGGCCAGCAGGCAAAAAAGCAGATTTTTCGATGCACAAAACTAAAAGTTTACTTTTAGTCCTACTCGGCAAAAAGACACTAATGTAGAAACTGACAAGGTGTAGAAACCTTGAAAGGCAAGGTTGTAAGACAAGGTGTAGAAACTCACTTAATTTAGTATTCTGCTAAGTTTCAAATGTAAACTAATATGGCTCCTATGGTTAAAAAATTAGTTTTAGCCGCACTTAAGCAACTATTAAATTGTTTATAATTCTACAACTATTGCATGGTAATTATCTAAAGGTATAAAGTATATATATACAAAAAGTGTATATATACTTTTGGTGCAGCCGATTGCAACCAAAATGGAAGGCGCACAACTACATGTTACAGCAGTCCTATATACAAAATTTCAACTTTCTGAGGCTACTCCTTTTAAGTTATGCGAGATACATACATACGTACGCACAGACGCCCCGAAAAAAATCTCTTCAGGATCCATTTTAAATCAGTTTTATAATTTTTGAGGGGAAGAAGAATCCTTTATTCTCTCCTTACGTACAGATGTCACGCAAAAACATCATTAAATTGCATTCGATAGCTGTCAAAATGGATATTTTTGTTGAAATAGGATGCAAGGAATTTTTTGTGATTACAATACTTCCTATACATCGTACAAGAAAGTAAACAGAAAATTGGTTCCAGATATTGAAATGCAAAGAAGTTTTCAAATAAATCATCAAAATCTAAATAATCTGTTGTTTTAAAGTATCTTTTATTTGTATTAGAAGGAATAAACATAAAACAAATAATATATCACAAATTCTAAAGCACAAAATGATATTTTGGCTAAGTTACACAAGGCTGATGATGACTCACAATTCATCCCGGGTTTGGCTACGGTCGAACGGGAGCTCCGCCTGGCACTTTCACACTTTTTCTGCATGTGTAGCGTGAAAAGAAGCCAGTTGTCATTAAAAAAGTCCTATGAAGTACTTTACTATAAATGCCGCCCAAACGGTATAGCGGTTAGAAGAGCCGACTACAACACCAAAGGGCGCTGGTTCGAATCTCGGAGAAAGCATGGCTGTAACTGTCCGCCCCTTCATAGAAGGCGAAGGTGGCACACCTATTAGGTGCCACCCTAATAAAGTGACCACCACTTCTGGCCCTAGTAGTGGCCAAGCCGAAGTCGGGTGAGGGCCCGCCATTGGTAAAAAACAACTTTAATATAAATAGATAACCTAACCAACATTACAAAAGGTGTGCAAAAAATATGATTCTCACATGCGCTTAGAATGACTGATTACTGCAAAACATGCAAAGATTATCTGTCTTAAGTAAAACACCCTTCCGGGAAAACAAAGGATGCTTTGCAGTAATCGATTAACCTAAACAACTCGAGGACTCGTTTTTGAAAATGGAGGACTTTCTAAGAGAAAACTGGTTCGTATCTATATTATACAGGCGGAAAACAACTTAAATACCGATACACTTAACCTGCTCATCGGGATTTAAATCTGGGACGAACTACCAGTGTTCAGTTAACTTACTGCTCGGCCGCTCCAGAGTTGGAATCTAAGCGGAATGTGTTAATAAGTTTGCCGCTGCAGTGCCCGAACAGAGGCCGACTTGCACCCTTACGCAGGTCGGAGACTACTTCAAATAAGGATGCAACGCCATAAGATCACTCACTCTTGCGAAAATCATTTTCAAATTTTTAAAAAAGCAGCTTTCATAACAGTGCCGGAACCTTTATGCCGAAAAATACATATGCAAGTCCGATTTCCGTTTGCATTACTGATTAATTAATCACGGAAAGAGATAAATCTGCAGCACTTTTATGAAAAACGGGACTTTGCAAAAGATACCACACTTTCATGAAAAACGGTAGATTGGCATAAGAGTGCCTACTTTTTTTTTGACAGTAGTGACCCAGAATGATTGGTTAGAACTACTATTCAGCAATCTTATCCTCTCGGGATTTTTAAGGGTTCGCTGGACCCCCTTAAAGGGTCCACTAGTTTCAAGTGATCTCTATTTTTAAGGGCTCCAAAACTACATACAAAAAGAAGTCTGCTTTCTGCAAGCAGCCCGTTCAGCCGACAGTAATAAAAGCCGGACGAACTACTAGTGTTTTGTGATTTTGACTAGTCGATCATTCGGTTTCTACTGACCTACAGGTAAAATTATATTTTCTTGAGAATATTTTTCAAATATCAGTTAATCATAAAAAATTTCAGTAATTTTCTTTTAATTTTAAATACTCTGGTTTGGTTTATTTAGTTATTGAAAAGTATTCAGCCTAAGGGAAGGGATGCCTTCGGAGAGAATTTTATAAGGGAAATTGCGCGTTATACATGGGGAACGTTATACACGGACTCATATACACGTTACACACGGGGGGAAAATACGAAATCGCCCATGCAGCCAGTCCGTTCGCGAAATTCGATCCTCAGGCCGAACTACCAGTATTCAGCAACTTTACCGCTCGACCCCTAGTGCCGAACGCACTAAAATACTCTGGAAACGGTACTTTCGAATTATTCACATCCCCCGTAAAAAACATGATTCGTCAAATACTGGTCCCTTGTTAATTGGCAAAAAAACTTGCTTTCCTATCTTATGGGTTCATAGGTAGTATTCTGATTATTAATAATTATGAAGGGAGGAAACATAAGAAACAAGAAATTTTATAAGAGGAAAAAGTGATTAGATCCGTATTTACATTTTTATAACTATGCAAATTTACGTGTACCGAAACATGTGTTTGGGAAGAACATGCTTGGATTGGCTATTATTGCATGTGTATTTTAAAACAGTCAAAAGCACGGCAATTTTACTGTACATTGAAACAGGAAGAGAGGATAGTTAGAAAGCACCCTCGATATTTTCACTGAAAATAACGGATACATGTACTAACCAGGTAAGTAAAAATTAAACAATAATTGTCTTCCAAAGTCTTTAATATAAAAGTCAAATACTTCTTAATTACAATAATGATCTAATATAATTACGATAGCTATCCAATATAAATTACGGAGCTCCGATATAAAGTAGAAATTATATGTGCTAAAAAATGCCACTTAATTAAAAACAAAATGATGAAATTTTTTTTTCAAGCACATTGATCAGTGACTATATTTTTAATTTGAGAGATAAAAGATATTACTTTAGATTAAATAGCAACACTTTGGGAAGTAGCTATTTGCCATGCCAACGTGACCGGACCACACGACGTAATGTAGCGGCCCAAAAAATTTGAAAATTTTTCCCGCTTTGGACATTTCTACCGTCTAAATGCTCAACTCTCGAGTAGCTCATATCATACTTCGCTTAAAAAAGACTGCAGTAGCTGCCGTGAAATTATATTTTTCTTGCCTAGCACTAAGTTAAAAAGAAATTTAAAACTTTTCCATGCATCTATACGAATTTTGAACTGCGTAAGCAGAAAAACTTACAAATCCGATAGTAAATTATTTATCAAGAATTCTGATCTTTCATTATTTAATAGTTTTTTTTATTTTAAAAACGAATAAATGGTAGTACCTTCCACTTAAGTCATACCTGGATATAGAGAGTATTGTGTCTATTATCAGGACATCTCGAACGGAGAGAAGAGCAGCACTCCATCATAATTGACTATTTTCTGCTGGACATTACTTCGAGAAGAAACTTGGTGAGTAAGAAGTCACGTGATTTTAGAAAGGCAGCCGCATTCGTTTAAGGAAAATGAGGAGCAATGACAAATGTCTATTCTTCCCGCAATTTTTATTATGCAACTGCGTTGCTCTGACAAGTCATGCGGCAGTTATTGACTTCTGTTGTTTTTTCAGTAGGAAGAATATCAGATGGCAGAAACGTATTACGTGTCAGACAAAAACCATAATCAAAATAAAACTATTAAAGGCTAGACAGGAAATCAAGAAACTGAGGTGTTCGAAATGCCGAACGCTTTAGAAAAATTAAACGACATATTAGTTAAATTACTTTTTCGATTCTCTTTGTTTTGAATTAACTGAGAGAACGAATTAAAATTTGTAAATTAAACTAATGAATTTGCGTTTGCTTCGCTGTTAAGCATTGCAGGTTAATTTAAAAACAAACCTTCCAAGCTGGATAGAAAGGTTAGCGCAAGATTTATTAATTCACATAAGATAATAAACATCCGTAGTTAAATTTTTTTATTTTTCTATCTCTACATTATTATCTTTTTTTAATTTTTATGGTAATATTCTCTAAAAGAAGTTGGAAAAGCACAAAGTGAAATCACAAAGTTTAATACAAATGAATATTTGCCCGTTTGAATGCAGCGCACTTCACGAGGGCTGTCCACCTCGCAGGAGAAATGACTTCGTAGAGGGTTTTCAGTGGTAAACGGCTCGTAGCCAACGTCTTGGCTGGGATTAGAACTCAAGTCGAACTATCCGTGTGTCGGTAACATTCGCTTGACCATTGATGAAGTATTCAAATTTTATGTTTTAAATAAATAAACTGCATTTAAAGAAACTTACAATATTGCATAAATAACAAAGCAAGTTAAGCTTTCAGTTTCAAAAATTTTTTCTAGAATAGTGCCAGTATAAATGGTAGTCCACTGAAAAATAATTTCGCTCTAGTTCTCGTAGTTAAGGGATGCCTTTGTGTAGTAATTTTATAGGGAACTGACTTGTAATCGCTTTACAAATGCCAAAAAAATAAACGAAAACTTCAGACGTTAGCCTATTTTCCGAGATCTGAATGGGTAAACTACTAGCGTTTAAACCATTTTACTGCTGTTGGACCTTTGGGAAACTTTCTCATATGAATGCGGAAATCTGTGATACAGTCCCTTTTGTAATAATTTATTAGGATTTTTTATACTCTTTTGGATAACTTATTCATTAGGAATTCGCATTACGAAGCAAATTCTGATTGATATAATTTATCCATAAACGCAGGTATTTAATAGCTTGGATAGAGATTTCTTTGCCATTGTATTTGCATACAAACGCAATAAATCCAAGATCAACTAAAAAGGTGGTCCACCAATGGCCGAGTGATTAATACTGCTGAATACTGGCAACTCCTCGCGGGTTTCACTTCCTGGTGAACAGCTGGCTATTCAATTGTTTCTCTCTTTTACAAGAAGATCTTTAAGAAACCCATCAGGAAAAATTTGGAAACTTATTCGTTAAGTTTGTATAGATATTCGTTCATTCGGGGCTTTTTCCCCCTTAATTTGTTTTTAGGAAAATGAAACCAAAATGTCAAATTAAAAAGAATTCATTAAATTTGGATTTATTGCTTACGAATTGTTATCAGAATGTATATTTATGTAAATGTAATTTTTAATTCATTAATATAAAGTCATTAAATGTTCTTGAATCGGAAATAAATATTAAAAATCAAACTAAAGTATAATTTGAAACAAGTCTTAGCTCAACCTGCAATTTCCCAAACCCCTTCCAAAAATACTCCCTTATTTTATCTTTAACAGATATAGTACGGATCCTAGCAGTCAATTTTACCTACGAGTTTTCTTCTCTCGAGAAAAGATTCCGGTGTTTATCTCGATATGTTTTCGTATTCAATAAATCTAGTAAACTTATTTTCGAAATAAAATGACTAATCCTTTCTACAAATAATTTGACTACGTAACTGAAATGCCTTCACAAAATGTATTTTTATGCATGAGTATTTATGAACATTTTCTTTGAAATTATAGTAATTTATAGTCAGCCGTAAAATATCGATTTATATTCGATAGAATTATAATATATTGTAACACGTTATGCAGAAATATTTTAAGTAGTTCCGAGATCAAAATTGTCAATGGAAAGTTAATACAGTTTACTATGTCATCATTCACTAAACTGTTAAAAATTTGAGCAATAGTCAGTGACCAGGTTTGCAGATAAAAGATTTGAAATAAATATTCTTATATGTTAGCTTTATTTACCACAGTTTTTAGTACGACAATTAACATTTTAAATGGTATGAGAAAAGATTTGGTTTGGTTTATTTGATTATGGCAAAGCACTCGAGGGATAGCCTTCGTGGAGAACTTTGTAAGGGAAACTGGCTCGTATATGCGTTACACATGCGAGGGAACCGCGAAAATGCTCATGCAGCTGGTTCGTGTGCGGGATTTGAGTCTCGGACCGAACTACCAGTATTCAGCAACTTCAACGCTCGACCGCTGGTGGGCTTATGAAAACCTTGTGCCCAAATGGTAGGGTTGCTTTCTATGAATCAATAAATATAATCTCTAAATACGTAACTTGTCACAGAAATAAGTGTCTTAATTTAATATAAAAATAAATTTAATATAAAAAAGGCAATAAAAATACAAAGACACGCAAGATATCCCTTCCAGTAAGTAAAACATGCATCGGTTAAAACATGCGAAGTTAAGACGTCTGATAATATTACGCTTTGATAATAGCAACTGTTTAAAGTTCCAAATTTATCATTAGTGTAGAGAAATCTGTATAAATGACACAGAAATATTTCAAAAATAGAAGATAATTGTTCAAGTTTTAAAATAATAATAGTATACATTTTCAGAAACAGTAGAGAACAAATTCACTTTTATCCTCGTTATAATAAAAAGCAAATTTGATCAAATGTATAAAAAAGTATGATAAAAGTGCTTCATACTATTTAGCATGCAAAGTATGTACATGCGATATTATTTATACAATTGACTGAAAGCATACAGCATGCTACATTAATCCTATGATTCACTGATAAAAAATAAACCTTCAAATACATACTTACTGACGCATAAAGTTAAAAATCTCAGGTATTATAAAAATAAAATCACCATAATTTTTACATAAAATCGCAAACCATATGTCTTTATAAAGTAATTCTTCGGGGGTATAAGAACTGCTTAAAATCATTGATAAAGTACGTTAAAAAATGTATAAATTAAAGAAACATTAATTTTAAAAGAAATTTTAAAGACACTAACCTTTAAATGAGGCATGAGGTGAGGTGTATTTATAATACACCGCATTTCTTTTGCCTAACATACCTGTTGCCATTCTGTTAACAGAAAAAAAATACAAACACAACATACGTCAGGAAATAAACGCTCGAGTAACTGTGAAACATTAAAAAATTTTTAAACTGTGGGTTAGATTGTCGTTCGATGGAGAGGATGAAACTAAGTAATGTTCACTCGTTAAAATTCAATCGTCAAATGATGTTATCAATTTCAGGTAATCGCTTTTTATATATCGATTGATTTTGATTATTGTTTTCGTTCTGTTTTGACGCAGAATTCTGATCGTGACCTTTGAATCGGGGAGGGGGGATTGTTTTCTTACATGAACCTTCTCGATCGTCACTCGGGGTGACCCCAAAGAGCACGTGCATTAACAAATGCTTTTTCCCGTTGTTCATGAGAAATCGCAAGTCTGAAGTCCAGTTTAAAAGAGAGCTTGATAATAACAGTCTGAATGAGGGGATGTTCATACACTGAATTTGCGTAATTTAAGATCTGAATATAGGTGTAATAAAATCAGGCCTTTTACTTCTCTTAGAACAGTAATATTAACAAAACTACCTCCCATAAATTATTTTTAATAGTTCTCCATTTTTTTTACTAAATACAGATTTTTTATGTTTGCTTTATAGTTTAATAAAATTCTTATTAAATTTTAACTCGTTAATAATTTAATTTCAATTATTAGAGTTAAAAAGTTAATAAATCAATTTTTAAATTAATAAAATATGTTCTAAATCAATAAATGCGGTATTAAAAAAATAACTTTATATTAAAGTTTAATGTACTTTATTTTAAGCAAAGTAAGAAATTCAAATTCATTATCACACAATTTTTTTGGTACTTATGTTATCGCAACCACCTTGGTAGAAGTCGACAAATTTTCAGAATTTGCCTAATTCAGGCAATCATGCGCTTAAACATTCTTCAGCTAACCATGCGCATAATAATCTTCCAATCAAGCACCGTTCCCATTTTTGCATGCATTTTTTTTTTGCCGTATTTCAAAGGCTTTATAAACAAATCGTGATATTTTATGTCTTAAAATTAATTTTATGCGTTGTGGAATTTGCCAGCGTTGAAAGGAACTATTATAAAATTTCTTCAGAAACACAGAATTTTGAAGAAAAATCTCTAAAGGGAACAACGAGAGGTGCTTTTTCTAGATAGCCGGTATTACCGGAGTTTATGCGATGCCGTACCTCTGCAATTCTTTCATTTTCTTAAGCAGATCGCTGTGCACTTGGGAAGAAGAATAGCGCAAAAAAATTACAGAAAGATTTGGAGAAAAACGTGCTTTATTTTTTAATGTATCACTTAATGCTTATTTAAAAATTAAAATTTGTATTTTAAATTACTAAAGTAGGTTCCTTTTCATATGTTGATAATGTACGCCATCTTACAATAAATATCGATAATTGAGGAATCTTTTTAAAACAAAAGCCGCGAAAACCACCAGCTTGCACCCAATGAGTAACTTTTACCTTTTCATCCGTAAAAAATCTCAAAATTGAGCCAAGGTGGTTGCGTTAATACGTAAGTGCCTTTTCTTCATTATTAATAGAAGGAAGAAATATAATGCAACAGTACCAGAAATCTATATTAAGCATTTCCAACCACGTGATGTCTGTATATTTCTTTCAAATATTTTACTACATTGTTTAACAACATTGCAACACATTGAGTCGATAATCCTGTTAATAATATTTTGATATTTTTTTCACAACCAGATTGTGAATAAAAACAGCTTTAAATAGGCCTTTCATTTCTTAAATAAATCCGTATTGTTGCGTGCGTACGGGTTCGTGTTGGATTGAATGCAATGTTAAACAATTAATAAAATTTATTCGTTTCACAAGAAATAAAACAAAATGCTGAAATATTTCCTCAGAGATATTCGTACAATATCACAATATCTCATACGTTAAACATGACTCAATTCAAAACAGAGAAAATTAATCCAATTTCACAGCGAATTCGCTACAATCAATAACAACATTACGTAAACAAACAGTTCGCTTAAAAAAGCAGCAACAACTGAGCTGAGGTATTCTAATTCGACTTTTATAAGCTTTTAATTATTCATGAGAACATTCTGGTAAAATCTATTTTCTCGATTTTTCTGGATGGCAACAGCAATTACGAGATATTTATTTATTAAATATTAAATGCACGTGCTCTTGTATTTTTACTTTTCTGAAGTAGCTTTTGGAAAACAGTTGAGTTTAGCGAGCTGTTTCATGGAAATAAGAACAGAAGTATTTCTTCCAATTCAGTTTCAGAAGTACGATTTTAGGATCTTTCACGACATCGTGATGTAATTTTAATAAATGTATTTTGGCTGGAACTGGAATCGATTAAAAGGCGGACAGATTCTTTTACTAACTGAGCTACTTTGCTCTAATAACTAGCTACGAATTGTTTGTGCTTGAGTAGATGCGATTCGAGTAATTTTAACTTGATTGACAGAAATGACTTCTTTTTCAATTGTGCCTATTTTTTTACCTTTTCAAAAGAGCTATGTTCTTTTCTGATCTTGAAATATGAAAATTCTCATTGAACTGAAAAACATGATTGTGCTCGTATTTACTTTGAACTCAAATGTCCTCTTCTGACGTTTCAAGGTAAAAAATGGCTTGAGCTTCTCAGTCAATTCTGATGAGAAACTTTCAAACTGAATGACATCTGAGTTTGTATTCCCCTATTCCTGCATTCTGATTTTCGTTCATTAAAAAATATCTTTTAGTTGTCTGAAAGAGAAGAGCAGAAAATGTTTTCCTGAAATTTTCCAAAGATAGGCATCGCTCTATAAATGTGCACGTATCACCCAATAAATTATAAATATAACACAGCTTTCGAATTTCGTTGATTATATCCTTGAAGACAAATATAAAGTTACTTCTGGTGACATAGCTGTGTTTCATGACTATGAAGGCACTTCAAATGTTCTAAAAATTCTAAAAAAAGGTGGTTTGCATTCGCTAAAATGAAGGTTCTGTTCCAAATTTTGAGTATTAGATGATGCTCAGACTCATGTTATATGATCACAATTTAGTTTATTTCTAGTGAATTCATAAAAATATAGAAATTTCCAGTTTATAGATGGATAGCAACAATATTAAACGTGCAGGATGCCACTAAGTGCAACAGTGTACAGAGTTAGCTTTTTAAGTAGTTAACCACGTACACTGTTGCACTTAGTGCCATTTAGGCATTGGGCACTGATGTACTTAATAGTTACCTATGTAAATAATTAACATATTGATTAACTATTTGAATAATTAACCTCGTACATTATTGCACTTCAATATTTCAATGGCTTTTAAATTATTTCTTCGTTCATATTCTTTCTCATTCCTGAAGGACTGGATCATTGGATTACTTAATTTAGCAAAACACATGAAGGGCTATCTGCTTAAACTGTCAGCTCAGTTCCAGTTTTGGCAGAAAGGCTCCTAGGCAAAGAATCTCTATGTAAAGAAGGAAAGGCTCCATAGACGTAATGTAAACCACTTTGTCTGCAACGCCGCTACAAAGAAAAGGGAACATTCGCCAAGGGATTTGGCGACGGAATCTGTTGGCAAGAATTTTCCCTCTGTGATATGCCGGTTCTTTATTACCTAGCCGACATTTTCCCCCTCCACGACGTCTATAGGAAATTGAGGAACACAGGTTAAGATGAATCGTTCTTTGACTTGTCGCGATAATTTAAACTCGGAAATGATGAAATATTAGGTGAAGTTTCAATTTCACTGGCTGTTGAACTTCCAGTGTCCATATCGCTACTTGAAACCAAAGAACCTATTCTTTGTTTAAACTCTTGCTAAACGTAACGGTCGAACCTGTCCAAACCAACTTCGACATTCAGCTTCGAGCTTTGGCGCTTTTTGGCGACAGATATTTCACGCATGCGCAGTTGTTTCCCTTTTCGTTGGAAGGGAGCCACTTCTGCTTCTGCGAAGTTTTCCTTCTTAATAGTACATATTCTTTGTCCTAGGTATAAAATTCGAAGGACTCGTACCTTCTTCCTTTATTACCAGCCTTTGTCTTTTATAAAACCCTGGAAATATTTTTGAGCCTGCAAGGAACCCGTGCATAAAACTATTAGGTCTACAATTAATAGGGAATTTAAAAACTAAATTAAAGATCTTGCGTTTTGCTGCCTAGGAGTACTCTAAGAATTGTTTATTCATGAAGCCATGCGAAATTTAAAACTAAGGATCATACCGTTAGGGCAATGTTAAAACTTGCCAAGCACATGAATAGTAAGCGATATGGTAATGTAGAGTAACATTTAAACTAAGGATCATAAAGTAGGTCACATGAATAGCAAGTAGTATGGTAGCATAAAGTAAAATTCAGAAAGATTCTGCTAAATAAGATTTTAACGTCAAAAATTTGAAATATTGATGTAGTTAACTTAAGGTTAAATGTATAAAATGTAATATATAGAAATGCTGTAACATTCTGAAAACAAAAAGTGGGAAAATTTCACGAGATTGATATTTTTAACAGTAACCAAAATTAAGTAAAGATATTTTGAAGATTCAAATGCATAACTAGTCACAAAATAGTACATCTAATTGCATCTAATCACAAAACATTTAACTGCAGGATAATAACAACGAAACGGTTTGAGATATTGAGAAAATTATCAAATTATGATACAAAAGTACGATGCGAGTAAATGTGATTACGAAAATAGCAATGAGGGACTTAGGCAACGCAGAATTACTCCGTAGTTCAAAATGCGCAATACCAATGGAACCCGGCTGAAAAAAAAAATGCGCATTAAAGTACATTTCTACCACACATTTTTGGACGCCACTAACCGTTCTGCAATCTTGAACTGGCATGATCATGTTTTAAAATGTTCATGCCGATTAAGATTAGTATTAATTTAAAAAATCTTCTTTCAAAATTTTCCAAAAATTAAAAGTTTAACGCAATAAAAAATGTAACATATCACAAAGTTTTTAAAAATATATTCTGTATCACTTACGTAAGCTATGGAGATAGAAAATACCTTTTATTTTGACAATGAGGCTGCAAATATTCATAAAAATTATCAGTTGGATATAGTATAAATTAAATAAGTTTTAATTTATATGAAATAGGTACATAACTAAAAAACGAAAATAGATATTAAAATTATTAAACAAGTGAGATTCTTGCTTTTAAATGATTAAGTTTGCTAATCAATAACAGATTAAATTTGAAACATAAATCAAACGTCTTATGTTTTGCCGAGTGTTTTCATAGTGAGCACTAGCTGCGTACAATGGTGCGAGAAAGATAAATTTAAGATGTCTTTTTTCTCACTAAGGCAATACATCGTTTTTAAATCTTAAAAACCAGGTTGGTTAACCAATAACAGGTTGATTTAATTTGACAGATATTTGAAAACCTTATGCTTTGCTGAATGGTAGCCTTCTGAGAATCTGTTATGCATGACATCATATGAAAAATAAAGATCTTGCCTTTCTCTAAGAGACAAAAACTTTACCACCTAGCAAACATATTTCGTACCAGGATGTATAAGAAAAAAGTACCATATTTGGATTATTTTCATTTTCTGTATTTAGAGCATTTTACGGTACTACTGGCTTAATATAACAGATGATTCAACTATTAGCATACAAGCACGATTCGTAAAGTTTTTCGAAACATCCTAGAATGCTATCCATTCAAAATTACGCATGTTCAGAAATTACTTCCTGTTGATCTGCCAATACGACAAACTTTTGCCCTATAATTTCTTGTTGGGATGGAAGTAGACAATGCATGGCCATCGACCATTAAACCTAAATTTTGATTATCATAGCAGCCATATTTGTTTACATTTGAAATTTAGCAGAATAGAGGATTTTCTGCCAATCTAGAGAAACTAAGCTTCGTAACAACAAAGATAACGTCTTCATTTATTATTGCTAATTAAATTATGCTTCATCCATTCTAGAATTATCATTTAAGTTATTAAATTATCCCGTACATTGACTCAGCATAGCATCCACAACAAATTAAGCCAATTTTTAAGACTTCAGTGTCTTTTTACCGAGTGAGACTAAAAGTAAACGTTCAGTTTTGTGCACCGAAACATCTGCCTTCTTGCCCGCTCGCCGAATTGTTTGATTTTGAGTAGAAACTGTAATTTTAATTGTAAAAAAAAAGTTTTTATTTGTTTTAACTGTATTTGGTGTTTTATGTTTTCCTATATCTTTCAATTTTTTTATATAGCTATTTTTAGATTTTATGCATTTTTGCCTTGTCACGAAGCGAGAACTGTATTAATTGAATGAGAAATATTTCTCTCATGAAATTCGAGGAAATAAGTTTAAATGAAAGGCAGGGGGAAAATGCGTATAATTTAATATTCCGTACGAGGAAGTCATGTGGTGTACACATCAGATTTTTGATAATTATTTTCTTGATGAAATTTTATCTGTTACAAACAACTATGCGCAAATTTAAATTTTGTATTATCAAGGAAGTGAGACTTATAACGATAGACAGACACGCCCCAAAATTTTTACAGTCCGTCCCGATAGCAGGCATGTAAAGAGAACTTACTCTGTGCAATAGTCTACCTCTAAGCAGTAGCAATATTTACTCTACGCAACAGCTTGCAGTGCGCTAAAATAGAGCAGATAAATATCTCATATGAGACTATTCGCATCTATAGTCAGATCCCTCATTCCTAACTTAAAGTGTGGCGTCCCGTAATTTCTCTAATATCATACATCAAATTAAATTTTTTACTGCCCCCCTCAATGTGATAACAGTCGAGACAAAAGACTCAGGATAAGAGTCACTTCATATGTAAAAGAAAAAAAATGGGTCTCGAAATCTTATTCGCTCAATTATGGTGTCACCTGTGGCAACAACGATGAAACTAAGATTCTTCCGCAGCGATTAGCGCTGACTGATTGGTTCATTCAGATCTTATTATTCATTGAATTGTTTGTCGCGTGTTCGCAGAAACGTGCGCGCTTGCCGACGTTTGATGACGTCAGTAAAGTTTTACAATCTCTTACTTCATTTTCTTTCAAAGGAAGTCGAAGGTTAGATAATTAGTTATCAATCCCTTTATAAACTTATTCATGTATATATTCTAAAATATTAATTTATTTCCCAACTAGGCTATTAATAATGATTAAGATTGAATTCAACATTGTTTTCCTTTATTCTCTTCTATTTTTTTAATAATTATCTTCTTGCTGTACATTTAAGTACAAAAATACAAATTTCTGTACAATAATCTCCAACTACTAAACTGTTCCCTAGCTAATGCTCTTAGAAGAAAACATTCATAAAAATACTACGTATTTTAAAATTTTGGAATTTTTAAATTTAGAAATCCCTTTTATCCAAATTATCTGAGTACGCATTTCCGTTAAATCCTTTTTTGGGAGCTGTAACACACGGCTAAGCTTCTTTCATACGGAGGGAGGGAAAAAAGGTAATTATTTTAACTATCGTTTACACATTTTTAAGCCAATATTTAAAATTAGTGAAAGTTTTTTTTTTTAATTACAGTTTTCACAAACATAATGCAATTTACCGAAATCGTCAAAAAAAAAGGAAGGGAAAGAAAGAAATGCTCTTAATATCGCATTAAAAAGCTTAATAGTTTCAGAAACCTTCTAAATATTATCGACATCTGTAACAGTAAAATATTGTCAATATTAATGCTAGAACACTTGCATTAGAATGAAAGGAGAGACGCTTTTATGAAATTCTTTCTAAGGAAAAATGCTTCGTACTCATATTACACACGGGAAAAACATAAAAAGCTCATTAAGCAGGCCCGTTCTTAGAAACGAGCACGAATTTGGTAAGCACATAATGTCTGCACTGCATGGAGGCACCTGAAATCTGTCGAGCCGACAGTCTTCTCGAAAGGTTGCGATATGGGAAAAAGGTGCACTATACTCTCGCTCTCACACTTGAGTCCTGCGGATGTTTTTGGTCTAAATTTGGATGTTTTGCGTATTACATTGCCCTGGCACCATTAGAGCTCAAGAACTCATTCCAGCATTAACGCGGCCTCACACATTAATGTCATTTCACGTGATTTAAAGTTTTAAATTCTATAGTGTAGATGACCTTGAAAGACAAAGAAAGAATTTGCAATGCTGTAAGAGTATCTGCTTCTATGCAGTCGATGGTCAATATTAAACGACCAACTGGGCCAATTCATGAAATGGAAACGCTATTAGATAAATTAATGACTCAAGTGCAAAAACGAATGTCATTATCACTCATTTCTATTTAAAGAAAAGCACGTAACTTATTTACAACTTTAAGAATCTTACTTGGAGACAGTTGCAGCCCAAAATTTTATAGCTAGTACAGATTGGTTCAAATGTTTCAGGCAAAAATTTCAACTGCATGATATTCTTCAAACAAGACAGCTAGTTTAGATATAGAAGGCGCTTATAAATTTTTAGAAGAATTTGATAACGTAATTGTTTTTGGAGGCTACGAAACCGAACGAATTTTCAGTGTTGACGAAACTGGTTTCTTTTGAATTTCATGCCACTAGAGCCTATATTCATAAAGAAGCAAAACTTATGCCGGTCTTAAAACTTAGAAAGATGTATTAACTCCTCTGTTTGATAGTAATATCGCAGGTTTTTAAATTAAAGCCATTTTGTTTATCATTCGAAAAACTCAAGGGCACTTAAAAATGTTAATAAGCGTATACTGCCAGTTAATTTTCCCCAAAAACATGGACGACACTATGTCTATTTGAAGAAGGGCTTTTTAAAGTGTTGCAGTTCGAAAACATAAAAATATTGCCTGAAGAAAAGAATTCATTTCAAAACATTTATTACTCCTGAATAATATACTTGTCCATCCCTCATATTTAGTAGATTTAAATCCCGATGTGAACATTGTTTTCTTGACCCCAGATACAATACCGTTGATTCATGCTGTGTATGAAGGTTGCATTATCAGATTTAAGACAAATGACAGAATAAGTTCAGAAATTCTTCCGGAAAAATAGTCATGAAAAGTAGCAAATGAATACATTATACTAAGTGGCGAGTTCCCTAATACAAAGCACACTCATGTTCATCAGTTTCGAAAGTTATCGAAAAGATGTCTACGAAACAGCAGAATTCGAAGGCAAACGCTCGACTCAAGGCGGTAGAAAGCAGATCCGAACTATCGAAATCATTCAGAAATCGACGAATTTATCTCAAGGAAGATACTCAGGAGGTAATGTCTAATTAAAGCGCCGTAGACAGGTACACATCGCGCTGATTAGCGTTCATCTCGTCATGATCAGATACAGAAACTTGAAATCGTCTCAAGTTGGAATCATTGAAAAAGCTCAGAAAACGATATCTTTTTAATATAGAATGGAACATCACATCGTTTTCGCTCTTCTCTCTTTTTCTTCCTCTTTATCATGCATTCAATAAACATCTCGAACAACAACCTCATCCTTTTATCTTTTTTACTTTTTTCAAAAGCGAAGTACCACAGTCAGTTGATTTTTCATCTCGCAAATTAAACTAGGTTCATCACAGCATTTCTCATCTCTTTATCCTTCATACCCCTTTTTTAAACTTCTTCCTCATTGTGCCAAAGCTCAGTCAGTCGTCAATTAAGAATTCATCAACTTTCTTCTTTTTTCCTTCTTCCTCTCTATTTTGTTCTTTTGGTAATATTTTCCTATTTATGCCTTTTCCTGATTGTTAACTAATGCTGACTTCTGAAGCAACCACATCTTAAGCCATCTTATGACGGTCAAGCTTTTTTTTAAGTATCCTCGCGCACGGCAATAAATTAAAGGCATTAGAAGAAACGATTCTCAGAAAATAATCTGCCTGGTAGGCAGTTTATCTATAATTTATTTTTTTACCAAGTTCAAAGGCAATCTTTACAATAAATGATTCCGAAATAAAAAGAACGAAAAATATCTAAACTAAAAAGATTAAAGGATGCTTTATTCCCAATCTTTTATTTACCTAGTTTTCATCACGGCCTGCAAAGCTATTTACGGTTTCACCAAGCTCACTTATTCTTTCAAGGATCAAAAACAAAACAATTAGTGTTATTAAACCACTTTCTCTAAGCCAAACTGCCATGTAACGTGAATGATTTTGGAATTGCTAGTGCCCTATAGTTCTGTCAGCCTAATCTAATTAAAATAACACTCGATTTGCACGTTTCGTAATTACAATAACATTGTAATTGCACATTTAATAATTACATTTAAATTGTAGTTGCATTAATAGTATCGACATTTGCATTTATATTGACATTGTAACCTAATTACATTCTAAGTGTGTGAATTTTGATTACATAATAATTGAATTACTCATATTTGTAATTATATTGTAATTTATTTGCTAATCAATTACACTGAAATTGTCTAATTCTCAACAAAAATAAGGAATAAGCCACTAACAACAATGTATATTAATTACTTCCGCTACTTATTATGTTGTTACGAATTTTGTGTTTATTTAGCTATTTATTTAGAATTGTAATTAAAATTGTTTTTATTTCCCCGTGCAATGCAGCACGAGACTTACTTGGAAACAAAACTACGCCGGAAAAATAAAAATACAAGAGCGCGTGCATTTAATATTTAATAAATGGTTATCACATAATTGTACTGCTTTGCTATCCGGAAAAATCAAGAAAACAGATTTTACGAGAATATTCTCGTGATGATTAAAAATCTTATAAAAGCTGGATTAAAACATCTCAGCTCAGTTGCTGTTGTTTTAAGCGAACTGTTGCTTTAGTGCTGTTATTGATTGTAGCGAATTCGCTGTGAGATCGAATTAGTTTCTCCGTATTTTGAATTTGAGTTCTGTTTATATTCTAGTAGTTTAAAAATATAACTGCTGTGAGATATTGCGATATTAATCGAATATCTCTGAGGGAATATTTCGGCATTTTGCTTTATTTCTTGTGAAAAGAATAAATTTTATTAACTTTTTATCGGCTTGGGCATTCAATCCATTACGAACCTGTACTCACGCAACAATATCTTTTTTGTCGTTTTTCGTTGCATTAACTCATCTGTTCGTTCTTACATGTTGCGAATGTTTTCCTATATTACGTTAAGCGAAATCCGGAAGTGCGTCTCGCAGTTTAACAGAAATATGACGCTCATAAAGTCTACGTGAATTAGTTTAAAAAAATGGTCCCATTTTTGTATTGGAAAGCCATGACAGGATGCGACACGTAACAGACACATTTTATTTTAAATCTTGCCTTCCTGAATATGGTAGGTACTACGCAATCTTTTACTCCGAGGCCAAACTGTTGCTATCCATGGGTTGTTTAGCCAATTAAAAGCAATGCGGAGGTTGATTCCAAATTATATTTCGTTAATACGTGCAACAAAAGATTCCTATGCCGTGTTCGAGTGGAGCTTCTGATTGAAGATTACTACGTGAGCAGAATGCCTGAAACTATTATCTTCATTGAGGTACTTGGAGAATTTGTCGTTTTTAAGCCTGATAGACTTTTATTTTTATTATATATAACGATTGTAGAAGTAGTTAATATACTTTCCTGTTATAAGATTTTTATTTCATAATCAATGTATTTGTACTTTCTTGTTAAGTACTTTTACTGTTCCTATTATAAAAAGATAAAAAAAGATAAAGTTTCGTGAGTTTCATTAGGAATTTGTGTTTTCATTAAGCCAGTTTTGTAATGAAATTCTGTTTTTTGTACAAACTGTATATTTTTCTAATGAATATTTAGTAGTTCTCTGTTATCCACTACAATGAAGTCGATTTGCTTTAAATAAACAGGGTTGAGTGGAATAAAAAAGATACAGTTAAGTTTATGAATTTCAAATAAAAATACGCAATCAAAACCAACGAACGTACAGAAGATCTTGTGTACGTACATATACTACTAGTAATTCATGGAACGAGAGCGTAAAGTAAAGCTATTTTTTGCGAGTATTTCCAAACCTTTTAACTATCGTTTGACATTTTTTTTAAATTAAACTTTTGATTAAATATAATTGGTAGGTAGCACTCGTATGCTTACTTTTTGGCGCTTGAAATGTCACTGTTCTCTTGTACCGCATTATTTACGTGGAACATGCAACGCTTGTTTAATAATTGAAACCTTGGTGTATTTAGAAGCGGAGTACTAAACCTTACTTCTATAACAGAACTCAGTTAAAGAGCATCAGTGTAATAATAAACAGATAAATCAATAAAATAAAATTGAAATCTGAAAACTTCAGATTAAAGTCTTGAAGAAGAAGCTTTATTAATTTTGTTACTTAATATATTCGAGCCATTATTAGCCCAAAGGGCGTTAGCCCAGAAGAGTTATTAATTTCGTTCGGCATTTTGCCTTGGTTCAGTATAAAAGTCGGTTCAGTTTTCAGCTGTCACCAGATATTACAGCACTGTATATTTAAAGAAATTAAATAATGAAGAATCTGCGTAAATGTATGTATGTTTCTCGCATTATGATAAAACGACGGTACCTAGAGCCATCGAATTTTGAATAACGTACTTTTCCACCCGAATATGGGCATCTGGAAGCCCGAATTTGGAATTTGTTTTATTATCTATTTCATATTTTGTAAATCTTTAACGAATTTTTGATTAACAAACTCTTCGATTTCAAAGCGAGCAATGGCAATGGTGTACAGAAAAAACATTTTTATCTCCAGCGCGTGAGCCTGTATATCGGAAATTATAAAGATAGGCTCATTTTAAAATTATTTTGCGATATTGCTCTTGAACTGAATTTTATGGTTTAGGTGCGAAGAACATGATTTGTAATAAATAAAGATAACACACAAAGTGTTTAAAAAATGCCCCTTTGGGCGTAATATAAAAATGAGCATATCTTTAGAATTTCCGATACAGAGATTTCTTTTTTTTTTTAAATTTTTATTAGTCCAAAGGGACAATTTGCCCAGAAGGACTATTAATTTCGTTTCGGCATTTTGCGTTGATTCTCTACAAGCGTTGTTTCACTTTTCAAATTGTTGCTACCAGATATTATCGCCTTGTATTATATTTAAAGAAATTAAATAGTGAAGAATCTGCATAAATGTATGTATTTCTTGCAGTGTGATAAAACAAAGGTACCTAGATCTATCGAATTTTGAATAACGTAACCCTCCTGCGTATATGGGCATCTGGAAGCCCAAATTTCAAATTTGGAATTTGTTCATTATCGATTTCATATTTTGCAAAATTTTTACGATTTTGATTAACAAACTCAACGATTTCAAAGCGAGCAGTGGCAACGTTGTATAGAAAAAAACATTTTTACGTCCAGTACGCTAGACTCTGTATCGGAAATTCTAATGATGTGGTCATTTTAAAATTATTTTGCGATATTGCTCTTGAACTGAATTTTGTGGTTTAAGTGCAAAAAACATGATACTTAATAAATAAAAGTAACACACAAAATGTTTAAAAAAACGCCCATTTGGGCGTAATATAAAATCTGAAAGCTATCAGATTTTTTTTTAATCTGAGAAGAAACATTAACGATTATAAGAAATCATACAAATACATCCTTTTGGTTTTTCATGAAAATAATATCTGCTGTTACCAACTTCATTATAATTAAACCTCTGCCTGATTAAATCTCTTCTTTCTGAGCCGAGTTTCGGAAAGAATTTCACTTTAAAAGCTCCGACTTTTGTTTTTGCATTTCTTTTCAAAATAGAAAACAGTATGAACAGAAAATTATCAAAATATTAAGGAAAGTACATCATAACTTCAATGAAACTCTTTTAAAGAAGTTTATAAACAGAAAACTGCACGTTGTGTGGAGCAACAAAATTTTTAAACCATTTAATTCTATTTCGGGTATAGACGCTAATGTATGGGCGAAAAGAAGAGTTACAGTTATAGTACAGAACATTAAAATTTATTTTATAGTACTTAGAATGTAAGGAAACACTTCTTAGAATATGTTTCTGGAAGTACAGATAAAATAACTTTTTTAGAAGTTACCTTTGTTGCACTGACCCAAAAAAAAACACTTTCATTATATCGAAAGCAAATTAAGATCTTAGGCATCGTAGACTAAGAACAACATGCTGTTATCTTATCATCTCCCTCTTTGTAAAGGATAGGACTTTATAATAGCTGTAAACTATAACCTGATTCGATGTATTAATAATGTACTAAGATTAATTATTTTGGGGATATTTCTGTAGGTAATTTATAGTACGTATTTTAAAGCAATACATTTAAATCGAATTCTGATAACAATAAATTCAAGTACACAAATTTATATGTACTTAAAAGGACATGTTTTAATTACAAGCCATTAAATCATACCAAGAAAGAATCAATTTGATTCATATCTGCAAGGAACGGTACTTACAGACTCGATGAAAATATTCCACAACGCTTACGAGCACATGTGCTTTGAAACGGCATTCGTTGTTGTCATAACCTATAAAGTAACACAGATTTTTTAATCATTGATAATCTCAGATAATCAGTAGTGATCAATTTTATCTCGCTATCAAACACGTAAAAGTTTGAAATTCCTCCTAAATACTTCTTTAAAATAATGCTTTGAATGTTTCTTTAAGAAAATAGAAGAAAAAAAGGTAAATGCTTGAAGTGCATTTGTATCAATTTTACTATTCACTTTGTTAACAATAATAATTTAAAGTTACAAAATCCTTTCGAAATTTATATTGTATAATATTTTATAACTGTTCAATGCTCATTTCTTGAAGAAGAAAGGCTTGTTAAAATGCAATTACATTTTTCAATATGATGGTATTTTCTCCCATCTACGCCTTCGTGATGTAACTAGAACGCACGCTCCACGCGTATCCGGGAGGTCTAAAGCTCGAATCTCGGCGAGGGCACTGCACTTTTTTCACATTCCTGCATCGATGTAACCTAATAACTGTACATTTCCGCGTGAATTAAAAAGATGGTGGCCGATAATCTGTCACCATCAGGATTTGGCGACTGGGTTCCTAATCCCCAGTCGCTCTTTAAAAAGGGCGTACATTCTCCGTCCTTTCCACATGCCTCTGTGCTGTAAATGGAAGCACGCTTGACACGTTTTCGGGAGCGCCGGAGTTCGGTATCCTTGCGAAGGCACTGTACATTTTTCACACTCCTGCAGCGATATAACCTAATGATTCTACAGGTATATTACGTAAAGGAAAACTTGCTTTTGTTCAAAGTGTAGAAAAGGCAAAAATCACAGCGATCAGTAATCCAAAATAATATAGTAATACGAAGGAAGAAACGTCTAATAATCTGCTTGATGTTTCGACCAGCGGTTCTAGACTTTTAGATTCGCTAAACCATTTTGCAGAATCAGTTTCTATACCAGAGCGTCCAAGGTCTATCTTATGTCTTACAAGGTAAGTAGTGTGACAAGGGAGAGAGGAGAGAGACCATAAGGAAATATAAGGTAAATGTATATCTAAAATATGCAATGTCCATGAAATGAAATATTTTAAAAACTTTAAAATGTACCACTGTAGCTCAATTTAAAGTAAATTTAAAGTAATTTAAATTTAATTTAAAGTAAATTGAGCTACCACTGTAGCTCAATTTACTTTCAATCACCATCAAACACACAGTATTATCAAAACGTGGTCCTTCACAAAATTTCTTCGTAAGTTCAATGAGCCTACCAACTGCCGAGCAGTAAAACGTTAAACACTGGTGGTTCAGCAATCATTTCGGATTCAAATTTCAGCTTAGCTGCCGTAAGCTGAGTAGTTCGAGAAATGAATTATTCTTAGCATAAAGTAAAAAAAAATGCGCCATGTTAAATTTCCGAATTACTGATTAAATGTCATATGAAATTTGATTTTAGGCACAATTTGAGTTGAAGAATGGAAATGTGAAAAAATTGTCATTTCAGAAAAAATTTGATTTTGTGCGAAAATACGTATGATATGTACCAGGGATTCTCAATGAGGGGACAATCCCCCTAAAGGGAATTTCACAGTTTCAGGGGGGGGAGAATGCAATCAACTTTTTATTTAGCTTTTCAGTATTTAGTTTATGAATATTAAAAAATATAATATAATTAAATATTAAAAAATATCTATAATATTATATTAAAAATATAATTAAAATAACATATATTAAAACTTTTGTTCATGTTTTGATATTTATCAATATTTTCTATTTTTTTATTGAATTTATAAAACACGTTAAAAATAATTTAAACTTAAGTAAATGTAGATGTATTTTTCAAGCTGAGTTTCTGTAGCAATGGTTGAACTTTGGGAACCCTCACTATGCACAGCTCTAAATATCTTAAGTCGCCCTTTCGAGACAGAAAAAACGCAAGTTGAATTGTGTCAATCGGCAGAGGAGAACGGAAGACACAGAACTGTCACTTTTTTTTGACTGGGTGTATATAAATAGTTTATATATTTATTAGTCCAGGAAGAGTATTCTGATTTCTTTAGATCACATATTTAACCTAGAAACGCTTTTCACTATTTCAGTGTTTGCATACTAACACTTCATGGTACTGACGTTATCTACGTAAACAACTCATTTGTCTTCATCATTACGACATCCTAATGGTCTGAAACTCGTGCCAGTAATCGGAATCCGTTATTCCCCAAATTAGATAAAAGGCAACATAAGCCTGCGCTCCGCACGTGTATTCGATGCAAGAAATATAAAACGCAAACTAAATGAATCACGCGGCTCCTGCTTTATCACATCCGCTGATAGAATCTTCCAATTGTAATCATAGAATCTATTTAACTCTCACCGAAACCGTCAGAGATAAATCAGTGCCGCCAGCTTTGAAATGCAAAGCAGCCGCTGTTTTCCGTTAAAATTATTTACCCTTCGAGATCATTTTCAGGTGGCATTTTATTAACTTTAAAAGGGAAATAAAATATTCTTTACACGTCCTCTTCCGGTGCACCTCTCAGTACACTCAACGAAGGTAAAATCGATTTCTTGAAATGAATCCAAAATATCTGGTACCCTTATAACGGTGATTTGAGTACCTGGTTGTCTTCTACTAAATATATGGAAGAATGTGGAGGTTTAGAATAATTCCTTCCATGTCCTTGTTATAGTGTAATACTTGACATATCCAGCTAACAACTCGATATTCAGTTTCATTTCCAAGGAATGCATTTCTAATTCTTCGATGATATTTTACATTTTAGATCCTAGGAAATACCACAATTACAGAGAACTCTCGATTAACCGGCAACAGATTAATCGGACTGAGTCTAAAACAGTGGTTCCGAATGGGATCGGTATTGAAACCCTAGGAGATGATAAAATTTTAAAATATGTCAGTCATAATCAAGGAGTCGATAGCCGAGTTTGCATGAGCATTATGAAGATTCTATTGATTACAAAAATCTATTAATGTTCCAAGCATAATAATTAGTTGTTTACTGATGTAAATCTATTGTTGCGTGAGTACGGGTTCGTAATGGATTGAATGCACAAGTTATTAAAAAGTTAATAAGATTTATTCTTTTCACACGAAATAAAACAAAATACTGAAATCTTTTCTCAGAGATATTCGTACAATATCACAATATCTCAAACGTTAAACAGAATTCAATTCAAATCAAATAAAGTTAATTCAATCTCACGGCGAATTCGCTACAATCAATCAAAGCATTAAGTAAACAAACAGCAGTTCGCTTTAAAGAGGTACAACTCCAACTGAAATGAGGTGTTTTAATTCGGCGTTTTTAAGCTTTTTAATTATTTACTAGAATATTCTGGTAAAACCTCGATTTTTCTCGGTATTTGTAGATGGCAACAGTAATTACGAGACGTTTATTTATTAAATATTAAATGCACGCGATCTTTTATTTTTACTTTTCCGACGTAGCTTTCTCTTCAAAAATCGTCTGCGTTGCATGGGAAAATAAAGCAATTTTAATTACAATTCTAAATAAATAGCTAAATAAATACGAAATCCGTAACACTATGTTATATAGGAAGGAAAAAAATCGTATAAAATAAATATAAAGGGAAAACACACAAAACTTATTTGCGTAGCTCATATGCTCTACAAAATTTTAATGTGCACCTCTGAGGAATGAAATTATGTCTGAATGTGAAAAGACAGCATGTTCCTTTATTACATCCAAGAAACGTGAATTTTTTAATATTATTTGTCCTTTAATTTTTCGTATCAGGAAATTAACTCAGTTAATTCAAAATGTAATTAATTAATTAAATAAAATGTCACATAAAAAGATCTAAGAAACAATACAATCTGAAATTTTAACAATAAGAAAAACAACTACAAACTATTATATTCATTAAACAGAACGGATCAGTGACATAATCACTCGAAAAGCATAGTTTTCCCGTAACGTCTGGTCTAGACTGAGTTTTACCTAATTTATAGTTCCAAGTACTGTTGTTACCTCTACAAGCATTATTCGCTGATACATACATTCTGAAAATTTTACACATACGTTGTGTTTTTGTTGTTGTTGTTTTTGTTTATTTTTTCCCGAAAGTCGGTTTTCGTCACGGAACAGTTGAAGATTGTATTGTGTTATAAATAACGGAAAGGTATCCAAAGGTTACCAGTCTAAAAAAATAGAAACCCCTATCACATTTTATCAAATAATATCTGTAATGATTGCCAAAATGGGTGACTGAATGTTTTAAATGGCAAAACAATTTAGTATAAGTTTGCAGGACACTTTAGGTATATGCGAAGAACAGGTTGAAAACCAAGTACGCATGATTCTAAAGTCTAAAGCAAGTCTTTTTAATCATAAAATCAGGGTGCACTGTGTGTATTCCGTGAAATACTACCAATGATTCTGCGAGACATTTTGTTGAATAAGCAGTCAAATTTATGGTTGAGTGACTTTGTAACATAGAAATTTATAACCAGTCATGTGAAATCATTATGTAAATGTTTTTGTTGATGAAAGGTTTGAGATCTAAAGAGTCGAATGCACAGTCTTATTTCAAGCTTTCTACTTCAGCTAACAACAAACTTTGACCTTCGCCGAAAAAAACAGACATAGAGTAGTGGTTGGATGATCTTAATTATCTCCTTCCTGCCACATAATAGTAATTTCTATCATGCGGTTTAGTATATGCTGTCATCTTTACCATTATTTTCTATCCTTTTGATGTACTAGCTGTTTTCGTTATTCTAGAAGGTGAAGCTGCAAAATGTCCAAAGAAGTCTTTATCCATGCACTATCTTCACAGATGATGTTCTAAATAATGAAATGGAATTCATTACTACAAGTGAAAACATGGCGTTTTAGTTTAACATAATTGTCCTATAATCAGGTCTTAAATAATGTGGAAGTAAATGAAGCTGGACTAGATTGGACAAGTGGCCGGTGCTAGACTTAGCTACATCTTGTACACTGGTGTGCAAAACCTAAGCAACAGCCGGGTTTTTTTGGCCATAACACCACGAGAAATCAACTGAGAGACATGAAATGCAGAAATGAAGGAGAGTATTATGTACGTAAAGGATGACGAAAGCATCGGAGCTGAAAAAGGAATACAATGCATACGATATGGAATCAAACAAAAACATGCTTTATTGAACGCATAGTATCGTGACTCATGATTGTCTATCCAAGAGGAAGAACAATAAGCAGATGTTCCTTAATATGGGATACGCCCTCCCCTCACTGCAATGGTTGCTTCCCACCGTCTCCCCATACTCAGAACCAGCTGGTGGAACATTTCTTGCGGTAGGAGTGCCCATTCCTCAATCAGCATCTGTTTGAGTTGTTAGGTGTTCTCTGGAGGATGTAAGCGTGCTGCAATGTGTCTCCCCAAAGCATCCCACACATGTTCGATGGGATTTAAATCTGGGAAGTACGCTGGCCAATCCATATCTTCACTTTCCAGTAGCTCCTCAACAGTAAGAGTCCGATGTGGCCGTGCATTGTCACCCATAAAAATTGAGTCTGGGCCAATGGCACCTCGGAACAGACGCCCATGGGGAAGGAGTACCTCCTCACAATAGCGATCCCCGGTTACAGACCCTCTGTCGAAAACGTGGAGCTCAGTTCGCCCGTTCAGCATAATGCCTCCCCAGGCAAGAAATCCAGGACCACCGTTACGGTGTCTTTCCTTGATGTTACTGGGATAAAACCGGGTCCCGACCTCTCTCCAAATCAAAACGCGTTGAGAATCGATTCTGGTACTGAACCGATTCTCATCCGTAAAGAGGACACGACTCTATTGATCAGTTCTCCAGTTTCTGTGCTGTCTGCACCACTGTAAACGGTGGCCAACTTTCAAAGGGAGGCAGCGTTCAGAACGGCGGGCGAATAGGCCCCCTTTATGAATGCGCCTGGCCACAGTAAACCGCGACCGTTGTTGGCCCGTTGTTCTAAAGAGTTGCTGAGCAATGGCGCTTGCTGACTGCTGTCAGCCTCTTTTCGCCTGCAGGACGATATATCGGTCATCCCCTGCAGATGTCGTCCTCGGGTGGCCACCACCAACCTTTCTAACATGTACCTGTGGTTTGGAACGCTTTCCAAGCTTGCGAAACGACACTTTTGTTGATTCCGAACTCTGCAGCTACACTGGTGACAGTACGCCCCTCCTCCAGCTTTCCGACCATTCTTCCACGCGTGAAGTCGTCCAGGTGATTTCTTCTAGCCATATTTCATGAACTGACTCACTGGCACTTGCAGCGACTATGTTAAATTGCGTCTCCGTCCTTCCTTTTATTCTACTGTTGAGTTTTTTGTGTACGCTTACGTCGCCTCTGACGTTTCGTTCCTGATATTTGCATACGCATGACATTTTTACTGACGTACGTGTTCATTGTACTGATCTCCAGACCTCCTTTTCTGCAATTTCATGGCTATCTGCTAAATTTTTACATTGCTGCTTAAGTTCTGCACACCAGTGTAGTTCAATTACTCTTTCTGGCGTTTGGGGCATTTCAAACAGCAGTGTGTTCAACGTACTATACGATCAATGGTAAACTTGAATATACAGTACAACAGACCTTCGTCTTAGTCACTTCTCAGATGCTGGGAAGTGGTACGAAAGATATGAAACTTTGTTTACCTAACCATTTAAAGTTGAATGTTTTTTGGCATGGGTATGAAGACGTCCTGGACGCATCATTTACTGCACATACATTATTTCTACTTCAATTAGGCAGCCTTATCCTTTATGTAGCTTTTGCATTTACTATATTGAGTCATTTGGTAAATATTGTGGAAAGGAGCACTTCATTTTTTATACAAATTAATAATAGTATTTCTTTATTGTTATACACCATTTCGACTACTGAAAAGGTTTTTAATGAAATGCACCACTTTCAGGTAAAGATAAAAACACATGGATCGACCAAGAAGTAAGAGAACAGTAAAATTATGAAAAAAAATGTGTTTATTTTAATTTTTGATTTTCTGGGTAAGACATCCTACGACGTTGGGAATATGAGAGAAACATGCCATCATGATGAAGACGGATTTCATCAGATAATTAAATGGTACGCAATGACTAGCTTGACGGTGAGTTTAAAAGAACAGCTTCTAGCATCTTCTTCAAGATCTCTGGAACATAAAGGATCATTTTTGAGATCCAAGAAAATATATTTGTTGCGTAAAATACTTTCAATAATTTCTATTCTAAAGAAATCAACGAAAAGAGCCAAGCAAGAAATCGACATTTCTAAATCATCAATTCATAAGCTATATATAACTTTATATTTGAAACTATATCACTTTTATCTCACCAATAGTTTTCTGGAAGATAATCCAGCTAGAAGGCTTCAGTTGTGATAAAAACTACTAAACGAAATGTTGGAAGGGGGATGAGATTACCTGCAAAGACCTCGTGAACTCAAAAGCTAATGTTTAAACAGTCATGTTCAATCAACATAATAGTATTCAATTTCACATTGAAACGTAGGACTTGAAGGACCCTCTTTTATGATGGAAGGCTGTAACACAGGATTATAGGACTACTGGCATATGAATTTCCTCAAGCATGTTACTAAATGAAAAATATTATGAACTAAAGTTCCAATATGATGTTGCAGCATTGAAGCATAAACGTGGCTAGATAAATTCTTCCGTCCCCTTTGGACTGGTATAGTGACTACCAGTGACCGAGCTTAACACTGGATAGTGCTATTCAAGTTCGAAAAGGCTGATTTTAAAGGAGATGTTGTAGTTTTCTTCATGTGCAACGTAAATGTGAGACAGTTTTCCTAAAACGTCCTTCATGAAGGTATCTTTCGTTGCAAGATAGTTCCTATATGCTTTGCTATAATCGAATAATCCATTAAAATGGAATGTAAGATGAAACTGCTAACCTGTTTGATTTCTAGCATTTTATCTGTGAATTGTGCTAACGATAACAAAGCACTTTATGCTTTGAAACCATCGAAAATAGACATCGTATACTTGATAAACGTGCAAACATTTCTGTTGAATTGTGCAGTTGTATTAGCAAAGTATTCAGAAGTGCATAGATGTTATTTGTTTGTTTAATTATAGTAGTAAAAAGGACGCAAAAGCTATTTGCCTAAGAAAAGGGATGTTTTCGTGAAACACATCCTAAGGGAAACTGGATCGTAATTACTTTGCAAATATGGAAGATCTGGGAGCCGTTTATTAACATGCTGTTAAATATTCGTTTGCTGTCGACACTTGTCTTAGTGCTTGTTTTAGCTGCATAAACATATTACGTATACAGTGACTGTTTCAAGTTTGTTCTGTATTTTGTTAGCACTTAGTAAATTACATAATATTTAACAACAGTTAGATAACTTTCTCCTTATTTGCGGTTAACTGCTCGTCAGACGAAAATAAAATTCCTTAGTTTAAGAACATTATGGCCATCTTACACTACTCTTCGAAGTAAGACATGAGTATTACTACGATTGACTATGTGTAGCGAATTATCTAAAAAAGGAGAGAGAGAAGAGAAAACGAGAAAGGACGGAGCTTGTTAAGCTGACACAGCGCTTTAATATGATAAATTCCACAGCTATAGTAAAATTAGAAGTACTGAACATAACTCACGTTATAATTGCTACGTGAATATGTCAGCCTTAGGAACTATTAAATGCCAAAGCTATTCTTATTAAATCTGGAAACCTGCCACCGATGCTTTTATAGAAATTGATTTCTGTTATAGAGTCACTTTCATTAGAACAAGAGGGAAAAAAACTATTCTTATATTTGGAAAACGTTCATTAATACCGTTACAACACTCCATTAGTGCATTACATGAATCTAAAAACAGAGCTACATATTTTCACAACGTCTGCTTACAGTTCGGGAAAATCTAATGAAAAATGGGCAATTTCTTGTTTTGTCGGAAATACAGATAGTTTTGTTTTTACAGTGCTTTGTTTTATTTGATTATGATGGGCAAGAGAGTAACTTTCATTATTTTTACGAATGATTAAGACATGTTAATTTCTACTCGTTAACACTACTCGTTTAACACCACTCAACTACTTACTCGTCAACAGTACTCAACTACTTGTTTAACACCTACAATTTGAGATTTTGTGTGTCCTATATCTTCTAGGTTTCTGCCTCAATGATCCCTCCAGTTTAAAATTTTATGCTGATTTCAACTGCGGAAAACTAAAGCTGTACTGGGATTTCTTAGTTTCAATTTATGCTCTGAGATCATTTATTGTTGTGTATAGTCATTAGCCTATTTTGATGCTGGAGACGTGAAAAATGAGCAATGCCCTCGCCGGGACTAGAACTTGGAACTCTCGAATACATGCCGAGTGTGCACCACGAAGCCATGTAGAAATGAGGAAGAAAATACCTTATATACTCCCCCTTTTAAAGGGCGACTGGGGATTAGATGATCCAGTCGACAAATGCTGGTGATGACAAATCACCATTCACCACCTTTTAGTTCAGGCGCCACTGTAAATTCATTAGATTTTTTAAAAGGAGAAATGCCCTCGCTTGGACTCGAACCTGGACTTCTCGAATACAGGCCGAGTGTGCTACCGTTACACCATAAAGGCATGCAAAAAGGAGGGAGAAAATACCTTATATTTGGCAAAAGTGCTCGTTGCTTTTGCAGTGCAGCATCAGCTCATGACACTGGGATTCAGTTGTTAGTGGTAAACGGAAGTTTAAGAAGCATAAAATTTCCAATGCAGCTAATTGGCTATGTTATTATGACTTTTAGTATTTTAGTACTTTTAGGCTAGCTGTGAAAGCGTTAATAGAATTAGAAGATTCTTAGATGTTCTAATTGATTGAGCAGTTAGAACTGTGTAATGTTAGAGATATTAGGCTCGTTGTACATTCGCTGTTAAGTGAAAGGAACCTTCAAGTTTTCTGATGTATGTTATTTTGTGTTTTATCACCAGCTATAGTAAAAACATTTTTAGTTTCCTTTATCTAGTGAGGGATTTTTTATTTTTTTGTTTGGGTGTTAAGTAACCTTGACATTTAAGTAGTTAAGACAAGCAGCCATCTGAGAAACACGAAACTTACATTAAAAAACACTGTATGTAAACGCTGACGTTTCGGCAAATATGTGTAGTGCACGAAAAATGTTTTTTAAATAAATCTTGTGATTTTTTTAAAAATCTTGTATTGTGCACCCTTTATTGAAACACTTCAGAGACAATGTCAAATCAGTACGATAGGAAGCCACAAAACCATATGCTGAAATTTACAGTTTCTTCAATTTTTGATTAAAACAGATTAGCAGGGAAAGTAGTCCTTTTTAAATAAAAATAAGAGCTCTGTTTAGTGCATTATACAAAATACTTCGTTTAAAATCATCATAAAGGTTTTACCATCACAGAAAGAAATAAAATAAAATATAAAAGGATAGCCCTGGAAATGAAAGAAGGATGATAGCATAGTAAGTATTTTTATTAATAACATTTTACTATTTATTATTAATGGCAACACAATTTGTAATAAACATCTTGTGTTTAAAGAGTGTATTCATTGCTCTTCATAAATAAAGTGTGCCCAAAAATATATGCACAGTTTAAAAATTGATAATTCAATCACTTTTCTGTCTTTACAGGTTTAATTGAATTTAAATTATTGATGAAATTAGACTAAGCTTTCAACACAGAAAATTTATTCTGAAGTGCTACTGAAATATGAAAATGTAAGTTGAAAAGGCAGTTTAGGAGAGAGTTTAATATGATCTATATATACTATTTATCATCACTCGAATTAGATGTATATTTGAAATAGGTATTCAAATTGACTACAAAAATATTAGGAAAGGTTATAAGGTGTTTCTCCCTCCTTCGAGCATTACTTCGTGGTGTAACGGGCCCGTATTCGAGAGGTCCAGGTTGGAGTCCGGGGAAGGCTTTGCACATTTTTCCCATTCCCTGCTTCAAAATAACCTAATGCCTCTACAAGGTCACGGATATCAACGATCCCCGCAAGGTAAAAAAAACTGATGAAAATGGATCGACAGAAACGAAGAAAATCTGTGATGCAATCGAAACTTCGATAAGAATTTTAAAATCATTTGCCAATCGCATTTTAAAGAGTTGTGATTAGAAAAATTTATATTCTCCGTCTCTCAATGAAGATAATCCGGACCGAAAAATAGAGCTTTCCGAGTAGCATTTGACCTAATGTCCAAAAGATGCATAGTTTCCAAAAAAGGGTATTTGGAATAATAAGGCTACATTTAAGAATATGCATTGACGAAAAAATAATCATTCATTTGCATAGACTGTTTTAAATTAGGAAAATAAGCCACGTTTATAAACACTTACATTATGATCATTAAAAATATATATACACTTTTGAGACACGCTGTATATTTAGTTATTTATATTGCTCAAAAATCTTTGCATAAAGTCAGAAATAAAATCAGTGTATCAGATGAAGACAAGGTAAATAATATGTAAAACTTACTTACCAAAATTAGTAATTAATGCAGCATTAAAATATTCATCTAAACCCTACATAAGATTAAAAACAACTTGCCATTTGTCCAAAAAAGCGAAAATTATTTTGTAAACGCAATTGATGATTAATTTGAAGTCTGCACGTTCAAAAGTCTGAAAGAAGTTTTGATGCGGAATTTCAGAACTCAGGATAGAATGCAAGTATCCCTCTTTTTAAACTTCAGGTTATTCGTAATTTTTTTTGTTTTGTTTTACGCTATAAAATAATCGCTAGAATGAACAACTTTTAAATAAAACCTGAAAATATGCAAAATTTCTGTTCCGAAACAAACACCTACTTTATTCTTTCAAAATTAAATAGCGAGGAAAGAAATTCAAATGATCATACTAGAATGCATAATAGCAGGTTTTAACACAAGTTTCTCGCCACCGCAAATATCGTCTGAGCAAACAGTTCGTGTTGGTGTGTTTAATCATATTTTGTCACACGGCTTTGGGATGTTAAAAGCAACAGATTTGCTTTAGAACATTGCGCTGTGAAATTTGTAAAAAAAATATCCTTGTCACTAAATAAAAGGTGTCTGAAATGGAACTATCACGCTATCAGATTAGAATCATCATTTACTTCCAGTTCTGTCGCAAACAGTCAGCTACAGAATGTTATCAATTCATGTGTACATATTTAAGTATTAATGTTGTATCATATGGCATTGTGAAGATTTGGTACCGAAAGTTCAAAAACAAGGACTATGACATTCAAGAAGCAGAGTGCTTTGGCCGGCCTACTGATGCTGACGAGGCCCGTCTGCGAGAACTTGTGGAAGAAGATCAGTTTGCAACACTCGAGAGCTTGCTAAGGAGTTAGACATTAGTGTCATATCCCTCGTCGCGCTATGCGTCGCATAAACTTGACGTGCCAGTTGAATCGCTGGGTGCTTCATGAGCTGACTCAAGTAGATAAGGACAGACGTTGTAGAGTCATTAGGTATTTTGTGAAAGCGGGAGACATGAAAATTTAGCAATGCCTTCGCCGGGAATCGAACCACGGACCTCTCGGTTACGCATCGAGCGTGCTGACTACTACACCACGAGCATGCGAAGAAGGTGGGAGAAATACGTTTTAATGTGTTCGGGCCTACACTAATCTACTCGAACATCAACGCAAACACAAAATTCTGGATCAGATCGTCATTTGTGATGAAAAGTGGATTTACTTCAACAGCACAGGTCCAAAAAGGAGTTGGTCTGCACCCGGTGAGCCCGTCAACAGCGTCGAAAAGCGCAATTTCATTAACAAAAATATCATGCTTTGTATCTAGTGAGACTGCTGAGAATCCACAAAGAGTATCTAGAAAAAGATAAAACCCTCGACAGTAAGGTGTAAAGCGCGACGCTAGTCCGTGTTGGCGCTGCTATCAAGAAAAAACGTCAAACTGAGCTCCGGCACAAAAAGGTCAAGATCAATATAATCTTCATCAAGATAATGCAAGACCACATGTGTTTGCATTCACCGGCTGGTCTTTGTACGGACTCGAATGCGATCTTTTGCCACACCCACAATATAACGCTGACATCACTCCTTCGGACTTCTTTTTCCCACCTGCAGTTACATCTTACTGGCGCTATCCTCCATTCTGCAAAGAACATCCGAAATTAGGTTGATCTATTTTTGGACTCGCGGACACCAAGTTTTCCGGCCGAAGACTTTGAAAAACTATCAAAACATTGACAGAAAATCATAGATTTGGTTGATGATTACTAAACGCACTAAAAGTACTGCTTTTATGTTTTGTTTCTTTAACTTTATTAGGAACGATTTTTGACGGAAAACTTTCATTACAATCAGATATTTCCATAGTACTTTGCATGGCGTATCTGTTTATTTCCTTGATACGTCGTATCAAGCTGTTCAAAACAAACCATGCATTTTTTCGGCAAGTTGTAAAATTCGGCAATTTACACGATTTCTGCTAAATTCAAGCGATTCTGAACCTATGTATGTAATATATGGCGTTACAAACGTATTTTACTATTTACGTAATGTTTGAAAACATTCATTAAAAATTATCAGTTGGACATGTGGCAAATTAAATTCGTCATAATTTACATGATCATTAGTGTAAAAAGAGAGGTGTAAATTATTAAAAAGTGTGTCTGTTGCTGCATTAACTTGTTCAATTTGTTGCTGGTATTGTGACAAATCTCGCTTGTCTGATATCAAATCAAGCCAACGAAACTCGTTACGGTAAGGAGCCAAGATTGTGCCTGTCACTAGGCAAGAGCCTTGAGCACCATACAGATGACAGTATGATTTTACTTAGTTCCGCCCCTAATTTTGAAGGACAGAACCCTGGTGGGATGGGTCGAAGGGCCTTCTATCTCTCTTTCTCTACCACCAAACCCTCGAGAGGACTTTCTGCTCGCCACACATGCGTCACAGACACTATGCATTTACAAACATTCATGCCTTCTCCGGGATTCCAGCTGCAGCTGCATTCGGGGTTTCTACTAGCAGTTGTACCGAAAGGGGGGGGATTCAAACCCGGGCTCTTCGGTACGGTATTCAGAGTCACTATTCACTATCCCGATTGGACGATTGTTCAATTTGTTAAGCAGTTTTGTTGTAATTTAATAGTAAAAATCTTAGGAACGCCGTACGTTAAGAACTGATTGTTGCCAAGCTGTGTGAAAGAAGAATCAACTTATTTCTTGGACAGTGGACATTTTCTATGCGTAGTGGACCATAAATGCCTGACAATACAACATAACATAATGTAACGGCACAAATGTTTCGAATGACTCTGCTTTTAGATATTTCTAACGCCGCAATGAAAAGATTTTTCATGTTTTATCCAACAAAGAAATAATTGTAATTAGGGAAATCGAAAGATATTTGGTGAATTCCTAGAAATTCCGTAGTGCAATTTTTTGACTGAATGAGAGAGATTGCCAAACTTAAATGCAAACAAAAAATTGCTGTCATTCATTAAGTCATGATTCATTTGATTTATTAGTCCAAATGGGCTTTAGACCAAAAGAGCTATTAGTCTCAAAACGGCATTTTGCATCGTTTCACTTTCTGCGTTAGTTCACTTTTCAAACTGTTGCCACCAAATATTATCTCCATGTATTATATTTAAAGGAATTAAATAATGAACAATCTGCATGAATACATGACTATTTCTCGCTTTGTGAAAAAACAACAGAACCTATAGCCATCAGATTTTAAATAACGTAGTCCTCCAACCGAACATGGGCACTTGGAAGCCCGAATTTTGAATTTCGAATTTCTTTTATTATCTATTTGGAATTTTGTAAAACTTTAAAAAATTTTTGATTAACAAAAAGGATTTCAAAGCGACCAATGGTGAAACTGTACGAAAAAAAAACTTTTTTATTCCCAGCGCGCAAGACTGTGTCGAAAATTCTAAAAATATGTTGTTTTGCTGTTTTTAAATATTTTGTGATATCGCTGTTGAATTGAATTTTATGTAGTTTAAGTGCGAAGAACATGATATTTAATAAATAAAATTAACACAAAAAAAGTTTGAAAAATGCCCTTTTGGGCGTAATATAAAATCTGAAAGGTTTCAGATTTTTAGCTCAAACGTCATTGACCCAGAAGTGTTATTAATTTCGCTTTGGTATTTTGCATTGAAATCTTTAAATGTCCGTTTCACTTTTCAAAGCATTACCACCAAATATTATCGCCCTTTGTTATATTTAAAGAAATTAAATAAAGAAGAATCTGCATAAATCAATGTATGTTTCTCGCATTGTGATAAGACAACGGTACCTACAGCTATTAAATTTTGAATAACGTAATCCTCCACCAAATATGGGCATCTGGAAGCTCTAATTTGGAATTGAATTTGGTTTATTATCGATTTCATATTTTGTAACACTTTAAGGAATTTTTGATTAACAAACTCAGTGATTTTAAAGCGAGCAATGGCAACACTGTACAGAAAAGAAAAATTTTTATCTCCAGCGCGCCAGACTGGTATAAAATTCTAAAGATAAGCTCTTTTAAAATTATTTTGTGATACTGCTGTTGAATTGAATTTTATATTTCAAGTGCGAAGAACATGATGTTTAATAAATAAAAGTAACACACAAAACGTTAAAAATATCGAAAAGTATTTGAGGGAAAAAAAACCGCTTCTTTGGGGGTAATATAAAATCTGAAAACTTTTCAGATTTTTTTCTTTCTTTTTTTCTTAATTTCTTATGATTTTTTTTCGTTTGAGCAGCAAAAAAACATTTTAAAAATTAAACTGTAGTGTTGTCATTTCAACGAAATTTAGGGGTAATTAGATAGTGTTATAGCGCTTTCAACAAAGTCATAATAATTCTGAAAGTAATATTTAAAAACAGAAACCAGTTAAGAAAATTTTTTCAATTTGGTGAGGTCGAGTATTTGTTCTTGCGTTTTTGAAAATAAAGGAATATAAATCAAAGAAGTTAAAAAATATAATTAAATATTATTATTATTTTTAATGACTGGCTTTGTTTCGCTGGCAAGTAGTGTATTATTATAGCAAGAAAGATATGATGCTTTTGACGAAGCAACGTCCTTTTCTGTCCTGAATGTGATCTGAATGCCGTAAACATAATAAGAATTTTTCAGTATTTTACAGCATTTTTAAGTTCTGAAATTCGCCTTCGAAATATTTCTTTACGAGAATAATTCAGGGTTTGAAAAAATTAAATAGAAGGCATGAAATTGTGTTTCAAGAACTCATGTGGAAACTTCTTTTCCAGTTACGCGTTTATGTTTCGAAAACTTATTTCCTTGACAATTATCTTAGATTCACTTGAAACAAAATACGCTTTTCTTTTGATGTGTTTCGAAATTCCTTAAATTTTTAGTTTCATGATAGCTTTTAGAGAACAATATCTTGCAATTTCTTGCATAACAGAGAAACGATCCGAGTTGATATAAGGATACAGCTGTTCAAATCGAAAATATAATAGATGCAGTCCGAAGAAGGATATCACGAAGAATATGATCTGCTTTCGTCTAACTGTCTCATATTGCAGGGTATTAGATGATTGAATTCTAGGTTTATAGTCAAAGGGAAAATGAAAGGGAATACTATTTTTATTTTATGGCTTCTTGAATCGTTTAATCTTTGAAATATGCTGGAAACGCTATGCTGGAATCCCTTGTCTGCAGAATGAAGCAAATTTCGAAAGAAGAAAATTTGCTTGTAACAGAATGCACTACGGAAATTACGCAATGCACTGCCACGAGATGATATCATTTGTCCACTGAAGCTTCAAAAGAAAGAAAAATGACCACTCCGCATTATACGGCAACACAATACAATTTCGCCGAAACAAAGAATGTTTGTCGATGTTGAACTCTTAGTATTCCCCCAAAAAAAGGCATATAGGAAAGTTAAAGTGCATAATGATGAAAATATTAGTTCGTAATAACTTGTAGCTAGACATGTAAAAAAATTAAATAATAATATTTGGCGATATAACGATATTTTGCGGTTTTCCAAAATTTCAAGATGTTTCTTTTTTAGCGTCCAGGTGATAGATCCTTAAAATAAAAATATCAAATCGTAAGCAAATGGATCAAGTGTAAACTTTATTTGTTGTTATTCATTCATTTATATTGCATTCATAACTTATATAAGTTTTTTTTATTTTGTTTTCAATAGCAACGTACTTGACACATACAAAAATGTATAAAATGTATAGTATAAAATACATTAACAAAACGAATACAGTAGTGAAAGTCATTCAATCATACGCGGTCTCGCAAACCAGTATCGCTCAGTCTCAGATTTTCTACGAATTGCAGTGCACCGCATAAGATGGTTTCTATCTACATATAATACGATTGCTGCGCAGTAGGCAGATTGGGCTTGCCAGGATGCCAATGAGAAACAGGTGCGTAGCCAAGCACTAATGTCCTCTAATAAGTCGCAAAGTCGCCACAGCTTACAACGAGGATAATCAGAAAAATTGTCTTGCTTATTTCTCAATTATCTCTTTGTAGAATTTCTACACACCAAATCTTGAAGACAGTTCAAGGCGGAAGTGTATGTAGTAATACGTTTAGCAGTTGAAATCGAAATTTCACCCTTAACCATCTGAGGTACCACGGATCTTTTAGCTAATAAATCCGCTTTTTCTCTACCATCCACAGTGCAGTGTGCCTGGATCCACTGGAGGGTGACGTGAATCTCTTTCCTCTTAAGCTGCTGCAAATAATTTCTGCATTGTGATAAATCTAAAAATGTAGCCACAGCATCAGATGCAATAGCTGATTAGCTGACTTCAAGACATTTAGTATCCCAATCTCAACAAACGTCACATTTCTGATCAAAGGTTATGATAAATTTACCTTAATGGCAGCTATGTCACCATCAAAAGCAGTTGCAATATGCATAAAACGCGAATAATTCGTAAAATACTCCCGCACTAACATTAGGTGAGTTGATTGAATGTGATCCGTCAGTATATACTCTAAGCCGTCAGTCAGATCTTGGATATCGAAGTCCGATCAGCTAGATCTTGGGTATCGAGTCTCCAGCGTCATATAGCACAAGATTTCAGGAGGATATTCTTTTTCATAGGCTAGGCAATAAAGTTCCAAGCATGTACTTACTTCTTCATAATCACAAAGATTAGCCGTCCGCACTAGATCTTGTATCTCACCATTAAGGTTGAAGGTAGGACGCTGTTCCAAGACTCTCTGAAAGAAACTTAAATTGGATCTTTGAATTTCTGGGTCTAGATCGATATTTCCTAAAAGAAATGATTACAAGGTCAAATTATCTTTTCATATAGTACAGCTGCCCTCTCATTTATCAGAGTTTCAACAGGTTTATTCTCTGTCAAATGCAACATTGCATCAATCGGCGTGGTCTTAATAGCGCCGGTAATTAACCGACGTGGCTAGTTCTGTAAAATCCGTAGTTTTTCATTTTCTGCTTAAAAATAGTAATAAGTGGTTCACAATAATATATAACGAAACCTTTTTATTGGTACAAAGTCAGTTTATACCAATAAAATGCCTGAAAAGGAGGGAAAAGTCAAATATATTTAAAAAATACAATTATATTAAACGTAATATCAAAGTTAAGTTAAATTAAAATTACGATTGCATTTGAATACTTGAGTTTACAGATTTGACCATGCTCAACCGGGATAGTGATTAGAGACACTGATTGCAGTACCGAAAAGCCCAGATTCGAATCCTGGAAAAAGCATGGATGTTTGTAAATGTATAGTGTCAGTGCGGGATAAGGAACTCTAAATATGCGGAGAGTTAAACGTCCTCTGAGAGGTTGTGGCAGGGGAAGAGGAGTGGAAGACCCTCGCATCCGTCCCCCCGAGATGCTGTCCATCAAAATTTGGGGGGGGGGTGAACTGAGCAAAGCCGTGCTGTCATGATCAAGGCTTGTTATGATCAAGGCTTTTACCAACTACAGGCGCAATCTTGTCCGCCTTACCTCGAAGAATTTCGTGGACTTGTTCTGATGTTACTGTCAGACAAGTGAGATAAGTTCAACACAACAACAGATTTGCCAATTTAGTAAATAAAATAATACTTCTACCTGACAGTTATTAAAATTAACAGCGCGAAAAGAATTAACAATCGATTTCCTCCCTGTTCTCGAAAAAAAGAATTCCAGTTTTGAAATTTTCGCAGGTTGCTTTTGTCATTAATTTTTTAACATAAAACGTAAATAGGTGGATATCAAAAATTTAAAAATTTGAAATCACCGGGCTATATTACTGTTAAAAAAACACGATCATTCGAATAAAATTTTAATTTTAAAAGGAAACTTCTAAAAAAGACTGCAGTCTGTAAACTACTGCAAAAGTTCTTCATTACTATTTGATGTTACTTTCTATATAGACATAAAAGAAGTTAATTTAGAAACTTTGAGAACAACGCATTAAAGACGTCAAAATCACATTTTCTTTATTATAGTAATGGTATAAAATGAACTAAAATGTCATTAAACATAAATTGGTTTTTAAACAGAGTCATTTTGTTAGACTGAAGAGCGAGATGAAACTTATAATAGGGATGATAAATGAAGAATTTTATGCCTTGTCAATTAGTAGTAATATCTTATCCTTACTTACAGAGCACAATAACTGTAAATTAAAGGACCAATATCCCTTTCAAGTGTTAATAAATTAATTCATTCTAATGGCATTATCTTAACGGAAAATATAATATTCATATTGTTGGGAAATTTGTATTCCTCCCTTGCGGCTGCGCAGTACTTAAGACGCGTAAAACACTATATAGTCCCACGGTAGAAGCCAAGAATGTGTCTGTGTGTGTTTGTGAAAGAGAGAAAACTGCATGTCCTCTCAACGTTCTGGTTATCGGCGCAGCCGGTAGCTGTAAGTGGCCGTGGTATGGAGACTGATGTATGAAAAAAGACCGTAAAGGATTTGGTGAAGATTACAATGGAAATAGGAATCAAAGTGAATGTCCCCAGACAGCATGTAAATGAAGTATCATATGGATTTGTTGCATGTGCCTCGGATGACATACCAATCAAGTTAATCGACTGTTATCCAGCCTCCCATCTTCTTCATGTTATGTTTATTCCGCACATGTCATAGACATATCCACTTCATAGGTTTTGTAAAGCTCAAAGGAAAACGCCCCTGAAAATTTATGTTTAACTTACAACAACAACAACTGCTACAAAAAGTATACTCTTTTGGTAAGGAACGCAGTTTCACACTACTCCAAAACTCTCATCATTACCAAATTAAAATTTAATAAATACGTCTGAATAAGCAGCAGCATTTCACTGAAAGGGGTGCACAGCTGAAGAGAACTGTGATTGATTTCTTTGTGGCAAAGCATACCAGAGCTATCCTACCGATGGGCAGGAAGGTTTTCTTATTGGCCAAATCGGGATAATTGCATTTCCCAATACTCGTCTTTCGTGATGTAAGTGATTATTACACGCAACTAAAATATCTATGGTTCTAATTCCAGTGAACAGACAGTTGATTATCATGTTTTCCGCCCCAAAAAGCCCTACATTCTCTATTGATTATTTAACAGAAACCCGGTATTTGAGTTACACATCAAATGAACTACGAAAATCTCCCACTTAAAAAACGGTTAATATGTATGTAAATTTTGTAGATAACTTGAGATTCTTATAGTTGATTCTTCTGTAGATTCTTGAGATTCGTATATAGAATGATACAGCTGCGTAGATATATACAAGGAAGGGAGGAAAAAAACTTAACATAGACGACCATAGATTCAACGCACAATTTTATTTTTTGTTAACTAATTTTAGGAACACATATTCTTCTTTAAACTTTCGTTAGGGTGCGATATGCACACCACAGTTTTATCTAACTTGTCACATCTTAGACAATAGATTAAGCAGACAGATAAGTGTTAGCACAGCAAGAGGAAAGTAGGAAAGTAAGTGCAATTTTTTTTAAAAGCGATATTTATAAAGTTGGCTCTTATTCAAAATTTTGATTTCTGGAATTGGATAAAAAATATGCGTAATTTTACTCTTACATAGCGGCACGATTTGGACTACTTTTGAGATGGCGCACTTTAGATTCATATATTAGTATCTTTAGTACAGGAAGAACACGCAGCCAAACTGAAATGAAGAATTAAAAGGGATATTGCTAAATTTAGTAGTTTTCGTTCATATTTTATGTCTTAAATATATTTCAAATGTTTCTGGATAATCAGCATAGTGATTTAATTGAATTCAACACAGCATACGAGAAACAAAGCACAAAAAACAAAGTTTAGACAAAGCACATGACATTTGCCTCCGTCTTCTAAGTGCCATTCCACTTTTGATCAAAAGTCTCCCGGGTACGGAATCCAAGACAGATTTTATATGCATCTTTATCAGAAAGATATTACTTTCCTAAAGAACCATATGCCTTACCATCGAACCCGGACTCAACGGTGTGAAAAATCATCTGAATCCGCTAATCACCATACCGGAGTGGCTAAAAAGATAAGATTAGAGTAATTATGTTTTCATACATATCTCACCTATTCTAAATTTTTTTCGAGTGCACTACTGATAACAAAGAAAACGTTTACAAAAAAGAAATAAACTGGTGGAGAAATGTTATCAAGAATTAGTGCTCTGTTAGAATAACTACCGCAAAGATTTACTTTTCATCGCAAGTATATCATTATTAAAATTCATTCCTTTTTCTAATGAAATTTGAGAGAGTACTGTGTTGCTGCATTACTAAATTAAAGTATTTAGGAACAAAATTAAACACGTCATTCACTACTACTAATGACGCATGGTTTATATACCGCACAGAAAAGTGAATCAGTTTTAGTGTTATAAGGTTTAAAATATTTTATGATGCTAATACTGATATAGTTTCTTTTATATCACTGTTTTTCTACCAGTTTCAGGCACATACTGTAAGGTCATTGAACATTTTTTTCCCACTTCCTAACCGCACAATATAATACAACATAATTCATTTCGGTAATCAAGTCAATCCTCCAGAGACGGTACAGCGCCATTATTGGTCTTTACGCTTCGAACAGTGACATCAAAGCTGCAACGCTTTAAACAGAACTCTGCTGTCGGAGGATTCCCATTATCTAGGATATTTTGGATTCGACGGAAGTTGATATTATTAGTATAAAATAGTAGTAGGATTTTAAATTGTTTTGCAAATGCAGCCGAGATTTGGGCTTACTGATTTCTTACATTCAGCCAAGCGGATCAGAATGTCAGCTGACAGCAAGAGGTGCAGAAGATTGTGCTAGCATACACAAGCGTATATCATTAACTCATTATTATTATTACTATTAGACAAAAGAGCATTTATAGAAGTAGGACGAGTATTATGAGATTGAATCACCATTTGTGTAAGTCTTAAAAGGAACAGAAGCATTTAAAAATATCACTTTTGGCTGAAATTGGAAGAAAATAATCGTAAAATAAAACTTTGAAACTTGCCAGAATTAGATAATGAACATATTAGTTTAAGCTTCTGTACAATGAAAGTATAAGCGTTTTGGGGGGAAATATTGTCGACACAAAAGTGAAACATAAGAAACACAAAGAATTTCATTCCATAGTCCGTAAGAATAAAAGCAGAATGCTGGCACCGAAGCTGAGGCAAAATGTGTGGCTGGATTTGTCCAGTTAATTTTCCCTTTCCAATCCTTGATATCCAATTTCCTAAACCGTTGAACTCAGCACAGAAATTTTTATGAATATGTGAAATCTAAAGACACTAATAGTCGCGACAACATTATTCTAACTACAGAGAAAAATAGGAGTCCTAATCTCAGATACAGGCATTTACTATAACGTAATTATTTTCGTTTGTAATATTAATGACAGTATGTGAGATAAAACAATTATAATGAATAAAATGAATATCTTCATTTTAGAAGTATTAAGGAAAACATTCTTTCCTGCAATAAACTTCATTCTACATTTGATATCACTACAATACATATGAGAGCTGAACCGAAAAATCTATGGTTCCAGCGCATGTCTACTGCGACATAAGAAATTCCCTCAAGAATGATGAATGCGTTTTGCCTTTTCTGAGATTTGGCAATACTCAGATCCTATACCTATCGGATTTAAAACATTCAACCAGTGTATTAAAAGTTAAATCTTAAATTATTCCGATGAATGCTTCAGTTTTAATTTAAAATTATATGAAAAGCTGCAACTGTGGTCATTTCCAGTACATTACAAAAATCAGCTCAAATAAGATGAAATTTTTAACACTACAAATTGAAAATCAGTACAAATGTTTTTTTTTTGTAACTGTAGTATTTGCCAGTATTAAATTCAATATTACATTCAACAAAGCTTAAGGAAAAACTGAATAATCCTCAGACTTCTTCCCCGAGGAGCATTAGAAGTGGAAGAATGAGAAACATTCGAAAAGCCACTATAATGTTCAGATAGGAATAAATTAATACCAAAGTTACGATAGGTCTTAGAACATCAGAGTTAACTATTCTGTATCACTAACGAGGTTCTAAATAACAGTTTCTTGTTACTTCCTTTTTAAAATGCCAGAGGTGGATTCGTAGGGTTACGTTAAGTCGCAAACGAGAGAGTCTTGGATCTACAAAGAACATCTAGTGATTAATTATCTTCTAAAAAATAGTAAATATATCACGTGTCTTAAAATTGAGGCCCCCAAAATTTAGGCCAGATTGGTCCACCATACATAAACTGGCCATCACTTCCTACTCGGCCTTGTGAATTTCCATCAGCTGTATATACTTAATTATGGAGCTGGCCGATTGTTTTGAAGTTCATTTGAATTTTTTCGCTAAAATCAAATCAAGTCGAAGACTCAATTATACATAACTTTCAACTTTAATTTGGCATGCTTACCTTTCATCTTTCAGAATAGACTATGTTTTAAACTTTTTGCTTCCATGATAAGATAGTAATAGAGTTTCCCCAAATTCCTCCACTACGATTAAAATACTTCTCAATGTACAAACCTTTTGAGTTACAAAACAGCGAAAGTATTTTGCCTTCCATCATTGTAATAAGTGTCTCATCCCTAGAGAAGATCTAATTCCCAATTCAATAAGTTAATGAAAGCACTATGCCGTTGGGTGAGAAGTAAAATGGAACGGTTTATGATGTAATAATCAAGGACGAATACCAAGTTCAGTGTATTAATAACAGGAATCGTTTTACGTCACTACTGGTATGAGGATATAAACTTTGTCAACAGTTAACTTTGTCAACAGATGGCGCCGTTTTTCTGAATATTTTGGCGGTAAATTCACGGCCGAAAAAACACTAAAATGGCGTTGTTAGGAAGTGTATCAAGAAATCGCTATTATTTTTCTGCAGTTTTCCTGGACATCTTGATTATAATATTCAAGATGCGTAGAAGTGCTTCTTAATTTGTTTACAAATTTTGTGGTCTTCATTATAACGTGGATACTAAGAATTTTATGAATTTTGAAATGAAAATGACGTCACAATCAAACGCTTCAGGGAAGAGAAGGTATAAAGGCATTTTGTTTTGATCTAGAAATGTTGGTGTCGTACTGCAAAAGAAAATAAATGAAATTCATTAAACTTAATTAGCCTACCTGCTGTTATGAATTGCGTATCGCAACTAAGAATGTTATAAAATTATCATTTAGCGCTCCATTGAGCCAACTCGTCTGCTAAGGTTTGCAGCTTTTCACTTAGCCTGCGTGGTGGATATAAGTGAGGAGAACATGCGATAAAGATTTCTGTAACTGATATACACAAAACTTGCTTACGTACAATATTCAAAACATAAACAGACTTTTTATATTTAAATAAAGATTGCTCATTATCAGAAATTAGGGATTTGTTATTATACTGTTACGGAATTTGTATTTAATTTGCTATTTTTAGTAGAATTGTAATTAAAATTGTTTTATT
>KK115835.1:172166-184108 GCA_000611955.2 Stegodyphus mimosarum | reverse complement strand
TATATATATATTTTTTTTTTTACTGCGAATGTCTTGTCTAGGAGTGACGCTTATTTTTTTTTTTTTTAAATATCCTTTACTAATTTGTTTTACTTATCCATTTATCAGCCAATGTTTTCAATTAGAAACATCAATAAAAATTATTTCAGTTAATTATTTTTCGGATATTACATAAAAACGCATTTATTTCAACAGCTGCTTGAGTGGAATTGATTTATAAAATAAAATATTACTGATTTATATTTATTGTATATTGACGTTTTGCAGTATTTCTGATTTATGACGCGGATATCGCAGAAACTAAAAATAATTAAATTGTAAAGTATCTTATTCTAATCAACCGGTTATTACGATTTAAGTCTTAACTGTAACTTCTCCTTTCCGTATTCCCCACCAGAATGCAAATTAGTTTTGCGTGTATTTAATCTGAGGTTTTTTTATTCTTTGGATAAGAGCTTCTGGATATTGCTTCTTGCTGTTAGTATTTCCGCCAGCTGTGCATGTAGTAATATTCCGGCTTCAGCATTCTCGCTAGCCGATGTTTTAAATACGCGTCGGTAAAATATTGGACCCAACTTATTTTTAATCCATTTACTACGCAGTCTTAAACTACTTCATCACTGTTTAAATTGAACTGTTATGTTTATTTAAAGATCCACAAAGGTGACATTTCTTCTATAGCACAAGTTATGACTCCTCTGTTATATTAAGATTAAATAAAAACGGTTATTTTAAGAGCTTTCTGTATTTTGTAAGTTGTTAAGACGTAGCTATAGCTTGCTATCAGTCCAGTAGAGTCAGCAGGGATTTTAACTCTTGCTTCCAGTTGCAATAGAAACCCTATAAAACTGAAAATTCTAATTTTTTGGCACTTGTTTAATCATATTCTAGAAATTAAGTTTGTGAATGCACACTGCGCCAAGGAAGGGGGGGGAAATCTATATCTCCCGTTCTACTGGGCCGATTGACAAAATTCAAATTGCGTTTTTCATGTCTTGAAATCGCGGGTTTGGATATGTATTAGATTTATATATAGCGTTGTTCTAATATAGGTATTTTGACACAAAATCGGACGTTTTTTGAAATGACAGATCACTTTTTTCCATATTTCGATTCTAAGACTCAAATTATGGCAAACTGCCAAATTTTGTAAAAATCTCGCAAATAGTTTTTAAAAAATTAGCTCTCAAAACATTAGTTCCTTCATGTTAATTGAATTTGGTATATATTTAATAATACCTCTTTTTTTTATTAAACTTCCTTTCACATTTCGAAATTTAGGTTCAATCCAAATAAAATTTGCCCATTTTTTTATAATTTATTTTTTATACCTGTAGTTTTAAATAATTTTTATAGGTTTTGCAAAAAATATTTTGAATTATAATTTATAAAATTTTTACCATCATGTTAAAGTAGATGTATTTCTAATCATATCTGCAAAAAATTAGTTTTTTATTCAAAATTTCCTAAGATATGCGTGAATTTATATGTTTGTGCGCTCTGAAATTTGGCATATTTCTTCAAAGCGATAATAACACAATGTGGTTTACGCACTTTGTTAAAATTATTTGAAAGTATGAACAATAACTTTTTTTCCTTTAGTCTGCAATGAAGAAAAGAAAGGAAAATAAGTTGCTATAAATTAAGAAGTTCGCTAAGTAAATTATTCTTGACGAAAACTGAAAAAAATTCGCCAAGATAAATTTTTGAATTTCTCCGTAAATTTCGACACCAAATTTTATAAAATTTAATATTTAGGCATAATTTGAGTCATAGAATCGAAATATGGAAAAAAGTTGGCATGCCATTTCAGAAAAAGTCCGATTTTCTGTCAAAATACCTATGCTAGAATGATGCTATATATAAATATAATAGATATCCCAAATCGCGCTTTCAAGAACAGGAAAACTTAATTTGAATTTTCGTCAATCGGCCCAGTAGAATGGGAGATATAGAACTGTCCCATTTTTTTTCGCGCGATGTACCTTATAATAATTAATTACTTAAAGAATGTGCACAAGCTAAATGACGGTGTTCCCAAAGGGAGCATAATTTTATGCTCTCATATGGAAGACGACTCAAAGGAAATTATGTAGAACGTTCTTTATTATAATAGTTTTGTCTCTGACAATATTATTCTACTTTAAATAAGCTTCTTAAGGTACTCTTAAATAACGTCGTCTTATTCTTAAATAAGTGTCTTAAGGTCACAGCTTCCATCCTTATCTTATAATATGCATTATCCTCCCTTTATCGAAATAATTTTGCATTGTATTTGAGACTATAATCCAAAGTTCCTGTATCCGCACATGCTAATTACATGCACTTAACGAACTTGATTACTTCCATCATGTCAACACTCGAAGGCTATCTGCCTAGAAATGCCTTCATGAAGGACATTCCTCGTATTAAAGCTACACAGGCAGTAAAACACGAAAACTTCCATGCAGTGAGCTCATTTGCCGTGACTGAACCAGCGATTTTAACACTGGACCATTGATGAGCATATTAAATGGGAGTGAAGTGAGAAAAGCGAATTCAGGAACGAAAGCATAAGAACTCTACGAGAGAATAAAAGACGAGAACTCGGGATACTTACAATGTAATATAGTATAGGGCTACTATAAAAGATTCATTCATTTTTAAAACGCTATATATTCAAAAGTATTAGAAGTGCAAACATGACTGATTTAAAAATTACAGCAACTAACCAAATTTGTTAACCAAAACTGTGACTGGTTCATGTTATCTGGATACATTTCACTTGTAGTTGTTTCCGAAACTGGCTGCTGATTCTAAGGATTTTGTTTTCTAAAAGGACAAGGCACTCCTTCAAAGTTCGTCGATACCTGAACGATGAAGTTTCGTATCGCTCGATTATGCGCGTTGGTGAGGATGATTTTGTTTTGTTCCCTTGGTTAACAGGTCACTTGATTTAACGCATCATGACTTCTTCCTTTAGGGCCATATTAAGAACTTTGTTTATGCATCCATACTACCAAACATATTAGAAGGGCTCAGGGAACGGATCAATGCTGCAGTGATGACCATTGACAGAATGACGCTGCAAAATGTGTGGAACCTGGACTACCACCTGGACGTGTGTTGGATGAACCAGGGGACGCACGTAGAGCATTTGTAGTGTGCAGAAAACTTGATGAGTTTGTGGTTATTTTCAAATATCACTCAGATTTGTATGTGTAATACTTTTGATCATATAGCGTTTTGAAAACGAATGAAACTTTTACAGGAACCCTATGTTAATGGGAAGGGGGAAAATTGAAGTCTTAATTAATTCAATTCGGCTAGTGAATGTTAATTCCCTATTAACTCAACCCATAGTTAGTAATACCTTATTAATATTAAGAGCAAAGCAGAAAGAAGTTAATGCGAATTATGTCGGAGCAGCAAGCAGTGCAATCTTTATCCCACCATTTTGTCCCCGGGCGTTATACTCACCACAAAGTCCTTCTGTCTTGTTGAAGTAAAAGAAGGCAGGCAGTTCTATATTGAAACCATACATTTGGTCGAAATAGCGTACAGCTAAATTGATGTCTTTGATATGAATGACGGTACTCTTGCCCGGAACGAAGGTGATACTTATCCAATCGTGTTCGAAAGGCGAATCTTCCGCATTCAGAGATATATCGTCCACGTATACCTGTACCAAGAAGAGAATCAGAATAAATTTGCAGTTATTTAGGATTTGCTTTGCATACGTGAAATATATATAGTAAATTTTGTCAATTTCCATTTATAAATTGATTTATAAATGCCAATCATTTACAAATTTGTGAAATTTATAAAAGCATAAATTTGGCATTCATTTATAAAATACATTTTTAAATATTCTAAAAATTAGAATGGCATTCGTTTATAAATTCATTTATAAATAAATGATTTTTCTTTCTTTCTTCTAAAGAAGATACTAACTTTTCTGAGATAATTAAAATATATATATATCTGTCCTTTTTTCTTGATAAAGGGAAGCTTAGCTAAGAAATGCAAATGCATTATACTGATCTATTGAGTTAGCTAAAATATCACTTATGTACCGCGCTTGCGAAATTTTAGGACTAGATTTTTTTTTAAGCAAATTCCAGCAAGCCCTGCAAATGATAGTTTTGAGCATTTATTATTATGTGATTTTTAACTTCTTTTTCATAGGTTAGGTTTTTTTTATTTAATTACGGCAAAGCACTCGAGGGCTATATGCCTAAGCGGGGGGATGCCTTTGTAGAGGACTTTCTACAGTCAACTGGCTCATATACACGTTACACATGGGGAAAACCACGAAAACGCTCATGCAGCCAATCCGTTCACCAGGATCCGAACCCTGGATTGGATTAGCAGTGCTCAATGACGTTACGACTCGGCCGCTGGTGAACTTCTTTTCCCTAACATACCGTCTATTTACGGACAGAATTTTCTATGCAGTTAATCGTTTGTTTTAATCCAGCGAAAACATTTTCTGGTATGGATTTAAAAACTGAGCTAATGATTTGATCTAAAAGATTGACGCTAAACTTGATTTTTTTCAAACAAATTGTGACTAAAGTGAAACTTGATGGTTGCTCATGATTTCGAGACAAAACGAAAATCATGTGCTTGGGTCACCACCACCGCAGAAATTTTGATTTAAAAAGTCTTGTAAATATACAATTGGGTGATCTCTTTTTCTTGACTGGAACGAGAAATTTCACCAGGAAATTTTTGCTGATGTGCGCACGGTAAACTTCATATTTTATAAAGACGTAAAGGACAGACTTTTGATAAGAATTTAACGCATTAGGCGTGAAATCGAATAACTGGTTTCAGATGTACAACCGTGTGGTGTTGCAAAATTTCATTCTCGTGAAGCAATTTCTAGCAAATAAAGCATCACAATTCTCAAGTAATGAGGTTCAAGAAACCTTCATTTATATAATATATATTAAACAATATTCCACACGATCAGCTCGTTCCACGAAAGAATCAAGCACCTGTATGAACGTATCAAGCATTGTATAGCTTTACAAGGACTGAATAGTCAAGACTAAGGAATAAGAAGTTTGCTCAATTTTCAATTCAATTCGTGCGAATTTAATCCGAAAATTTTACATACGTTTTGTGTATATTATAATTGGAATACTTTGTGGAAGTTTTTTAGCTAAAATTTCTTAAGCACTCCGAGATTCGACCCGAACGTTCTTCATATAGTGAAATCTGCAACCATTCATATGAATTTTACCCTTGAACAAGGCGGCAAATCTGGCATTTAGAGAGACGAGGAATTTCTGCGTTTTTCTTTTTTACCGAAAACTGAACCTTTTTCAGGATACTGTGACGAAGTTTTCTGCTAGAAAATTGTAAGGTGTTTTCTCTCTCCTTTCAGCATGCCTTTGTGCTGTAGTTGGAAGTATACTCGACGCGTATTCTAGAATTCCATGGTTCGAATCCCGGTGAGGGCATTGCACAGTTTTCAACTCTCCTGCTTCAAAAAAACCTAATGAGTCTACAAGTGACGCCCGAACTAAAAGATGGTGAACAATAATTCGTCACCACCAGGATTTGGCGATTGGGTCCCCTAATACCTAGTCATCGTTTAAAAAGTGGAGTAGGTAAGGTATTTTCTCTCTCCTTCTAGCACACTTTGGTGGTGTAACAGTAGGACACTCGGCGCGTATTCAAGAGGTCCAGGTTTCCAGTCCCGGTGAGGGCACTGCAGAGTTTTACATCTCCTGCTTATAAAAAGAAACTATTGACTCCACAACATCATCCGCCATATTAAGACCCCCATGTGGCTGTGTTAATAAAAGCGTTTTAGGACTTCGCAAAATTTTGAAATAAAAATTTGTATCGAAAATGTACTTTCTGCAAAATATTGGAAACAAAAAAGTACGCGCAAAAAATTTACAGTGAAGGAATAAGGCCATATTACACTTTTATATCCTCTGTTGTATCTGTGGCTTGTAAAACTCATGAATAAAATTAATCCTAAATAAAAGAAAAGAAAGACTGCACGCATTTACCGGTTTATTCTTGAATTTCTCGATAGTATGTCCATTCCAGTATATTCTGATGCCTTCTGTGCAAGAAGTATGAGGTTCTTCTGGGCATTCAACATTTATGCCCAAAACCTGGAAGTTTTTCCTCGGGTCTTCTGATGTCTGGTGCTGGGCCAAAACGTAAGTGCAGATTCCCTGGAAAGCGTAATATCGACCATCGAATGTTATGTAGTTCGGATCACCATGACCTCTGCAAACACCTGCATACAAATAGGAAGTTTTATTACATAAATTCTGTGGCACTTCAATTGCAAATGTAATCTGACATTAGTGAAATTCTTTCGAAGCTTGACCAAATAAGTCGATCATCACATTTATGATATATTTATGATTCACGAGCTATCTGATTGAAACATTTCATATTTTATAGAATTACATTATATAATTTTTCGTTCCGTCCATGGCGGAAAAAAAGGTCTAGTAAAAGTTAATTATTCGAAAACTTTTAACATACGCGAAGCGAATTACCGCTATATCTGAAAATAACTACAAAGTCTTGAAAAAGTTTAAAAAAAAACTTTTTACTTTAACAGACTTTAGAACATAAATCCACTTCTTGTGCTCACAATATCAGCCAAATCTTCTGATGTGAATAACAGTCAGTGACTAAAGTGACAGTCAAATTCGAATTAAACGTTAAAGAGTAATCAAAGACTATACAATTAAATTTTTCTCTAAGCTATTTCAGTAATTCCAACCGCAGCATCAAAATCAATTCAGCAGTGAATAATGCAGAGCCGAAATTTACAACTATCAAAGCTGGCAGGAGCTAAATGTAGCGTGCACGCGCAGGCTAGAAACGTGCTGTATCTTAAAATCCCAAAACCTTAGTTAACCCTTCTTGAGTCTTAAGGGCCGTTCGCACTTGATACTCAACGACGCTATCGGAGCTAAGCGAAGCATGGAACGTTGCTCTATCTAACCTAGCTCGTTCAGACTTACTGGGGGCGTTTAGTGGCGATAGGCAATAAGCAAGTAGAAGATCGGGCGCGCTTTCATTTGTTTAAATTTCGTAGTAGACAGTCTTCCGCCGTGAATCTTTGATCTATACAGGGAAAACCGAGTGATTTTTTTAATGGTTCGACCGAAACGTATGGTGAGCAGGAAACAACGAGAATGCATTTTGTTGCTGAGTTTTCTTCTTGGTCATTTAGTACACAGGTTTCAAATCATCAAACATTATTTAGAAAAATAAAAACATGTTTCATTATTATGTTTTATTATTGTTATTTAATTATTATTATCAGTATTTTCATTCCAAATGATAAGCGAGTTTATAAAGTTGATGCGATTCATTTTATTATTTGAGGTAATAAACAGTACCTTTTTTCTTATGATGACAAAAATTTAGAAGAAAGGAAAATATTACATTAACGCTTTTGTCTATGCTTTGCTTTCACTACTTTTAATTCCGTTGCTAATTTTATAATACAATTAGAAATTTATCTGAGATCATTGATATCAGTAATTTAATTCTCCGGATTCAAAATCTAAACACAAAAATAGTATTAAATGGAAAAGAAAATTACTTACTATTTCGATGAAGACGATCTGAAATCGTTATCCAAGCGCATTCTATCTGTATTTTTGTAGTCCTTAAATCGACTATCTCATATAACCGGATGTCGCTGGATTTTGGCAATTAGACTACAATTTTCGCTCATATCTTACGAAGCAACAAGATACCAAAAATAAAGAAGCATCTTATCCATTATACAGCGATAAATTAAAATTAAAAGTATCCTTCTCGTAAAGTAAATTAAAAATTTTAGGATCGGGAATATCGGGAAAATATCGGCAAAATCTTCCGAGGAGGATACTTTTAATTTTAGTTTATCGCTGTATAGTAGAACTTCGTGGCTCTGATAGTATCCAAGATATCGATTTTTAACCAGATTAACACTTTTTTGAACTTAGCGAAATTTCAAGCAACTCTTAACCCTAGTACGATGACCACGTGCTGGCTAGCGACAGGCGTCTCGTCGAGGGTGAGGGGTACAGGTGTACACACTTACGTCCTTTTTGCGGGACGTGTCTTTTCCACAAAATTGCTTATGAAATCACTAAAAATCACTCTACACACCAAAATTTTATATCCTTCTAATCCTCAAGCTGTGATGCACGCAACAAAATCAAAAATTTCATAGACTATCGCTGTATAGTGTACAAGATGCTTCTTTATTTTTTGTATCTTGTTGCTTCGTAAGACACTATCCACGAGTGTATTGGTGCAACACCAGGGTGCCTGGGCCATGGACCCTACCCCACATCGAACAAAATACGTACTTCGAATCATACAGGGAAATAACCTTGCATAATATTAACTATTTTTTTAAATACATGTGTACTATAACTATTATCGCAACTTAAGGTTAACATCTGATTGAATATAGATTAAATATTGTTACGTGCGTACAGGTTCGTTATATATTGAATGCACAAGTCGTTAAAAATTTAACAAAAATTTATTCTTTCCACAAGAAATAAATCAAAATGCTGAAATATTTCTTCACAGATCTTCGCACAGTATCACAATATCTCAAAAATCGTTTAGCAAAAAATCAGTTCAAAAAATAGTCAGACAAAATAGTTCTATCTCACAGCGAAATCGCTACAATCAATACAGCATTAAGTAAACAAACAGCAGTTCGCTTTTTACAGCTACAAGTATAAGAGCAACAACAACAACTACAACTGAGATGAGGTGTTTCACCTCGGCTTTTATAAGCTTTTTAATAATCAGTAGAACAATCACGATATTTCTAGATTTTTCTGGATGGCAACAGTAATTACGAAATATTTATTTATTAAGCATTAAATGCACGCGCTTTTTAATTTTTATTGCTATTATTTTTTTTTCGGCGTAGCTTTCTCTTCAAAAATCGTCTGCGTTGCACGGGGAAATAAAAAGTAATTTTAATTACAATTCTAAATAAATAGCCAAATAAATGTGAAATTCGTAACATTGCCCTCTTCCCAAGGACTGCACGTCCCGGGCAGTACAATCCTTGGACTGGAAGCCAAACTTACAACTAAGGCATCAGTACTATAATAAACATCACTTTATAATAACAAAATAAACAATACTTGCAATAAACAACTTTCAGCAAACTAAATTCTATCCAACGCTAAATACAATTCAAATACTATCAAATACTAAGTACAAATACTATCAAATACAAATACTTATCAAATACTAAACAAATACAAATCAAATACTAAATACAAACAGGACCATGGTCTTATACTACGTACATTACTATTTACAATTATATACACTACGTACTATGGCTATAGTAATGAACTAACCTGTCGTAATGAACGACTTTAGGTTTAGAGTTCGATGACGTACGGATCCGAACCACGACGTCGTTCAGCCTATTTAGGACTATGTGTAAAGACCATCCCAAGGTGACTGCAGTTTCGGAGAAAGTCCTCTGCGACGAGTCGGATTTCATAACCACACCTTGTCTCCTTTGTTGAAACGATGTCCAGTAGCTCTCGTGTCGTAGCGGGTTTTCATCTTCTCCGTCGCCAAGTTGACTCGCTCTCGTGCAAAGTTGTGCATCACTTCAAACCGGGCCTGGAGATCTTGAATGTATTCCTCAGGCGATGAAGGCGCATCCGGAGGGCGACCAAACAAAGATCACATGGCAGACGAAGGTCACGACCGAAGAGCATTTGAGATGGGGAATAGCCGGTAGTCTCGTGGACAGCACTGCGGTAAGCCAGTAAAAATAGTGGCAACTTCTTGTCCCAGTCCTGTTGGTTTCTGGAAACCACTAATGAGAGGTTATTGAGGATGGTTCGATTAAACCTCTCTACCATACCGTCCGACTGGGGATGTAAAGGCGTCGTTTGGGTTTTGTCAATGCCGAGTAGCTTGCAGAGTTCCTTGACTACAGCCGAGGTAAAATTCCTTCCCTGATCGGAATGTAACTGAAGAGGCACTCCGAATCTGGAAATCCAGTGCTGTATCATCATCTCTGCTACTGTGACAGCCTCTTGATCAGGAATAGGATACGCTTCAGGCCACTTGGTGAAGTAATCAATGGCAACGAGGATGTATTTGTTGCCATCAGCAGTTCGTGGCAGAGGTCCTAAGATGTCAAAGGCGATACGTTCAAAAGGTGCTCCTACATTGTAACGTTGCAGCTTCCCCCGGCTGCGTTTCTTCGGTCCTTTCCGACTTGCACAGGCATCGCAAGTTCGGCACCACTTTTGCACGTCATCCTTTGCATTATTCCAGTAGAAACGCTCCCGAACTCTCTGCAAGGTCTTCATTATTCCGAAGTGACCTCCTGCAAGGCTGCTATGTAGTTCTTTAAGGACGTCCGGGATTCGGGATCTTGGGAGTACCAGCTGCCATCGGAATGTCTTTCCATCATCTGATTCGAATTTCCGGTACAAGACGCCGTTTCGAATATGGAGTGAGTCCCAGAGAGCCCAATATTGTTTTGTCGTGGGACTATAGCTCGAAATGTCCTGCCAGGTAGGTTTTTTGTTTGAGGTCTCCATTAACTCAATTATGGATTTAATATCACGGTCTTCCATCTGGTCTTTCCTGATTTCCTTGTCACTCCATGGGTCTGGATCAGCCGATGTTGATGGTATAATTTGTCGTGCGACCAGATTATGCAGCTGGTATTTAGCTTCGGCCCAGGAACAATATTGACAGTTTTCTGTGTAAGGTCTTCTAGACAGGGCGCAGGTGTTTTATTGTGATGATCCCTTCCGATGACGATTAGTGATGTCATATTCCTGAAGTCTCTGTATCCACCTGGCAATTTGACCCTCAGGATTGTTGAAATTTAAAAATCAGGTCAGCGAAACATGATCCGTGCGGAGCAGGAATTTTCTGCCGTATAGATAATGATGGAAATGTTCTACGGCTTTGACTATGGCGAGCAACTCTTTTCTGGTGACACAGTAATTCCTCTCCGGTTTAGATAGGCACTTGCTCCAGTAAGCCACTACACGTTCTTAACCCTCTATTTCTTGGGACAAAACAGCGCCGACACTTTCATTACTCGCATCCGTGTCGAGAATAAATGGTCTGTCGAGCTGAGGATACGTCAGGATTGGAGCAGATGTTAAGGCTTCCTTCAGATTCTTAAATGCATCCTCAGATTCTTCTGTCCACACGAACTTTTGCTTGCTCTCTGTCAGCTTGTGAAGGGGTCTTGCAATGGATGAAAAATCCTTCACGAATCTCCTATAGTAGGTGCAAAGCCCTAGAAAGCTTCTCAGCTGGTGGACATTTTCGGGACGTCTCCAGTCTTTAACTGCTGACACTTTTTCAGAATCCGTGCGCACACCTTCAGCAGAGATGACATGTCCGAGGTAAGTCACTTCCTGTCTGAATAATTTGCATTTAGCGGGACTCAACTTCAGATTGGCTTCTTTCAGTTTCTGAAGCACCTTTCTAAGATTTTCCAAATGTTCTTCGAAACTCTTCCTGACAATGATGATGTCATCCAGGTATATCAGACAGGCTTGTATGAAAGACCTTTTAAAACAGTCTCCATTAGACGTTCGAATGTAGCCGGCGCATTATAGAGTCCAAACGGCATCACCTTTAACTGCCAAAGTCCTTGTCCTGTAGTAAATGCCGTCTTTTCTCGGTCATCAGGATGTATTTCTACACAGTCCAGTCACATTAATGTGACCATCTGTCAAAAGCCAGAATAACCACCTTTCGCAGAGCGGACTGCTGCGAGACGTGCAGGAAGAGAGTCACATAGGTCCCTGAAGGTGTTCTCTGGGATGTTGAGCCATGCCGACTCTAATGCCGTGGCCAGCTGCGCTAGATTACGCGGTTGAGGATCCATGGCACGAACAACTCGATCGAGATGGTCCCACAGATACTCGATTGGGTTTAAGTCAGGTGAGTTT
>KK115835.1:113598-170524 GCA_000611955.2 Stegodyphus mimosarum | reverse complement strand
TTCTGTTCTTGCCGGTATTGTGATATCGTCTTGAGCTATGATTTTGTGGATAGATTTCACTCCTTCATCATTAATCCCGAATAAAGTTATGTCCTCAGAGGCAGAATGCAGTTCGTTATTTTTAAAGTCCAAGGAAAAATTGTATTTCCTTAAAAAGCCCAATCCGAGTATGCAAGGGTCTGTAATTTCTGCTACATAGGCCGTGTGATGGTAAGCGGCACTTCCAAAGGTGATGTTAACGTTTAATTTCCCTTCTATATTGATCTTCTCGCCGGACACAGTCTGGAGGGTGACGCAGGGCGGCGTCCAGATAAGTTTACCTTCGAGGTGTTGAGCCAAATCTTTTCGAATGATGGTAACAGTAATTAAGAGATATTTATTTATTAAGCATTAAATGCACGCGCTCTTTTATTTTTATTGCTATTATTTTTTTTTCGACGTAGCTTTCTCTTCAAAAATCATCTGCGTTGCACGGAGAAATAAAAGGGAATTTTAATTACAATTCTAAATAAATAGCCAAATAAATGTGAAATTCGTAACAATATTAAGACCAAAATGGTGTGAGTAAACAGATATCAGAAATTTATAGATCGTGGTAAAAGTAAAGCCTGAGACTCTGAAAGCGACCTGGAAAGATTGAAAAGGGGCTGGTGAGCTGGTAAAGGATTTGATGGGAACGAGGCATGATAATACAAGAGAAATTACTCTAAGTACAAGGTGCAAGTTCAATTGGTGTCACATTAAGAAAAAGTAAATTAATAGATCTAAATAAATAACATTATATACAATTCAAATGAGAGAGACATTACAATATTAGGTCATATAATTACTTAAAGATAGCCATAGGTCTTTTAATATTTCATGGGTCATTAATATCATAGTCATATACTCTGATTACAGGGTTATCAATGGTATTCAAGCTTTCATAAAATTTCCGGGCAAGCCGGCAATAAAAGTATTTTAATCCTTCAACCCCTAACCCTGTATGTATTTTGTGATTTCTCATGTACCATGGTGCATTTGAAATCTTTCTGAGCACCGGATTCTGGGCTTGCTGTAACTTTTTTGTATAGGAGTTGCATGAATATGCCCATACAGGGCAGGCATGACACAATATGGGACGCAAAACGGTCTTATAAATAAGCAACTTATTATCTATAGAAAGTACACTGTTTCGAGCAGTTAAGGGGCTAAGTGTAATTTGACTAACTCGAAACTTTCTTAATATAGCTGTAATGTTTGGGTTCCATGAGAGAGTTTTATTTAGGATCACCCCTAAATATAGGACTTGCTTGGCCCATGGGATATTGTTTCCATAAAATTGCAAATTTCAGTTGAACTTATTTTTGGTGGTAAACATAATTGCCTTTGCTTTATCGACGTTTACCTTAATCTTCCATTTTACCAGCCAAATCTCAAGTGTGTTAATGTAATCGTGTAACCGTTGTATTGCTGAGCTAACAAATGCACTTTGAGTGAAGATCGCAGTGTCGTCAGCATACATTGCGAGTGTAGTGTTGGGTATAACTGGGATGTCGTTCACGTATATATTAAATAATGTAGGCCCTAAAAGAGACCCTTGTGGGACCCCAGCAAGGATAGGTCTTTGCGTGGAAAGTATATTTGAGACGTGAACGACAAAGTGTCTACTGGTTAGATAGGATTTATTTATTTTAGTGATGGAAGCCAGGATTGTGTAGTTTGTATATGAGTGCATCCAACCATACACGATCGAAAGCCTTGGCAATACCCAAAAAAAGTCCCCTAAGATATGAGCGAAAATTGTAGTCTAATTGCCGAAATTCAGCGACTACCAAGATTTGAACCTGTCATGATCAAGCACCACTTTTTAAGATTTTTAAAATGAATTTCTATATAGGGTTAATAACTGTGGAGTAAAGGCCGCCGTATACTCGCTCTCATTTTAAATCAAATCATTCGATCAATCGCTCATATCGTAAGCCATGTTGTTTATTTAACTTAGCGCGCTTCTGTTGCTGATGATGATTTGAAATACTTTCTTGATTGGTCGGCCCCATGTGTCGACTAGCTCCGTTTTGCGTGAAGTTCGGATTTTTCAACTGGGTCCGTAGTGACAAAACACTGGTTTTCTCTAGTTAATCCGCTGTGTCTGTTGCGTCCATTGTGTTCCCTAGCTCCGATATGTCCCAGTGTGAACGCCGCTTTACGTCTCTGTTCATACACTCAAGCGATTATTCGCTTATCGGTGTACAAGGTTTCTCACATTGAACTGTGCAATAAAAGGGTGGAACCCTACATACGAACGGTTAGTTCGAACACGTATAAACAGTGTTTTGATGACCTGAAGAAGTGTTGGAAAAATAGTTTGGCGATTAGTTTCAAGGAGATATCAATTTATTTTGAACGTTAGTAATCTTTTTCTTGTTTATAAGAAATTGTCTGGTTACTTTATGGGCGCACCTTGTTAAACTTTAATCCACATAAAAAATAAGTATAATAAGTTCATTAAAAATAAGTTTTTATACATTATTAAAAGAAAATTACAATATTACGACAAAAATTCTTTATTTTCACTCAAATATTTTGCTACAATGTTAAAAGAAAGAGTTATATTTTGAGGCACATGCAAGAAATATTTTTAGCCCTCGTCTCTTGTTACGGACCATGTTGAAATGAAATTATTCAAACTTTATTTAAACCAAACCTATAAGCAATTTTTGCTAGATTTGTGGAGGCAAAAACGTCAGATATCGCCAACAAGCTTAGCTTTGAAGTAATCTTTCTTCTCTCTCTTTCTTTCTCATTTTTTTTTTAAATCGCCGTTGTGAATTTCTAAGCTTCTGATGCTATATACAAGTACAGTTACAGCGATTCGTCTACGGGCACAAGCTTCAATTACGTTTATTGTTGTATCATATACTTAAAAAATAACAGCAAAATATTTATTTATTTAAACTAATGCTGACATTTTCCTCTTAACTAACGTTTTAGGAGTATGATTTTAATACAATGATCATTAAAATACTTCGATCTTTTAAGTGCTACTTTAGTAGAACAACTTCTAGGTGTTAGTTTATTTTTTACTTTGCTTCGTACTGCTTTCCTATTTTGAGTCCTATGTGAAAATATTAACTTATAAGAATAAGTTATTCAGAATCAAGAAAAATACTCGTGCTTGGTATCGAGATATCTTTTTATGAGAGGTCAATAAATTTCAGGAATTAAAGGGTATCATAGAACATCAATCATGTATTCTAGAATATTTTCTTAGCGCAAGTGTGTAAGGTTTTAGTTAAACTAACCAAGTTTTATTTTAATTTAAATCTTTCTATATCTTCTCTGTTTCAACTTCCCGTCAGAAGAAGCGCGCGTTTTCAGCTTATGCTAATTTTGAAGTACAGCCAAGTACTATTTAAACCAGAGGTAGAAACCTCTCGGGGTGAGAGAGCTTTAGTCTCAGAACACGGTCATTCTGCTCGACGTTCGTCTGACCAGCTAGCAGCTAAATTTATAAGCCATAGTACTTACTACGTGATTGCATATTGAAATAAATTGAAGTGCGCTAGTATTAGTATATCTTGATACGCACCCTTTTAGTTAGAGGCCAAACTCCGCGAATTGCTCTGAGAGCAAAGTTTAATTAGATTTCTATTTTAGTTTTAGTGTTAAATTAATTTGATTGTTAAGTTCGGCCCAAGTGTGGTCTTTTACTTTCTGTATCTCTCCCGAGTTGGGAAATGTGTAAATAATAGTGATTTAATAAAAGAGGATTTCAAATCCCTTTCAAGTGCAGTTATTCGCCAATACAGTATCTACACCAGAACATAGCGTATTTTCCGCTCCCTGTTCCAGTTCAGGACTTGAGAAGAAGAACCCTTGTAAGTACTTCACCATGTTTTCAAAGAACATACACTGAACACTCAGTCCTGATAAGTGTACTTCCCTAAATAAGCGATATTATATTCTTTGGTGAAGCTCAAGAAACAACATACAGCCATTTAACTGACGGTTTCTTAATACTGTAGCGGAATTTCTATTTAATTTGCTATTTTTAGTAGAATTATGATTAAAATTGTTTTATATTCCCGTGCAATGCAGCACGAGACTTGTTTGAAGAGAAAGATACGCCGGAAAAGTTAAAATACAGAAGCACGCGCATTTAGTAAATAGATATCTCGTAATTGTATTCTTTTGCTATCCAGAAAAATCGCGAAAATACCAAAATGTTCTCGTGCATGATTAAAAAGCTTATAAAAGCCGGAGGAAAACATCTTAATTCAGTGTTTTAGTCCTTATTGCTGATAGTAGCGAATTCGCGGTGAGATCGGATTAGTTTTCTCTGTGTTTTGAATTGAGTTCTATTTATATTTAGTAAATTAAAATATAACTACTATGAGATTGTACAAATATCTCTGAGAAAATATCAGCATTTTATTTAATTTCTTGTGAAAAGAATAAATTTTATTAACTTTTTATCGACTTGTGCATTTAATCCATTACAAATCCGTGCGCACGCAACATTTTTTTTAGTATCTTTATTATTAGTTATTCCTGGCGGGTAAGAAAATGATTCACATAGATTTCTTTCTTATACAGGAATTTTAAATTGCAGAAAAAATGATGTAAAAGACTAGAATGGATAAATTATACCTTAAAATACTATATTTAGTTTTATGACATAAAATGAAAATGGTTATTATACTTACAAAACCAATAATCTTCTCAAAGATGACACTGGATAAAATTCTTCTTTTAGGAAAAAAAATGGTAAATTATTTATGGCCCCAACGTGGGAATCAAACCGACGAGCCGCCGATAGGTCGGTCGGTAAAGCACAAGATTCTTAATCTTCGGTTCATGGATTCAAGCCCCACGCTGGGCGCCATAGCATAAGCCTAAAACTTTAGCACCTGAAATTCTAAAATAACTTGGATAATCAATGCAATGTTATGTTATCGGAACAACTTACAATCCTGGCACATCTTTGGCTTGACGCAACGATTGTGGTGACGGATCATACCGGACGGACAGTAGCAACCTGGAGTGCATTCGGTAGTGCAAATGGAGTCCCTCTCATGGTAATTGTCGCACGTGAGTTCGCATCCCGGTCCACAGTACTGCCATTCCATACCCGGTGGGCAGTCGGGAGCTGAGAGAAAAATTGCAGTTTATTATATTCACCGGCAAAATTAAGCTTTACTTTCCACGTATTTTAAATATTTGAAAATTGCACGAAACTGTGCTAATTTGATAATTTTTATCATTTCACTCATAATTTTCTAACTTTGTAATGAATTACGGTTTTAGGTGGGTTTCAATCACATACTTCTTCTACCTAACAATTTTAGTATAAAAAAATTTCTTCCCCCTTTTTTTAATAAAAGATTTAATTTAAGAATTATTATACTTTAAAAGAGTTTAGAAATCTATGATAATTTCTGCTTTGTTCTCAAGTGGCTGAACTTTATTTATTCATTTAATCTTTACATTCAGTTATATTGAAAGTTAAAGTGAAATAATAAAGTAATTAATTACTACAGGGACATAAAGTTTTACCACTGTAATGATATGCAACGGGATTTTGATTTTCATAATAAATAATTACTCTGTTTTACGCGCTGAGACTGTATCATAAGCATTTTATTAGTTTTATCATGTTGAGTCAAGATTTTAATGTGCCCTCTTGGGATTTAAACCACGAATTTTTTATTACTACGTGGACGCCATAGCCACTCAGATCATGATAGAATGCACAAGGGAATGTGATACTTCCTTATATTCTTTCTCACATTGGGGGCGACTGGAGAGAGCCACGATACCCAATCTACCAGTCCAGAAGGTGAAGAATTATTGTCTGCCAAATTTCAATTCAGACGCCACTGTGGAGAGTATGAAATATTTCAGACGACGAAATATAAAAAATCAGCTGAGTGGTAGCCGAGATTCGAATCACCGATCAACTATTACGCTAACGATTCACACCACAACAGTACGTATAAGAGAATACGGTAATTCCTTACGATTACCCCTTCATAAAAACTAATCGGGGAGAGGCACGAGACTCAGTCGACCAACTCCAGGTGGTGAAGAGTTATAATATACACCATACAATTTTAATTCGAGGTCCACTGCAAAGTTTATTAGATTTTTCGAAGAAATAGACATAAAGAATCGACTGGCCCTGGCTGGGATACGAATTATGGTCTTATTTGATAGTTGAAGTGCACTTACACAACGAGAGCAAGCAAGTGGGAACTAAGCTGATTTCTTATAATTGTATGGAGTCTGATTATTTTTAATTGAATGAAATATCACAGAAAACACTGAAGTTAGTTAAATACACTAAAGTTAGTTTAGTTAAACAATCAAAATTTCGTACTTTAATAGAACCGAATGTAAGACTCGTCCATTAATTTCGAATTATTTAGTTCCTTTTTTAAAATAATATTAATCATATGGAATAGTAGTCGACTTACTGCAATCGTACTGTATTCTCCACTCCGGCACAGGTTTCTGTATCGCACTTTCACAAGCCTCGACAAAGCTGTCGTAGGCTAGGCATTTGCAGGAACTGGTGAACTCAAACTCATAGAGGACATCTTTGGACGGCCTGATTCTCGCGTCGATTGTTTGTTGTAGACATTCGCACATGAACGAGATGCAGGAATGAATTCGACTTTCCAATTTCACATATTCAGAGCAATATGTACTAAACGGTTCTTTTCTGAAAATAAAATCGCACTTATTAATAAATTGTATAATATTTGTCTTTTGTCTTACAATCTGACAGATTAATCCCAAGTTTGAAACGGACGAACAGATGCAAAATATTTTGCTATCCTTTTATAAGAAGTCCTTATCCGAGAACCTCACTGGAGTGATATTAATATTCAGTATGAATATAAAACATCTCTAGCAGAGATGTAAATATTGGCTGTTGTAATTGCCCTAAATTCTTAGCTTTGGAAATCTAGGCCATTTTTATTCATTGCAGTTAACAGCCCTCGCTGATTTTGACAAAATCTCCTGGCTTTCTGAATGTTTGTGTACCTCAGGAATACGCTGGGCAATTGTACTTATCAGGAACTCGTTTCAGTAACCCTCTTGAAGAATGAAGAATTAAATTGGAAAAAAATATTTATAAAATTATACATTCCTTCATTTAATATTCCATAAAGGATCATTTAGACGGATCTTGCGTTTCAAATGGACGGTCAGCGTCTTAGGCTCAAACGGATATCTTACATTCAGACGATCGATCAGTTATTTACGATTAGACTTGTCAGACGGACGATCGGAGGATTTACGTAGCTTAGTTACGATCTTACATTCAGACGTACGACCCAGTGTCTTATGTTTAAAAGTCATCAGCATCGTTCACGCCTGTGGAACCGTGGCCAATCAAGAAAAGTAAAGTTAGGCATGCGTAAATGTACAGCTGACTCATCGTAATTGACGACTGAATGTCATTTCGCGTTCGCTTCGTTCTGATCGTTTCTTAAGCTTCGTTTATCGGCAATTTTTAAATCATAAGTGGTCTAAGCCGAGCTTCGTTGCTAAGTAACCAGACTTGCTACGTCAGAGAAACTTATTTATTATTTTGCCTAAATGTTCTAACTTTTCAACTTCATACCACTTGTTATCAGAGCCTACCAATCACAGCGAAGCAAATATCGGTCGAGGGTTTCGCTGACTCAGTTATACATTTATGCATGCGCAACTTTTCCTGAAAGTTTTACATCATTTTGGCATAAAGCTGGACAGTTAGAACATTGAGACAAAATCCTTATACCAGATTCCGTGACGTAGCAATGGCAGGTTCTATAGCAACAGAAGTTTGGCTTACGCTAATTGTGATCTTAAGCTCTGTTTTAGACTTTTTATACAACTTCTTATTTCACGATGTGCGCTATTGTAGCATTTCTAATTTTAATATTAATGCATTCTTGAAAGCTTATTCCTTGATCGAAGATTATAGATCTAACAAGAAGATTTTAGCAAGTCGCATAGACCAATATAAAATAATTAACAGCATTTATCGAGGCATCTTGTAGAGGAGACAATGATGTTAGACAAGGAAAAATAACGAAACTTGTATTTAAGGCAGTTGAAACTCATATTTATGCCTTCTGTCTAACTGATTGACTTTTTAAATTCACTGAGCATCAGCAGCAAAAGAAATGTTACTTAAGAGTTTTTTCTCTCCCGTTTTCCAAGGTACAGAGATTTAGCAAAAGGTTCTGAGACAATGATGTAGCTTTTAGCCAACGACAACTTCAGGTCTCTTTCGCAGGAATGAGCTGTCCTTTTACCACTGTAGCATTGTAGTTTTGACTCTCAAACTTGAGAACTCTTAAAGAAGACAGTTGCAAGATGATATCTGCATAACACTGGAATAGAGCACTAAGTCTCTTGAGCCCTAAAAGAAAGATTCTAAACTTTTTTGAAAAGAGGTGTAATAATGAATATCCAGAATACCAGTGCTATTGAAAAATTTTGTTTATAATATTTATTTCACTAAATATATGAATATTACTTTATTGGGTACTCGCAGGACGCGGCCAGTAGTGCAAGCCACAGTTTTGTGCAAGGAACTAAAGTCCTTTTGATTTGAATGAATTTTGCTAGCAAAATGCTGATGTATTATTTGAAGGAAAGCACATAAGGGCTATCTGTGTAAGCTCCATGATAGATATGAGGGAGAAGATCTCCATAGAACAAAATAAAGCTTTTCGTAAGAAATTTCAGGAGAGATAGCCATTACCTGAGTTCTTCGCAGACTTCAGTTGCCTTTTTCTTGATGTCAAATGGACACGTTGGTGGCATACATCTTTCTAGTGATCCCACACTCCAGCTGTTTCCAAATTTTTCAGTGTCTTTGACCAGCACGCCATCTGGTGTAGTTTTATCGTCAGATTGCTTCTTGTTGTACAATCCACATAAGCCGGCTGTTTGGCCAATAAGACAGTTTGAAATCTGCAACATAAAATATTTCGTTTTTCCTGTTTGATAAGTAAAAGTAATAAAACCATTGACAATATGAATGAAAATAAAGTGCGCCAATTTGAAACTTGCTACTAAGCAATATTATGCTTTAAACTGACCGCGGTTTTATGGGAAATATGTTTTACAAGTTGAATTTTTAAAGAAAATCGGCATGGATTTTTCTTTCAGTTTAACAACTCCAGTCCTAGGCAATGGTTGGCGATTTACTGATTCTTACCGCTGACAAACACTGAGTTTTAAGTTATGAATTGGACAGCTATTTGTTAGTCAAGTTAACAAAAACAACAGCAATAGTAATGAATACTTCTTTCCGTTTGTGTTAATCTTCCTCGAAATATATAGTGTTTTCCCTTGAAACAAGTGCCATTCTAATGGTGAACGTATCAAGTTTAAATCAGAATATGTTGCAAAAGTATTTAAGTACCCTTTTCTATTAGATAGTTTAACAACAGTCCATTTATAAGAAGTAGGGTTGCTCTGGTCCATTATTTTGTAATAAATATGTCTTTAGAAATTTTTTAACAGTTTCCAAACTTCTTTTTACTTTATTTATAATAGCAGACTACAAAGACAACTTCAGACAGGACAAGCAAAGATGAAAGAGAACAACAAAACTAAAGCATCTGATGTATAACACCACATGACTTCCATGTACGGAATATTAAATTATAGGCGCTTTTTCCTGCCTTTCATTTAAACTTATTTCCTCGAATTTCATTAGAGATATATTTCTCATTCAATTGATTCAGTTCTCAATTGGGGACAAAGCAGAAATACATAAAAACTCAAAATATACATATTAAAAATTGAAAGATACAGAAAAACATAAAACGTCAATTACAGTTAAAACAATTAAAAAAATTTTTTTTACAATTAAAATTACAGTTTCCATGCAAAAACAAGCAATTCTGCCAGCTGGCAAGAAGGCAGATTTTTCGGTGTACAAAATTGAAAGTTTACTTCTCAGTCTCACTCGGCAAAAAGACAGTGATGCGTAGAAACTGACTTAATTTGTTGTGGACGCTATGCTGAGTCAATATATGGGATAATTTAATAACTTACATGATAATTCCCGAATGGAGCAAGCATGATTTAATTCGCAGTAATAAAAGAAGACGTTACTTTGTTGTTGCGAAGTTTAGTTTCTCTAGCTTGGCAACAAATCCACTATTCTGCTAAGTTTCAAATGCAAACAAATATGGCTGATATCACAAAACAAAATTAGGTTTAGACGCACTTAAACAACTTTTAAATTCCTAATTCTACACTTATAACATGCAAGTTAACTAAAGGCATAAAAACCTTCACCGGAATATAAGAACAACATAGTTCAATCATTTTTAAAGCAAAAAATGCACAATTTACAAACATATAACGGTAAAGAAATTGAGCTCACTGAGCCGAGCAACAGAGTAGATTTATGTATACATATATTTATATACTTTTGGCGCTGCCGATTGCAACCAAAATAGGAGGTGCACATCTACATGTTATAGCAGACCTATATACAAAATTTCAAAGTTCTGAGGCTACTCGTTTTTGAGTTATGCGAGATACATACATTCATACGTATGTATGCACGCACAGACGCCACAAAAAAGTCTCTCCAGAATCTATTTTAAATCAGTTTTATAATTTTTTTGGGGAAAAAGCGTCCTTTATTCTGTTCTTAAGTACGGATCTCACTCAAAAACATTGTTAAATTGCGTTCGATAGCGGTCAAAATAGATATTTTCGTTGAAATATGATACTCGAAATTTTTCGTGATTACAATACTTCCTTTTTACTTCGTACAAGGAAGTAAAAAAGGAGTCCATAATACAATCTATATATCTTGCCTTTCCATCTCTCTCCCAAAGTAAACCAGTATTAAATTCAGATAAACGACTCAGATGTGAGACATCCATTTCCTCATGAAGGCTGCACAATTTATAAATTGGACTTCGGACATGTTCATTCGATGTAGAGATTTTAAAAGGCAGTCACGGCCAGTAATAAAACGAAAGACAGCAGCAGATTTCTTTCTGGGCCATAAAGGCGTATAAAAAAATTCTGTTAATCCATATTTTATGACTTTTCCTTTCAGAAACGTCTTCTAGAAAGCTTCACTATAGTAATTTTTGATTACTCGTTTGGCAGTGTAAAAAGGGATGTTGCTATCAGTTATTTGGAGAATATTGGCCCTTTTGTTTATCAAAAAATCTGCCTTTTCGTTTCCATGACGGCCACACTACGATGGTATCCATTGCATGGCAACTACTTTGCCACCCTGAACTGAGTTATTTAGTAACTGCTGATATTTTGAAACATCAATAGACATTGGCGATTCGAAAGAAGAAATGACAAGAAAAGCAGTTTTAGAATCAGACAGTACGACAACTTTCGGAAAGTGTTCAAGGTGATACTGGAGAGTTGATACGGTCGTAACCTCAGCATCAAAAGCAGTCCTATTCCTTCCAACAGGACTGTAAAATGAAAAAAGCTTTCAAAAGACATCAGCGCCTGAATTAATACTGTCAGCCAACACAACAGTTTCAAAATATTTTACCCTACTTTTCACGATTTAGAAATGTGTGTTCTGAGCTTTCTTAGAAGATGAATTATGATCTTTCTTCTTAAATGCAGAATTTATTTGATGTAAGTATACGTTTTAAAATTAAAGTAGAATACGCGAGAACAACACAAGAAAGACAAAATACAAATTACATTTGGCCCGAGCACACGCAGAATCCTCTCAAGCCATGATGTTCTCGTAGCTAACCAGAGGTAGTATATCTTTTCATTAGAATTCTTTTGTAGGAAGAGTGTTATATCAGCTCTAAAGGTAATTGATTTTCCATTTCCATCACCTACTACGAATTAATTAGCAGGATGTTCCGCTCCCCGCATTATTGTAAAATTGTTATTTACTATCCTCGTCTTGCTTTGTGTTCGAATAAACTAGGTGAACACAAGTGGTTTGTAATGATGCTTGTTGCGTGGTATTCATATCATTTGAGCCTAATTATAAAACAGCACAGACAACTTACATTACAAACAAGAACAAAGAAATAAGTACCAATAAATCTTTAATATACACTGCTGAAATAAATTAAGAGAATTTGCATATTTTATCGAATTGCATGAAAAGAACTGAGCTGAAGGAAAAACCACTGCTTCTAGATAAAAATGCAAATCTTGTACGGCAAATACGTAAGCGTACACGTGTGTGTAGGCGGAGCCAGCAGAAAACAGGCTTTATAAGCGCGTGGAGGGTAAGACGAATTGCGTTATTAACAAAAAAAAAAAAAAAAAAAAAAAAACCCAGAGCACCTCCCAATAATAAACTCAAAATTTTCGACAAAGTTCGAGTTGTTAGTGAAGCCACACACCTCGGAATCGTTATTGAGAACAAGTTTTCTTGGTAAGATCATATCATAAAAGCTAGAAGTAAGGCCATAACTGCTATCAACAACATTTCTCCCCTTCTCGGGAAAAATTCAAGATTAAATTTGGCCAAAAAGAGACATCTCTACACTGCAACTATTAGACCGATTTTCTCATATGCATCTCCCGCATGGACGGCGGTCATGTCAAAGGATCTGAAAAAATTGTAAGTAATGCAAAACAAGGCCCTCAGGTTAATGACAAATGCGCATTACTTCATATCTAATAATACTCTTCACAGAGATCTTAAAATCGAGTGGGTCGAAGAATTTCTTCACAAACAAAATACTAATTTCTTTGACAAGGCAATCAACTGCCCTTATCTAAGGCATTTTAGTAGTACATTTGACTACATCCTGTTACAGAAGGATAACAAATTAAGACCGTATGCAGCTCCTTTAATCAGAGACGCAAATTTTCCCACTAATGTCTAAGTGAGTACATTTGCGATTGTATATATGTAAATACTTTCCTGTATATATTTTCCTTATTGTCATGATTTTGAATTTGCATTTACTTATTATTATTTGTTTAACTTGTTATTTACATGTACCTATTATGAAATAATAATTCGATGTAATTCATGTTTTGCCTCTCCATGGTTCCCCTCCTCACCTGACGCTTGGTCATCCCCTTTATACTTACCATTGACCTCCCTATTTTCCCGTTCGGACACCCACCGTCATGCGCCCTTGGGGCATATTTGTCATTGAACCGGACACGCTGCACAGTTCTTAGCGGCATTCCGGCAATAACTGTACGAACGAACTACGAATTTCGTTCGCTAGCACACCTCGGAGAATTTCTAGGTGTTATCTTGCAGCAATCGGTTAAATTCACATCGGACCAGTAAAGATGAGTAACCACCAACGTTTAAATGATGGAATGAGGTGGCGAAATGTGGGGAGGCTAGAGGCAGGCCAGTCGCAAGTATAGATATGCAGAGAGTTTAATTTAACGCCCAGCGGCGTGTATAACCTATGGAAACAGTTCCAGGATACTGGATCCATCGACAGAAAGCCTGGGCAAGGTCGTCCAATAGCCACGATCGCTATTTGTCCATTTTAGCGAGGTGTAACAGAAAGGCTACAGCTTCTCAGCTCTCTCAGGATCTGTATGCAGTCACAGGAACCCGTGTAACAAGGGTGACTGTTTCCAAAAAATTGAATGAGAGAGGGTTGCTTGCCAGAAGTCAACAACGCTGTTTGAGTCCCGCTCACGTCTACGGACAGGAGAGTCCGATTCGCATGGTGCAGGCAGCATAGCGATTGGAGTACGGAGCAATGGGTGATCATTCTGATCACTGACGAGTCGCGCACACCTCTCCGCGTCTTTGACAGAGGCTCTGTGACTGGTGTAAGGTATAGGGTAAGGTAAGGTCTTAGAGCCCTATGTTCGCCTTTTCCGGGGTGCAGTGGGCCCCGAGTTCCTCCTACAGGATAATAACGCGAGGCCACATAGAGCTCTTCTGGTCGACGGATTTCTAGAGAGTGAGGATATTCACCGAATGGATTGGTCAGCCAAGTCTCCAGACCTCAACCCTATAGAGCATGTCTGGAATGCTCTGGGGAGGGCAACTGCAACTCGCAACCTCTCTCCAAGAACCATCCAGGGACTGAAAAAAGAGTTGCTGAATGAGTGGAACCAATTGCCACAGACACTGATAAACTGCCTTATTTCCAGTATGACATGAAGCTGCGAGGCCTGTATAGCTGTAAGAGGGGATCCTACTCCCTATTAACCCATTTCTTTTGTGTCTTCTGCAACCGCTGTTTCAGACCTTCAGACTCCCATGAGTGTTATACACGAACATGTGTGTCTATTATAACTATTCACACCAAATGTTATTAAAATCTGCCCAGTAGTTATTGGAGATCGTAGATCAAATATGAAAATTCTCTTAATTTATTTCACCAGTGTAAGTGGATGAATTTGCAAAATACTGACCTGTATTGCGGCATCATGAAGGTTGTCCCAAATGACATCGAAATTATACTTTTTCGATCGGAAAATCAGAGTATTGCCTTTCTTTTTGAGTTCAAAATTACTCTTGAACCGTTGAGATACCAACCACAGGTTCCTTGTAGGAACAACGGTATCTTGAATGGTGATATCTTCAATACTAGGGCCTATTTTAAAGTTTAAGCCATCCACTTCTATGATGAGGTACCGTAAACAGGAGTTAGGGTTTTCTGATACACACGCCTTGTGAACTGGGAAGCGAAAAAAAAAAGAGTTATGCTAGGTTCTAAATTCCATGAATTTAGATCAACAATACAACGTTGTAAAATGTATATCGCATTGCACTATTATTTAGAACTCTTGCCCAGTTTTTATCAGACGGTATCAGTTTGGCATTTTTCAAAAGTTAACTAACATTTTTAAACAGAAGATGATTTTTAGATTTATTTTACATAATTTTTATCGCACTACGTCTCAGTCTAAGATAGAAGACTGATGAAATCTTACGCTCAAAATGGTTTTGAGAACCAAACCAAGAGATAATTATAGTTTAACAGTTCCATCTATGAAAATGAATCCTTATTGTTAATCAAATTAATGTAGCATTGTGACTAATAAACGTTATTAACGAACCATTTTAAATAGTTAAAGCGTTTCATATTTCATTAAAATCCCAGGTTACTCAGTTATAGCTTAATTATCTATGTTCTGTTGAAAATAAATAAACTACAATATTTTTCATTCAGTAAACTTTTGTCTGTGAAATAATTTTATATTTTCATTAAATTTTAAAAAATCATTGAACCATTACGAACTTCCGAGTCAGGGGTTACCAAGATATTTCTTATTTAGCTATTATTATAATATAAAATAACCTAATACAATATTTTCCATGTGATAACTTTTTATTTATGAAAGAATATGGAATTGCAACGAGTTTTAAATGAATTATCACTTTCGATTGATGGCTTATAAATAAAATCTAATTTGCTCATAAGTTTGATTTGAAAATGTTGCCTCGATCGTAGTATATCCTTTGGTCATACAGCGGATTCACAAATCCATGATTTAACATTCACAAAAGTTTTAAAAGCAGCATATCTTTAGTATTCCTGATAGAATGCTAAATGTTATTATGCATTTCTTTTTATATTCTATATATTATTTCTTTAAAAATGATGCATAGCGACAATATTTAGTAGTAGCATCCTTTTATTTGAAAAGCGATTCTACATAGAAGTGAAACGAATACATTGAAAACTGAAGCTAATACATTTAACTGCTTCATAACCACACCTCGTCTTTTAATTTACTTATTCTCATTATATTCAGCATATTTTTAAAAATACATTTAATGCTTATAAATGTAATACGTTGTTCTCAATCACATACCTATATTAAACATCAAATTTTAGTAGTCCAAGATTATCTTGTAGAGACATTAGGTATTTTTTTTTGGAACAAGAGAGATGCAAAATATGCACTGCCTTCGCCGGGGATCGAACCACGGACCTCTGAAATAGCGGCTCAGTGTGCTGACCATTACATCACGAAGGCACGCGAAGAATGTGGGAGATATACCTTATAATCTCATAGTATATTTTTATGAAATTCTGTTCAAAACTTCAAAGTAAAGTACCACTTCCGGTTCATCCATTTGAACCAAAATCTAATATGCTGTTCCCGTTAGTATAAAAGTCTCAACTATTAAAATTAAAATGTTTTGGATTATATTTTAATACAGTTTTTCATTAAAACCTGTTGTGGGCTTCGAGTAAAGTACCACTTCCCGTTGTCTAGTTTTACCTAAAATCTAATCAACTATTTATATGAATATGGAAAAATACAATTCGGAAAATGGAAGTTTTATATAAGAGTTATTGTGGACGGCAAAAAAAAAAAAAAAATAATTAAAAAAAAATCATCGCGCATATATACACAGCCATGCGAACGCACAAACAAATTATTGTAAAAATCACTGTAAATCATTGTAAAAATTTATAAATAAAATTTTTGGAAAGTTAACATTACTCTCTTTACCTATGTAAATAGATTGGCGACATAGTCATTAACACACTTAAATTCCGATGGTACTAGGCTGTACCTTACTTAGCTTATGAGTAAATCCAATGTCACTACAGTCATGGATCATAAACACCATTTTATTACGTGGTATCATGCCTAATCATTATTACTACGTCATTGCATAACTGTATAACTGTTAAGAGTGAATGCCAGACATAAAATTAAATGGAAAAGTAATAAGCAAAAATGAATATCATACTTGAAGTTTTACGTGGATATTTAACAAGATAAAGATAGAAAGACACAATGTTCATTAAAAAATCGTGAAGATATTCAATACGTAAAAGATTTTAAAACACATCGCTAAGTTTTAGAAAAAAGATAGAAAATTGCCTCAAAATAGCAGCTTTAATAAGCAATTTACTGTTAGGACCGCATATATCTGGCAGAAGCCATTGCTTCTTCAGATAACATGAGAGAGACTGCATATGTCAGATGTTATTTCTTTCAAACTGGACTGTTAATTAATTATGTTGCCGTTTTTACGTTTGCTTGAATTACTGTATAATTCAAAAGTCTTCGAATTCTCGTGGCACTAGATCCTTCGGCGCTTCCGTTGCCATCTGCTTTAATAACGGAAAATATTTGAGAGTATTTTTTTGAGATAAATGCGTTTTGATCTCTTTTGAAGAGCTCTAGCCCTTTGTAAGACGGAATATTAAATAAAATGAGCAGAGAGAGGGAAAGAAAGAACAGTTAATGCACCATAATCACAAAAGAGCACAGGATTGCTCCGTAGAAGAACTTAAAAGTTAAAATATCTGCCAGACACCAACACAAACAGCCAAGCATGCTATTTCAATCTGCACGTTGAACAAAGCGACCTAGAAATATGGTATATCGTCGTATGGATTTGCTTACTGAAGAAAATGATGGTCATTTCTAGAATCTTTTACAAAAGGACCGAACCTTTGTTTTCTTTACGCTGTGTGGGGATTTATTTAATTTACTTAAGAGTTAATTTTATCCAGGGGTCCTGCGACAGGCTGACCACTTGTCCAGGCAAAGATGTACAAGCACTCCGGAGTCCACGGTCTAGAAAGCAGATATCAGGGCATTGCTGGGCATGTCTGTTTGTGCCGCCGAGTTTTAGTTTTTAGTTAATTTTATTTTGAAGCAACCTTTCCTGTCGCTCTTGGTTTCAATCGAAGCTTTCTTGCCAGAATCATATTTCAGTTCATATTTCAGTTTCGTAAGTTATGCGAAGTAGGGTACAAAAATACTATTTAAGCTGTTGTCTGAGTTACTTCAGGTAGAGTGTGTTGTGATTTTCGATTATGATTATGCTGTTTCGCTGATATTTGAGCTTGCTATTTTACCACTACGCATATAAATTGCCGTTTGTGTACGTTGGTGGTAGGACTAACAGCCAGCTCGTGTTAATATTCTCTGTACAGCATCGGCTGATTATTGCACTTAGTTTTAATTTTATATTTCTGAGTTACAGCCAAACGTGATGAGTTACAGCGAAACGTATAGTTTCGTTTTGTAAGTACTAGGAGTGCCGTCTGTAACTTTCTTGAGTTGAATAAAATTTTCTTTTCACTCTTCACATGTTTTGGCATTGATACAGTTGAATTTAGTTTCACAGTTCAAGTAAAGATCTAGCGACAAAAGTAACTTTAATTTATAAGGTACTTCTCCCGCCTTCTTGGCACGCCTTCGTGGTGTAGTGGTCATCACGCTCGACGCGTAACCGAGAGGTCCATGGTTCGATTCCCGGCAAAAGCAATGCTCATTTTTCATGACTCCTGCTTCGAAATAACCTAATGTCTTAACATATTTAGCTAGAATCTTACGACACTCATTTAATAAGTCTAGTTGTTAATATTACACATTCGAAACAAAATAAATCAACTGAAAAGTAAACATGTGTCCTTTTAAATTACAATCTGAGATCTATTACCTCTGTTATTTAATTTACAATTTAACGTTGTTAATTTGAGAAGATGTTTTTGCGAATAGTACGACGCGGTTTTAAATTTTGCTAATTGTGTATGGCGGTACATTTAATACAAACTGGCGAGGCGACTTTTGTTATCTTGCTTTTGTAGGGGTGTTTTACCTCTTGTTATACGATTTCATATTTTATACCGGCGAGTTCAAATTGAGAACATTCACGAGTTTCCCACCGATTCGTTGAATTAGGATATGCAATAGGGGAGCAACAAGAAGTTTTAATAACAAATACCAAAAATCAGTATAAGGATACTTACCCGTCACAGAATATGAATTTGAAGACAAATCTTTCATGAGCACGTGATCACAAATTTCATATTCGTACGTTGTGCCATCAAACGTTTCAAACACATTCGCAATCATTTCACAAATGTCCGTGTCTAGGGAAAAGAATTTAGTAACATATCAGATATTTTAAGTAAAGTTACAAACGTAACTTTTATTGTTATCAACAATGATTAAAGCATAAAAACATGAACAAGATGCTTAAAGTTCTGTCGGAATGGATTTATCTCTACCATGCCGGAATTAAACATAAAAGATGATCAAAAGAGATTATTAAAATTCGACTGTATTGCCGATAACAGGTGATCATAATACGAGCAGATTGACAGGTAAATTTGAACGAAAAGTTGAATAATGCTTACTGACAATAATGAGAGATACGACGGAACCTTACTGACTAAACACTTGAACAACACTACAGCTTCCGCAACGACTTTCCCACGATAGATTGAACTTACGACTTAAAGCTCTGTTATGAACTGTAATTTGCATTGCAATATCAACTCTTGCAAAGTAGCCCAGACGGTGTAGTGATTAGTGACGTTGACTGCTGTACCAATGAGCCCAGGTTGGAATCCCAGAGAAGGTATGGATGTTTGTAAATTTGCAGTATCTGTGTGGCGTGGGGAATTTCAAGATATACGGTTAGCTGGTGAGAAGAAAAATACAAGCGGCCGATGCCAACAGAAACTATCAAAGAGCTGAAAAAGCGCGAAAAGAAATCGCCGCAGTCGCAGCCAAGAGACATAACGTCAAACTGATATGAACGGAATGCCATATAACGTTCAACAACTTCAGCGCAGTTCTGAAGACTTTAAAATAACTTCTTGAAACCAGGATATGCCAAAAATCAAAGGCAGATGTGCGTGAAGAGAGAAGAAGCGGACTATTCCATCTTTGAGACTCACATTAAACTACAGTGAAAAATTGTGAGACTGCATGTACATAACTGTAAAAGTTTTCCTTCATAGTAACCTATGAAAAATGTCTCGCATAGTGAACCGTTAATATTACGGACGCTGTCTCCAGGGAAGGAATGCGTTTATCATCCGAGGTACTACAGTGTGCTTGATAATCAGATTCATTTATTTCAAGACAAGAGGCATACGCTTGTACATTGAAATAATTTAAGGTGAATAGCGCGTCGTTCTATTTATCGTGCAAACAGTAGACATTTACTTACCTCTGACACTATCTGTTAGATTTAATCGGATTGCATGAAACGTATAATACATACCTGATGGGGAATCCGTAGTACATGTTTTTGGTAGTTTCGTCGTTACAGTAACAGTTGTGGTTGTTGTAGGGGGCATAGCTAAAATGAGAAGATTATGTACGATTACCATATGAATTTAAAATGAAAGATTAATGTTATTTTTATTAAATTATTTCACATTTTGGTTATAAAAAAAATCACAAGTAAGTAACTACTAATAGCCTCTTAGACATAAAACAATTGGAATAAAAAAAGTTGCTAAATACTATCCGTATAGGGACCGGAAAAACGTATAAAAAGTTACAGTTAGAATGATGAGATTAATTTTTAGAAAATTGATTCCTTTAAATTCAAAAATTCTCCAACATCAACATTTGTGCCGTTTATAACATTTCTGTAAGTGGAAGTATAACGAAGACTAACAGTTGCGAAAATAAAGGTTGACTACGGACTTTTGTGGACAGGTGTATATGCAAACGTAAGGGGTACCATAGATCGTCCAAGAACTTACGACCAATATAGACTCTTTTAGCAATGAAATGAAAATTTTATTAATAGAAAAGAAAATCTGATATGTACACCACATGACTTCCTTGAACGGAATATTAAATTATACGCATTTTGCATTTCATTTAAACTTATTCGATTGAATTAAATCTACTTCGTCGATAGAGCATAAACCACAATAAAATACATGCGCTCTTTTAAAATTCACTATATTTGTTTGCGATACTCTGGCTCTAGGTTCCCTTAACAGCGTTACATCTCACTCATTTTATAACTCAGAAGGAACAAAAATTATGTATATCATCCGAAGAATTATCTAATCGTTGCCACATGTTCTATTCAAAGATTATAATAAATCTAAAACTATGTATAAAAGAAATTAAACAAACAAACAACAACGACAAAAATTCCAGAATAGATTAAGCATGATTTAATTTGCAATAATAAAAGAAGTTGTTGTTGCGAACTTAGTTTCTCTAGATTAGCAACAAATCCACTATTCTGCTAAGTTTCAAATGTAAACAAACATGGCTGCTATGGACAAAATAATTAGGCTTAGCCGCACTTAAGTAGCTTTTAAATTGTTGATAGTTCTACAAATATTGCATGCAGATTTAGGCATAAAAACTTTAACCGTAAGATAAGAACAGCATAATTCCATCGTTTTTAAAGCAAAAAATGCACAATTTACAAACATATAAGAATAAAGAAACTGAGCTCACTTGAATTACCGTTGCTTGGAGATGTAATATGGAGAGTTTTCGTTTTATAATATATATATATAGAGAGATTTATATACTTTTGGTGCGGCTGATTGCAACCAATATAAGAGGCGCACATGTACATGTTATAGCAGTCCTATATACAAAATTTCAACGTTCTGAGACCACTTGCTTTTGAGTTATGCGAGATACATACATGCATGCATACACCATAAAAAAGTCTCTTCAGGATCCACTTTAAACCAGTTTTATAATTCGTTTGTGGAAAAAGTTCTTTGTTCTGCCCTTACGTACAGATGTCACGCAAAAACATCGTTAAATTGCACTCGATAGCGGTCAAAATGGATATTTTCGTTGAAATATGGTATCCGGAATTTGTCGTGATTACAATACTTCCTTTACTTCGTACAAGGAAGTACAAAAAGAAAAGAAAATTGGAAAAGTGAACACATAGAAATTTCGAGGAAGCTCTTTTTTGCTATTAACGCCAAATAACAGTTAGATAATCAATTCTCAAGTTGAAGTACTGTTTTTATATTTGCTACTATTAGCTTGTTGCTGCATTTGGGAAACTTTATATTAATTTTAGCAGTTTTACGATAGAGTAACTAATATTAAAATACGATGATTGAATTTTCTAAACCTCTTTAGCATAACTACCATGCTCAATTTTTAGAACTACGGGAAGAAAATTTTAAGTTCAAACAATCCGTCTTATAGTTTCAGGCAAAAGCGGGAGCAATCCTTACAAGATAACTAAATGCAATTCTTACTTGTTGGACAATTAATCTCATCATCCGGGCAGTCTGCTATGCCGTCACACCACTGTTTCTCAAGAATGCAGTACCCATTGCTAGGGCACAAGACTTTTCCTTCCTCGCAGCCAACGCATTCGCAGTTGCAGTGTTCATCCATCTGGCTTATCTGACCCTGAAACAAGATTTTTAAGCACGCTATTTTTATAAATGAAAAAGAATTACAAAATTTATACTTGATAACTTGCAAAGTATTTCTTTTTCATATTCCCAATCCACTCGAATTGAAAGCTTTATCTTAAAATGACCCACTTATATAAATTATGATGTCTTCTGAAGAGAGTGCTGAACTATATTTATTAATTTCGACGTTTCATTTTAACTTGAATCACTGAGATCTTTAAATAATAAATATTTTCTTTTTATAATTAAAACTCCAATCTAGTATGTTCTTTGCTTCTGTGTTACACTTGTGTACAATCTTAAAGGATAATTTAAAACATTTAAAATGCTAAACAAGCGAGATGCTGCAATGAACCTGGGTCGTGATTTCTTTAGATAGAGATTCCTAGGGCCTGCTGCATTTGGCAACCAAGACACCCCAGAGTTGTTTAATAGGCCTGAGGTCAGAAGAACGTATTGGCCGATCTACCCCAGCGCTATTTTCGTATCGAAGATATTCGCACACCAAACAGGCTCGATAAGGTAGGATAAAATCATCGTATATTAAGAGAAATTTTTGGACAACATGTCGTCCAAACAGCTTTTAGGACATTGCCTACGTGCCACATGGCATATCCTGAAATTCTGGTATAAATATGCTGAGCGATAATTTTTTATGTTACTGTTTACAAATTTCGTTTTAGACAACAACAAAAAGTAGTTATGAAAACTGTTCCTTTTAGGTACATTTGTTGAAAGTTCACCTTGGAAATTTCCAGACAAGAATATGTTTAGAGCCGGTATTTAAACAGAGTTTTGATCACGACCGAAACGATCTCACTTCTAATCATTTGGCTTCTTGGGTGGAAAAGCGGATTTCATTTTAATCACTCTGTTAGAAGAGAAAAAAGAGTGAAGAAAACGAAGTGCTCAGTTTAAATACAGGTTATTTTAGTATAGGCATTAATAAGAAGTAATTTTTACTTGCTTTCAAACAATAGCTGATGCAGCTTCTAATTTATTTTTTTTTTCCTCACTGTTGCATGACGATTTCTGTTGTTCAATAGGAAGAAAGATCTTAGGATGAGGTAGTAACCCTTAAACTACCTTGAGCTTTCCGATGACAAACATTTCAAGCACAACAAACCACTTCTTGATGTTTGAGTTTTGGTTTATTTGATTACGGCAAAGTACGCAAGAGCTATCTGCCTGAGGAAAGGGATACCTTTATGGAGGACTTTCTAAGAGAAACTGGCTCGTATACACATTACACATGGAGAAAATCACGAAAACGTCCATGCAGACAGCCCTTTCTCCGGGATTCAAACCCCAGACCTCTCTACCGTTTTAGAATTTTTCCTTGAAGTTGGCAGCCCTACAGCGACACGATTAATGAAATTCGAAAAACATATAATGTAGTTCTGTAATATATATTCATTCTCCAACATCCCACAAAACAAACTGAAAGAAACAGATATTAATATTCATTGTCTAATACCCCACAAAGCACACTGCAAGGAAAAGATATCAATCTCCTTGAAGATTAGTCCGATTGTTCTTCGATTTTCATTGCCAAACTGACTTGTTTATTTCGACAGTCATTCGAAAAGAATTCCATTACTTTGATTACTTAACTGCGATTGTCCGTTATTGAAAAGGACTGTATTTCCACAGAAGATGTAATGTTATATATAAAAACCACTTGCAAAGTTTAAACAAGATTTTAATATTCCCTTCCAAGACACTGAAAATGTGTACGTGACAGCATGGCTTATAGAACCAATGAACTGCGATGTATCTTGTCTTGATATTAAGATGCAAGAAGAAATGATTACGTAGGAGAAAGTTGTTCAAATACAAGTCTTATTCAAAACCCATGAGGACGCTAAGTTTTCAAATTTAAAAGTCATCTGAGAGAAATATTATAACACAAAAGTTGTTAACAAAGCAACATTTTTGACTTTTCTCTCTTCTTATCTCGTAAGAGAAGGCTTTAGTCAAGTTAATAACGTTACGAATTTTGTTTAGATGCAAATAAGTTTACTGAAATTATATGTGAAATGGTAGTATTTTTTGTTTAATGTAATTTGTAATACTTGAAGGAGACGAAACTCAGCTCGAAAAATAAGATTACAGGGAAAAGTCTATTTAACACTGAGATAAATGCCTATCTCGTTAAACTGGCGAGAAATCGTCAAGCTGGCAATGGTTTTGGCGAGAAATCGAAAAAGTCGCCAGACTTGGCTCCCATTTGGAGACATCTTGATTCGGTGTTTGTATAACTGTAATTGGTATTGTAATTGAATAGGTGTAAAATTGATTCCTATATGTTACTGTAATCGTATCCGGCCACATATGCCCTCCAGTAATTTCGAGAAGTGGAAGGTACTAGAGATTTCTTGGTGGCCGGAGAAAAATTATATAAGGCCGGGGAGAGTATCAGTTTTTTAGTTGTTTAATTCAGAGTGAGTTCGGAGTACTGAGAGATGTCCGTGGGAGCTTCGCCTTTTTAGATGTGCTTTGCAATGCGATGAGTTTAACGTTCTTGGTAGTCTGAAGTGTAACTACTGACTGTACATTGCGATACTGAGAAGAGCTGCACCAGTATTTTTGTAGAAATTCTAGAGCTGTGAATTGTTTCTTTTGTTAAAATAAATATTATTCAATTATCATCGGTCCTCTGCTCATCCAATTCGTTACGAATTCGTACGCACTCAACAATAATTTACCACATGAAACAAGGAAAAGGTTGAACATTTTGGAGCGAGGTAATTTCAGAATTAAATTAAGGAATTTTATGAGAATTACTAAAAAAAAATTGCATCAATACATCAAGCGAAATCCGTAAAATAAATTAGAAACGAAATTTCGTGCACTTAGAATCTGTGATTATGCTCTGAAGACTGGTTTGCATTTGCAAAAATTAAAAAAAAATAATAATACTTAAACATAAATATAATAAAGCATTTTTTTCAAAACTTTAGTTCATATTTTTAGCATAATTGTTAGCTTTAAGTTATTATGTGCAATTATTTATATTATGATTAAACTGTATGCTGTATATCATAGAGAAAAACGTAAGGGAGTCGACTAAGAAAAATTATTCTTTGAAAGGGGTCGTTTTAAGAAAAGGTTTGGGAATCCCTGAACTAAATGATGGCTTTATACGACATATTTAATAATATTTAAATGCTTACTAATTTACAAGTCTACTTAGAATATACGAATTACAGAGCGCGTTTGAATATTGCTCCCCTTCTTCTTGTTTTACATATTTTCTGCATTAACAGAGGCAGTGGCAAATTTCCAAACTAACAGATTATAATATAAACTTACTTTCATAAAGCTTTTAATAGTCGTGCCTTAAGTGCACCATTATTTAAGTTATCCTGAAATTTTTATACATCAGTATAATTTTTAAGAACATAAAAAATCACACGCCTCATTTAAGATATAGAAATTTTTTTTTAAAATATTTGTTTAAAGTTTACGAATTCTCCTTTGATGTATATCTAGATCACTTTTAAATATAAAAGAAAGTTCTTGGTTTCTAATTAAACGTCTATGTAGAAATAAAAATGAAGAATTACAGTTTAAAATTTAATTGTTGTAACTTACAGGTAAACAATCTGGACATTCTATTGGCTTACAGATCGAGTGACCCTCTATGATGCATTCGCAACGTTCACAATTTTTGGTGACTGCAATATTAGATGGCTGAAAAGAAAAGGAGAGAATTAAAGATTCAAAACATAAAAAAAGAAAGAACTACATAAACTTTCTGAAAATAAACACATAAACAACACACATAAACAGAACACACATATGCATAGTACTAAATAAAGAACTGCATATACATATAAAAATTATGTGAAGAACATAGAGATAAAAAGAAAGAGAATTACAAAAAAGATCAGATTCCACATGGTAGTAAGTAAGCGCATTTTTTATAAAGCTATATTGCATAAAATTCCAAGTTAATTAAAGCACGTCAGAAGTTCATTTTAACAAAATATTGCCATGGCGACAGAATTTAAAAGAGATTTGGTAAGAACGTTGTTAAATGTAAGACAACTAATAAAGATTTGTAGAAGAGAGAACAGGGAGAAAATGCAATCAAACTGTCTTACTTCGAATCGTTTGCCTTCTTTAAAACATGGACAATCAATGCGAGGAACGCAAGTGGATCCATCACATGCAGAATTGTAAGGGCAGGACACAGGACAGTTCTCCTTGAGGTATTCTGGAACTTCGGGGCATATCTCCAAAGGAATAAGCTCCGTGGTGGTAGTTTCTATCCCTGCTCCAATAACGAACAAAGAATAGTAGTTATATGCTTTTTGATGTGAAATTATGAAATAAATATTAAGAGAAGAAACAATTTATTCTGAGAGTAAATATACTGTAAAGAAGCGATTTGCAGCAGCAATGTGCCTATCGGAAATCAATCCTAGTATTCAACAATGACTAAAAGTGTAAATTAGTACGTAGCATAACATCTGTTCAATTTTAAATTAAATCTCTTAAATTCTTGTTTGATGAATATTGCAGTGCATAAGTATATACATACTGTTACGAAATGCCAAGATACGGCAAGATAGCTTCCTCCCAAGCGGTCTGGGGTTGCCAGAAAGTGGCAAGGAAATGCAGGGTTATCAGATTTTGGTGCGAATTCGCCCATTTGGCGACACAATTGGCGATCCCTAGAATGTTCTCGAAAGTAGATCAAAAGCTAAGCATACCGCCTGTAAGCAGAGTAGCACAGTATCTGGAGTATGTTGAGTTCATAGTAGTGTCTTGAGTTCAGAGATTAGCTCGAGAACGATCCACCGAGTAGGTAGCTGCACTTGCCGTGAAGCTTTTTTCACCGTTATAGCCTGAAGGCTGTGTTGTTGATTGTTTCAGCGTTGTTTGTCGTAGTTTTTCGACGACTATAACGCGTCTTAGGAACTGTCCTGTGTAATACTGACGAATAAATTGTGTTTTGATTCTTCGTCAACTATTGTCAGCAAATCACTCCAAATCCACAAACCCGCAGAACGCAACAATAAGCTTTACTATTTGAGATGCAGTTCCTGAACTGAAGAAATTCCATACCACTTTATACCGCCCAAAATGGTGCAATATTCAACAAAATAATCTACGTTATACCGGAAATATATGGGAAAAATGAACTCCGAAACCTGCAGATTTATTCGATATTGGCGGACAAACCTGGTGTTAGGAAAATCTTAGAAAATTCTCTAACAATCGAGAAAATAATTGCAAAAATTGAATGATGAAGCTGTTGAGGGCTGAATTTTAATAACAATCTTTAAAAATGATAGTAAATGACAAATGATGAAAAATAATTTTTTTCCCATTGCATGCATTTGTGGCAGGCGATTTTAACAGCCATTATGTTTATTACTACCAGATTGAAAATGGCCTTGTTTATTTTTTACATAATTCATATGTGTATATTTATAAGTCGGAAATCATATTTAATAGGCATGCTTAAAAGCCTTCGCTTTTATATATGATTTTTAGCTAATTCTATACAACTATTATAAATGATTTTATACATATTATACAACCTGCATTTATTAAGGGATGCGTATTGTAACTGTTATTTATACAATGATGCAAAATAAAACTTTGGAAACCGTTAATAATACGGAACAATGACTATCTTCAGAACTGCCGTTGTAACGAGTGCTTTCTTGAACAAGAAATAGAACACGTGGGAAACTTCCAAAATATTTTGTTTTCTATGGAAAATCGTAAATTAGCCTATCGCTGACAAGTCGGAGATCTTTATCTTACATCCACTTAGAGAAGATTTTCGCCGTAGGTGTTGAACAAAAGATAGCGCCTGAAATCGGAGGAGAGAGAACACATCAGATTCTTTCCCTGTCTCGTCTGTCCCAAAAAGATTTCATTCAGATTCCTTTATCGTAAAGTATAAAACAAATGGTTCCGTAAATAAGTCCTATTTAATATAAAAATGCCACCCTGGGTTTACTTCTCAGATAAGTTATAACATTTATTGCAATAATATTAAATAAAGATAAATCTGATAGGCGCTGTCTCCAATAATCAGTTAATTTAGAGAACAAATATTTAAAAATTTCATTACGTTTCAGGCTGTTAGAATGGAATGTATATAGAATACTTCAGGTTGCTGTTATTATAATTGTTTATTACATACTTAAGTAGCATCGGATCGTTAAGAGCACGTCATTCGTTCTATGATGGAGTTGCATGCAATTAGAATGTTCATCATGGCGTGCTGAGGTGGTGGGGTTTATGTTCTTAGGATGTGTGTTTCAACGTACAAAGATTAACGGGTCAGTTACTTTTCAAGACGTTTTCAGAATGTGCTATAAACTATGTTCTACACGACTTGATAAAATAGTGCGTGGCGCAAGTGAAAGGGTGCGTTCTTTGGACATACATTTCAAAGTACAACACTGGTACTTTTCAAAACTTTTCCAGCATCTGCTATAAAACATATGTGTCGTTATATTTCAGTTTCCTACTTATTTACAATTTCATTTGAAATTTAAAAAAAAAGACCGAGATTTCGAATTTTTGAATTCATAAAAGGAGCAAGAAGCAAGAGGTCTTACCGCAGGTCCAGCATTTCAACCGCACCTCATAATTGTAACACTGGTGAGAGCTTTGGTCTGCATTTTTGCACAGAAGTCCGTGTTCTAAATCACATCTCACTATCTGACCCGTTAAAGAATAGTCCTTCTGAGTCATCATGCTCCTGCACTGGATTTCGTAAGGATTTCTGCAAAGACCGCTGGCTGCTATGATCTGGTCGATGGGTTCTTCGTCTCCGAAGTAAGATGATGCCGGATCCGATAAGCTCAGCCATGGACCGTACTGTACGCAGATTTCTGATCAAGAAGATGGAAACGTATTCATTAGCACAGATTCGGAACAATGTTAATAAAGATTCAAACGAATGTAAAATGGTCTACTAAATCACTAAATATTCACCTGCCAATGTTTCCAACTGGAAACACTTCTTAAAATACAGTAAACTCTCTAGCCGAAAACTTCAGTTCATTCAGAACTTTAGGAAAGATTAAAAATATAAAACGTTTTCACTTTATTTCGACTGTTTGTTTTACATTTACAGATATTTAATTTGTTTATAAAACAAATCGAGTTATTCAATATCTTAAATGGTGGTTTCAGAATCACTAAAAGCATCGTAGTGTCTTTAAATAAATAAATGATAGAATTGGAAATATTAATCCGAAATATCGTTAAGACAATATAAAAAATATTTACCTGTGGTCGTGTGTAAAATTTCAGGTAATACAGTTTCAAATTCTGAAAATGAAAATATCATATTTATTGATAATAGTCATATTTAAAGATATCTAAAAGAAAATAAGCTATTAAACTCATCAAAAAATTTATGCAGCTCGGTATCCAAAAACTTTCCATTAAGTCACATTCCGAAAAGGAACCTTCAAAGTCATGCAATTTATAACAAAAACACGTATATTTCGTCGCATCTTCGTAGAATAATTTTTGCTTCTTTTCAATCGCTCTGGAAGTTTAAGATTACATTCTGGGTGTTATTGTATGTGGGAAAATTCATGGGTTTTCAGCAGAAACGCTTTAAGCAGTAAAACCATACTGCTCTTTTCGGCTACAACTAAATAGAAGACAAGTACCACGGACATAAAGATAACGGATTTTTGAGAATTTACTAGAAGCTAAAAACGACACCCTGTATGATGAAAGCGGAAAGAAAATTAATGAAAGGAACCTCCTGGGATGGGAAGTGAAATTAAATTATGGATTCATCTATTTATAGATAGGTTGGAGGGGGCTGGTTAGAATTTAAGGTATAGACTAATGTAGAGCAATTATTATAAATATGAAAAGTTTCAAGGAATATCATTTATGAACTGAGGAAGGTGTTTGGTTGGTAGACGTTTTTATAAAAACCAACGACAGTTAAAATTGTACTCAACCCTGGTATATGTTTTATCCAATTTCTTTCTTTATAAGACATAAAACCATAGTTTTATCTACATCTGTATAAAGGGGACACTAATCCGGAAGGAGTTCCTAAGTATAGAAAAGTTAAGAATCGCAGATTTATGTATTGGTTTTGCAGACATAATTTGTATATGTTACTAGGAATTTATTTAGGCCTGAACGTGTAATTTACAAAGAAACAATGCCTATTTCCATACATATTTCTTTTGTTTATTATTTTTAATAACTATTCCATTCAATGTTTTCAATAATCTGTTCAATAAGTTATTCAATAAACTTTATATAAGCTCAGGAAGCTTAGCCAAACAGGATTTCGGTTAGCTATAATTAGTTATTGAACCTAAAATTTAATCCTAATTACGTCGTAGCAATTTAATGAAAGAGATACTACGTTAAAGATATTGCAATTATGCTCAGAAATTCAAGAATGTTCAGAAAGTATTTTCAGTCGAATTGTGCACTTGAAACAATGAAATCATTGCTGCTGTATCACGTGAGAGAAAGAAACCTAGAATGCTTTTGATGTAATCGCATTATCGTTATGCTTTAATTGCATCGTGCCAGAATATATTAGTGAAAATGGTCTTCTGAATTTGTCATAGCAGCTTATCATATATGGAAAAATTGTGCAGCAGCGTACAGATATCTGTTGACTCTCTATTAGATAAGTTTGGAAAAAATAGTAAATAAATTATGCTGGTCTTACCGTAAGGAATGAAACAGCCATAAATTTCCATTCGGAGAGCGGGTTTAGTGTGATAATCTAGAATAGTGATTTTAAGGTAACGAGCTTGAATCATATATCTAAACCATCTAGTAACAGGCGTATTCCGGTCAAAGTTGCCACTGAATACCTGAAAAATAATACAAAATTTGAACAGGATGATCATAAGCAGATTGATTCTTTGGAGACTTACTAAACGCTAAAATATATTAGAAACATAAATGTTTCATTTGATATTTACACAAAGATTTCTACTTTCGAATCCTCTTTTGGACGCTGCAGAACAATTCATCACCATACTCTTAAAATATATGAATTTATTTGTTAATTAATCTATTGTTAAGGTTCGGAAAGACTCAGCTGCCTTAGCTCCGTTTGCTACAGCTGTCTCGTGACGATATCTCTGGGAAAAGTTCGTAATGCGTCACCGTTGTCTCATTGTTCTTGTATCTTGGGTGTAGAAACCGAACAAGGTACCGCATATACAAAAGCACATTTCAACTTTTGCTTTCGATATCTGGATCCGGCGAAAGCTGTTTGGCATTAAGCTCTTCAGCAGCTCTACACAACCTCTTCGCAAAATTTGTAATGCGATAACTAGAGGATGCTACTAATTATCATGGTGCCCACCAGAGGCCCTTCGCCACCGAGGGAGTGACTCCTAGAATGGACCAATGGGTTTCCAGTAATATTTCTGTCATTTTACTTCATCTTTGTCTCGCTTTAACAAGATTGTTGAAAATGCTTTGTCACGTAATTTTCTCTACAAAATAATTAAATCATCGTGGATTTCTTGTAAAAATTTTCATTGCGAAGTTAGATCAAATATAAGCGTAATTATATATGTAAATAGTAAAAGTCTTAGCAATTTTATTGCAGTCTGTGTGAAAAGATGTATAGCAATAGCCAACGCACAGTTTTATTCAAATTAAACTTAACAAATTTGCATTGCTATACATTTAGTGTTAAATTTCACATTAATAATTGTTCACTCTTAAATACTCTTAAATACTTTTAATGTTAGCAATAGGTTTAATCAGATCATTCACAATTTATAAGTTAAATGCAAAATAAAATGTAAACAACAACATGGGCTCATATACACAGTTTCAAAGATTCAACTTCACAAGAACACTAGAAGCTTATTGGACCCTTTTTTAAACCTCTCCCTCAGTGGCGATACTGATGTGCACTTGTGAATCAGGAGAGCGGTAAAGTCTCTAAACAGTGTTAATTCGACCTGAATCTAATTCTGTGGAAAAGGGTTGGATGCATGGACGTTTCCGCGCTTTTTCCCATGTCTAACATCGATGCCAATTCGTTTTCCTTAGAAAGCCTTCAAGAAGACATCACTCTCTTTAGGCTGATAGCCCTAACGTGCTTTGCCATAATCAGATAAAACCAAACTAACCGTTACGATTGAACTCTTGGGGACGTAGTTTGCGCCTTAAGTATCTAGTTGTCTTAGCGTTGGGCTATGGCGCGCATAATGCTATTAATTGTTTTCCCCAGGGGTGCAGATGTGCGTGTTTTTGTGACATCCGTGCTCGTCAATGTAAAACACTCGGCATTAGCTCGATTTCCTGCCGCTGTCTCGTGACGTCATCTTTTTAGTGAGAGTTTGTAATTCGCCAGTGATTCCTTGGTAAATTTAAATTAGCCGAAACAACTAATGTACCGAAGTTGTACATTAGTTGACAACAACGGCAACTAATGTACCGAAGGATACGAGGATTTACAACAACGGCAAGTAATGTACCGAAAGATACGAGGTCTGCGACGTAGACACTAAACATGAAGCCGCAAAGGAAAAGGTACAGTTCGGCTTGTGTTGTTGACATTTGCATCTGATTACTAAAGGAAATTTTCAAATCGATAGAATTTAAATGCCTCATTCGGAAAATAAGTGCATAGTTACGAATATCCGTTTGGGCTTTGAAGCGGAATACAACGGTTAGCAGCTGGGTTTTTCTAACAACTTGGTTGTTTGGCATGGCTTTTCTTTGATGGGGAGAAAGAACATTGGATATTGGACAAGATTTCAATATCTTCCTGTTTTTGTAAATAGATTGTTAAACTTTACCTTGTGTATCAGTAGTGTTGTAATTAGAAGAATGTATTGGACAACACATACTGTCGAATGAACCGTATAACTATGTAATAACGTACCATGTATGGAAGAAGTCTGTGTCCTCTATTATATAATGCTATTGAAAAGACTCACGAAGCTGAAATACTTCAAAATGTAGACCAGTTGTCTTGTTGAAGCAGAAACGTGAGAAATATTGGACAAGATTTGGAATTTTACAGCGTACCCTGTGTAAACTACAACATGCTTCTCAAATGCTTTTTTGTCAACTTGCTGTTGAAATCAGTATCTTCTTGCATGACAAAAATTTGAAAAATATTACGTCTTAGAAGATAAGTACACACAGAATTAAAAAAATTAAAATTTTGAGTAATGATTTGAGCAACTAATCTACCGAAGGATACGATAAACTACTCGGGAAAAAGGACTAATTTGCTTTGAACTTAAATTCGCATATTTAACCGATAAGTAAGAATACTTTAAGATGCACATACATAATGATAAGAAAGAATATTATCTTAAATTATTATTCATTTCATTGACAGAACTACACAATTGCTATAAAATGAAACTATTACTAGCTGTCAACTTTGTTAGGCGATTAAATATTTAACCATTTCTTTTTGTTTAAATTCCTCACACAGCAAACTCTACATTTGTGAAGTGACATATAATGGTTTTCACATACCACTTCAGCATATGATCTTTCATTAGCTAGTTTATAAGATCTAATAAGGTGAAGCCGAAGTTGAAAGACATTTATGGAAGTTAGGAAAACTTAATGGCTTTCTTTCTAATAGAAATTATAGGCCATCCTGTTGGCATGATGATAGGGAAGTCGGTTGTCATAGCCCGGGCTCGAATTCCGAAGAAGGTACGGTTGTTTGTAATGATAATGGAGTCGAAAGTCCTTTCAAAAGGTTGAAGGAAGGGGAAGATGGGTAAAAAACTCTCGGATTCGATTTTCCTGCATATTTTAGGTATTTCTCCCACCATATTTATAAGGTATTTCTCCCACCTTCTTGGCATGCCTTTGTAGTGTAGTGGTCAGCACGCTTGACGTATATTCGAGAGGTCTGTGGTTCGAGTCCCGGCGAAGGCATCGCTCATTTTTCATCTCTTCTGCTTCTGAATAACCTAATGGCTTTACAATTCTCTTTCAAAGATGGGCAAATCCTTACTGTCACTTATAAAGTGTCTGAACGTAAGATAACGATTGGTGCAGCCTTTATTTTTTAATCACGATAACTTCACAAACTTGATTTGATGTCATTATCAAGAAACTGAAATAAATCTCAATAACGGAAACCTACATAAACAAGTTTCGCCACTGCTGACAAGCCAATAAGAGTTATCGTAAATGATATTTGTCAAGAAGACAATGATATTTGTCTTCTTCCATCACGCAGTAAAAAAAAAAAATTAGTTTGAGCTTTAGGAGTTTAGTTCAGTGCTTTCTAACCTGGATTCGCTCGCGCATTTTTTAGCTGAATCAGAAAACTCTTTGAAGTTTACAACGGGATTCAGCTATTTTTCAGCACCTTATGAACGACTGGTTGAAGCACCAAAAGAAATTTAATCAAGTCAATAACTGCGAAATACCGAGATGTGTCATGCTTACAATTAGTTGACAATATTAACAAACTTGCCATCACAGCCAAGAATAATGATAATTAGAAAGAATTAATTACCTTATCTTTTGTATCCATTTCATAGACGTCTATCCAAGTATAGTTGTCAAGACTGTATTGCACTGTGTAACTGATGACCCACATACTAGCATCTTCCCGACCTATTTAAAAAAAAGAAAGAAGAGTGTGATCGCATTGGATATTAATCAAATACAACATCTAGTATAATGTTTTCTGAAACTTGACAAAAAGTGTCCATTCCTGAGGAAGAGGACGTATATCAGATCGCCCTGAAAATCAATAAAATTCTACTAAAAATCTGTGTAAATCAGTATGAGGTCAAATAAGAACAACATATAAGAATTTCAGCCTACAGAAAAACATACCACTTTCATTTTATTTGATGTAGACAGACAAAATTAGCTTGAAATAGGGAATATGCTTTCATAATTATGAATTAGTCAACCAAAACTAAGAGGCATCTATTTCAAATAGAATTCAAAATAAAATAAACGATAAATTACGCTTGTTTTGTAAATTAACATTATCTTCTCAGTTATAATATTTCTTTTTTTTTGGTTAGTCATTTTTATACTAATAATTACTAGTTAATTTAGGGTATGAGGTTATAGTTAGATGATACTAAAAGTAAATAAAAGAGTGTCCATATAAGAATAAGGCACGTCTGAGACTTTTAACGTTCTTATTTACACGTGAGATTATCTTTTAGTACTTATCCGATAAGCATATTTGAATTGCCGCTAAAATTCGTTTTGGCTAATTTTATGAAGATTTTCATTATTTCTCTTTATAGACGCTAATTATATTTTAGAAATTGTCTTCGGTAGTTGAAAGTCAATTTCCTTGAACCGAGTGAAGTTTTGAGGCATATTCTTCTTCTTTTCTCTCTCATTACAGTGTTTGCTTTTAATGATGCTAAAAAATCTTTGAGTGAATTGGAATGCCTTACTCCTTTTAGTCCCAAATTCAATTTTATGGTTTTTCAATTAGTTCACATCATCTTTCGTATAATGGCTGGGAGCTAATAGAATATTTTCATTTTGATAATGTTGCTTGATGAAAGGAATCGAACCTTTTTGAATGTACAATTAATTAAATCAATAGAATCATTTAGAATTAACTGGTGGGGGACAAGTTAGAAATATTGACCTTTTGGTTAGTAGCGCATCATTCGGCCTTTTTTTGGAAGTGCACAGAAATATAGTCAAGGAATGTTGAATGATAATAGTAATTACCACTGTTCAAATTAGGATAAAACACAACTTACTATCTATGATGAAATCCTTCGAACTTCTGGATTGAATCGATTGGTTATAAATTTTGAGACAATTTTGCTTGCTCTAATTTCTCGATCGTTTCTAATTTCGGAGCCATACTTTTATATCAGATTTTAAACTCAAATATTTCTTAATTTGAAAAACAGTTGACTTTCATATATATTTAGCGATAGGTCTGACTAATGAAAAGCGCGTAAATCACGTTCGTGTAAGATTAAGCGAATTCAATACGACTTTGCATATAAATACGCCTAACTTTGCATATAAATAAACAGAAATTTAAATGAAATAGCTTTAATAAAACAAACTTATTTAGAGGAAAGTTATGCAAAACAAAAACGCAGTTTTCGTATTTATCTACATAAAGTAATATTAAAATAAATATTCTACATAAAATAAAGTTATTTCGAAGCTGATAGCTTCATAAAATTTAATAAATTTGCCTGACGACTCAATGACATTTTTAGCACATGAAACTTCTTCAGGAAAAGCTATTAATAATTTTTTCATTTCTTCAATTAGCTAGAACGCTTTCGTCGTTTAGAATTTATGTTTTCCAAAATATGTTACTCTTTTATAATAAAGCTTCCAGACCAGGCATTTTCATGTGATGTTATGGTCGATTTGGTTTTGAGGAATTGATTTCTTCAGTAATGACGTCCTCACGCACTTTTGTAAGCCTATCAAATGTCAGCTCTCTGCTGTGTTAGTCCAACAGTTCCCGACGTCACCATTACCAATTTCCCCATCTTATTGCAGGCAAGATTGACAACTGTTATTACACGAGCAATCTGAACACTTTCTGGTGTTCGAAAAGTATTGGTAAGAGTTCTGCAAAATTTGTTTTTCTCCTGAAGAAGAGGGATTTGTGTCTTATCGCTTTCAGTAGATAGTTTATTCAAATTCTACGCCAAATTGATTTTTTTACCTGCTTTTATATCTTAAATTACCACGTCTTTCTTCCATTTGATTCAGGACGTTTATCTCGAGGACATGTTTTAATGAAACTTAATAACCTACAGTTGCGATAAACGACTTTTAGATAATCGAGGCTCTGCAATGTTGTTTTACGCTGAAGCGGAACTGTGCAACTAAGCGACTGGAGACGCAAGCAAATCAGAGAGAAGCAGCTAAACTAACGATAACACATACAGAATCTTACCTTGCGTTGTAATTCCTGTAAGATTTCTTTCTCCGTAAAAATCGATGAGAACAACTGGCTTGTAATCGTATAAGGCAGGGACCCATCCTCCAGTACGTTCACCCTCTGCATGCGTATTAAGCCTACAAAAATGAAAAAATATTAGACATTTTGCAAAGAAATTGTGCGGAAAGAATGATAATATTTAATCAACTTTTCATTTAGTTGGGAAAATTCATTTGGGAGCATTGAAGATACAGAATATTTTGAATGACATCAAAGAAAATCGGTTCATTAACTGTGTAAGGTTTATCCTAAGTTTTAACAGTAAACTTTAGTGTAAGCTACTTTCCTACCCATCCTAATTTCAGCTTACAATTTCCAACCAGAATGTGTTTTTAAAATCGCGTTTAATGCAAATGAGTAAGAGTAGTATTTAAGCCGAAGTTCCACTGACTTCGAGAAAGAGCTTCAGAGTTTCTGACTAGCGCGCGTTCGCCTTTTGGCTACGACTCTCTAAGCTGTTACTACGCTCGGTCGTATTACAGGCCTTTGATAGCTTCATTAGCTTATTCGATATTTAGGGGCCAGTTACTTAGAATTTTGATAGCTTCGGCTATATCTCCTTAGTTAAGCATTAGTTAAGTCTTAGTTCTTATTATTTTAAGTTCAAGCCTGAATGGAAGCTTTGCTGTACGCCCTGAGAAAGGGGCCCATTGTTCATTTTTATTTTGAGAAATAAAGGGTAATTAACCCTTTGCGAGTTTTGCGTTTCTGTTACTGAACTTAAGTGATTATTCGCTTAGCTGTTCACGAGATTCCTCCATACATAGTGGTTAAATAAAAGGGTGGAACCTCACAACTTATCACGTATCCTGCTTTGAAATAACCTAATGTCTATACAGTGGCACCCGAGCTAAAAAAGGATGGTGGATGATGATTCTCCACCGCCAGGATTTGGCGATTGGATCCCCTAATCCTCAGTCGCCCTTTAAAAGGGAGGGAATAAATAAAGTATTTCTCCCGCCTTAGCATGCCTTCGTGGTGTAATGGTCAGCACACATATTCAGCGCATATTCGAGAGGTCCAAGGTTCGAGTCCCGGAGAGGGTTTTTCTCATTTATCACGTCTCCTGCTTCGAAATAACTTAATATCTCTATAAACTAAGGAAAGCAAAATTTTCTGAAAGAATGAAGCAACTCGAAATTGAAGGCTTTGATGATATAAGTTCTTATTCATTAGATGATCAGAAATGCTCAACGGACTTTCGAACAGGTTTATTTAAATAACCATACGTGTTCCTTTTTCGATGTTGTTCAATGTTTGAGAAAGGTCTTACTTAATAAGTAGGCAGAATTCAGCTGCTCTTTATTTTTTCCAACGCGTTTGGTCGTTATGTAAGTAGGACTATTTATAAAGCTTTTAAACATGTTTAAAGACACTGGTGGTTACTGTGTTCTGTCTATGACGTTCCATAGATGCTTCTATTTTTGTCTCAATTGTCAGCGGTACAGGATGTATATTTCACCTGCTCTCATTTGGTCAACAGTCAAGTTAATCTACGAGGAAGACCAGGATCCTCGTAGGGAAAAAGAAAAGCTGGCTACAATCTTCGCAGCCCTGTTTTGCATACAGAGACTACATCAACTTATCAGAATTATCACCTTTTGTTTCAGACTGAATGACTGTTGTTCATACTCATTAAGGGAATAAAGGATTTTATAAAACTTTCCTCCCGTGCTTATGTGGGAAAGAAACAATGAATGATCGCTAAAACTCTAGCTTCACTTGAAATTCTAAAGGTAAGCATGATTTGTTTTCTTGACTAAATATTTTTATAAGAAAGTACCTGTTAATTTCCCCAAAAGACGAAATTCCATTGCTAGACCAGAAAAAAGACCATATAATAATGCAAATCACTTGCTAATCTTACTCGCATGTATATAAATGGGAGGATATTACTATTCGTAACCGCTTAAAGATATTTGCCATTTCTGAAAATATGGAATTTCGAGAAAGTGCTGCTGCGGCTCCTATTAAATTCATAAAACTTATATATTTCCATACAATCTAAAGGGAGTTTTAATCATTACCTTTTCCATGTAAAAAAAAGACATGAACGCAAACTTTCGCGCTAAACTAAAGAATCACAAGATAAAAATTTTCCCCAATTAGGATTAGGATGAAATCAAAATTTTAGGAGTTTTAAATCTGACAAAGCAGAATACTTTTCATCCCACAGCTCTAATTTAAGAATTACCATGACTGCTATTAAAGATTTTGCTCAAGGATATAAACCCCAAAGAAATATCTGACAAATTAAACAATGTTTAGATTTTGCCCTTTTTGAAGTAATCCAAATAAAAAATTTTAATATGCAAAATATCCTGCTATCCCTTCAGATCAGAGTATTTAATATAGAGTTTAGTTCCCCAAAATTAGCAACAAAAGCAAATTAGCAATCAGAAGCTTTAAGTCCTTCCTAACATATTATCTCACAGGTCACGGTCCATATCCAGAGTATTTTCATAAAAGGAACCTCTCTAACAGTAACAACTGCGTGTGTCGAGTCGAAGGAGATGCAAACCATTAAAAATGCTTCTGCCCTCTTACAAGTCACCCGTACATCCAGAAACCCACTAATCTAGACCTTAATTTCAAAAGACTGGTGATATCTTAAAGTCACCTATATCCAAAAATCATGAAAATACACAAAAAGCTTAGTACTATAGTACTAGAAAGCCAAGTCACATTTTAGGACTGAAAACGAAAACGTCGAAAGAGCAATGACGAGGCTACACCCCAGTAACTGATTCCGAGCAAACATTAACAATTTCGTATAATGATTCAGAATATCAACGCTATTGTATTTATTTAATACAACGCTATTGTATTTATTATGACTTAGTATGGGGTGGTAAACCCAGACGATGAAACCCAGACGATTCTGCTTAACAGTCATGCCACCCTGTTAAGCAGAAAATGGCTTCTTTTTACTATTGTGTATTTCGCGCGCTCAAAGTTTGTTCCACAGAATCCTTGCTTACCAATGAACTTAATTATTTAAAAGCAGTTGCTATTGACCGAGGATTTTCTCCTGTGATCATTGATAAAGCTGTTAAAAAGTTTTCAGATTCCCATCATAGAAGACATTCCACTGTTAGAAACAATATTAATGACTTTGTCGTGCTTCCATTTTATGCTTCTGTTAGTTATAAGGTTGCACGGATTCCCCACAAATTCAATTTTCAAGTCAGTTTCCTCCCTATCAATAAAATTCACGGTTCGACTCTAAAAGATTCTGTTTCTGACTTTAATTCTTGGGGAATTTATAGTATATCGTGTCAGTGTGGCTTTAGATATATTGGCCAAACAAAAAGAGCGTTAAAGTTTCGTATCAAGGAACATGAATCTTATGTCCGAAAGGGCGAAATTAACAAGTCTTCAATAGCGTATCATAGTTGGAAATTTAATCATAATTTTGACTTATCTAATAATGATCTGCAAATCCTAATAATGATCTGCAAAAATTATCCAAAAAGCTTCTTCCGTTGGTGAATTGGATTTTCTTGAGGCTTTTCATATTCACAAAGATTTAGCAAGTTTAGTGAACGATTTTAAGTCTAATCCAGTCCTTCCTAGCGCTTTTAAAATTCTATTAACATAATTCTTGACGATTATTTTTCTCGATAGATGGCGTTGCCTCCTCGCGCGTGGTTCTACCCGAGAGTATAAAAAGCCGTTACTCAGCTTTCTTTCCCCTTCTTGTATTTTGTTCTCCTAATGAGGAGAGACCTGTAGCTGCCCTCGAAATCGATTGAGTGTTTTTAGTGAATGTACGCCAAATACAAGGTTGTGTTAGCGAATTTGATTGTTACATTGGCGTGTGTCTCTTCCATTGTAACTTTGCCTAATTTTATGTTATTAGCCTCTTATATTTAAATGCAGCAACTTCTATGTATAACTCCAGTTTTCCTTAGGAGGAAAAGCATACAGTCAATTCCAATTTTTCAAACTCTAGCTGGTTAGTGTATTGGGGTAATAACTGTTCGATTCTATAGTGAAGACTGTGGTGTCCCATGCACTTTTACCTGTTATTATACAGTTAACCTAAAAGAAATATATGATTTCAAGATTTTTTTAGAAACAAGTGTTTTATCACGGATAAAATGTTTGTAAAATGTCCTAAAGTTTACATAATTAAGCTTCAAGGAGTTCGTCTGAGGGCGAACAGACTGGCTGTATGGTTGATTTGGGTGGTTTTCCACACCTGTTATTTCAATACCAGCCCGTTTACCTTAGAAAGTTCTCCCTCTCTCTAGGCAGCTAGTCTTCGTGTGCTTTACTATATTCAAATAACCTAACTTAAACCTAATTGCCACTATTTCCTGCCATCATTTGACTCCGATTTTGCCGCAGTTTAGCGAAGCTTCTCCTGCTTTTAGAAGTTTGCTCTGTAAATGTCTATAGTGATGTCAACTTTTGCCATTTTGCCAAGAAGTGCACTTATGCTGTCTAAGCTCCTTTGTCACTAATATTCACCTCGCATATTAGACACAGGATCGCGCTAATTTTTACCCAGACGATGAAATTTGTGAGTTGCTCACCTAAGCTTATAGATTATATAGCAGCCTTTTTAAATTAAAATATGTAAAATGGCATAGATTCGCTTTATTGGCTTTTATTTGCTTTAGTTTTACGTGTTACAATACAAACAGGTCCACCGTTATTTAAGATGCAGTACATAAATTGTTATATTTTGAGTAAGTACTTTCTTAAACTTATAAAGTCCTTGAAAAACAGAAATGTCATCGCACTATAACTTTCATTTATTTGCTATCGACGAATCTTCGCAAGCCTCTAATATGACCTTAAGGGAAAACTTTATTCTTTGTCTCTTTCATAAAGAACAACATTATAAGAATAAATCACGACAATCATTCCTATGACCGCCTGTTCCTTTTGTTATCCTAAAATACTGTTAAAAATATCATCAAATTTCCAGAGAAATCAAACTAAATAAACGGTAAATTTAAATTTAATCTTACAACTTTCAAAAACAAATTTCACAAGTGAAGGCGGAAAGCTTCTAATTTTTCGCGTAACTGAAGATCATCAGAATTGGCGCAGGGCCTTTTGCCTGCAGGTGAATTTTCTAACGTTCCTAAATTGTGCCGTCTGGTGCTTTTAAAATTTTACCACCCCTAAATTGTGTCACTCGGTGTAGCCTGAGTAGTTTCATCGGTTCTGCCGTTGACCGTGAGAAAACGCCAGAAAAGAAAGAAAAACCGCTAGAATGTTAAACAAGCATTATTAAAGAGCCTTACAAATTCTAGAAATGACTCAAGCTTTAAAAATATTAAGAAACTCCTGAAGTTTTCCATCTTACCTCAAATGATTTTAATATTTGCTTCATGTTTTTGCATGGCAAACCTCGGAATGATGTACGATGTCCTGTTAAATTCTTTGATTGAAATATGGAGTTATCGATGCTACGGGTTTGATGGAAAGTACCTGGCCTTCCAGAAGCTACAGTTTTATACCGATGTATTTGTTTTTTCAGTTTTGAGCTAACAGCGTTTGTTTGCTTAGCTTATCTTAGGTTGTTTTAATATCCATTCTACTTGACGCATGGGAAACCTCCAAATGATTTTCTATGTCTAAAGTTCTTTGATTCATGCATGGAATCATCATTGCTATCTTCCTGTCCTTCCAGAAGCTTCAGTTTTGTATTGACGGTTTTTTTTTCTATTTTTGAGACCTATGCTCTTAGGCAATTTAAATATTTGCTCCATTTGCTGCATGGAAAAAAAAGATCGAAAGATATTCGATGGTTTACAAAGAACTCTAATTCATATGCGATTATTGATGGGAAGAGTTAACCAATTTTAATGCTTCAGTTTTACAAGGAGGACTCGTTTTTGCTGAGGTAAGACAAAAAAATTGTGTAATGAAAAATTTCACTTACGTCGAGGATTGCAACAACAGACATAGAAAATAGTTTCGAGATGATCTGTCGTTCGACAAATGCACCGTGAGTAAGGTAGAAACATCAGCTATTTCTTCCCATGTGAACATTTGAATAAGTTTGATGTTTAAATGCTTGAGCTATCGGTTTTTATAATCGTGATTTTCTTTTTCGATGACTATACATTACAGTTTATTGATTTAAGCACCTTTAAAGGATACCTTGGATTTAGGTGATTTTCCCTCGTCCGATAGCAGATTTCGAAGTAAGCAATCAAAATGTATCAAGGAAGATAAGATGCCTTCATTCTTCCTAATAATATTACAGGAAGGGAAGGTACTCTTAAACAAAACAAAAGATTTTTTTTTTGGATAGAGTGTATTACAAACCTAATTCTAGATACTCCAGTTCCAGGTCCATTCGTGGACGACACAGTGATTAGTGTATCTGGTAGCTCTCCATTTTCAAATCCCATGGGATCGGTGCATCCTATAAATATAAAAATTTGAAATTGAAGAAAGACCCTAAACTACGTTTTAATATTACCTCCGTCATGAAATAATCATATGTATTTACGTTTATATAAAAGACAAAGTATCATTAAGGCATACTGAATACAATCTCATTTATAACAACAATTATAAATTAATTGACACATTTCCATTGCAAAGTCAGCAGTTATAATAATAAACTTCTAACCATGCTTACTATTTACGATACGCACTTTTGGACTCCAGAGATTAAGAATAAAAGTAATTTAAAGTAATCTTTAAAGCCATTAAAGAAGGCGATGGGTCTAACTAATAAACATTTCTCTATTAGAGAAACGTTTATTGTATAGCAAAGCTCTTGGTACCATTATAATTCACTTGTAATATTACACAGATTCCTAGATATCTTCATAGGTAAGCGGAGGAATTTCTGATCAACAATGCACTTTTACGTCCATTGTGAATACAGATAGTTTTTGACTTATGACAAATACCGTTCCAACAATCCAGTCATAAGTCGATTTTGATTAAGTCAAGGGCTTATTTTATTCTTGATGTCTTCGATAATATTTTTATTTCCATTATTTTTTTTATTTAAAGCAATATGAATTTATGAATGTGTAAAGTTAGGCAACATTTACAAACAATTTATTTGTATGTGTATGAATATACATATGGGATACATACATACATATTTTATAAAATTAACAGTACTATTTCTTAAAATTAGTTAAGATATACAAAAACATACGAATAATATCTTTAACAAAAACTGTAATTGCTATGCTTTTTATTATGCATTTGGATGATTCTTTGCGCGTACAAAAATAATGCGTGTATGCATATGCTGGTGGTAAACTGATTTAGATGATTTTTAATCTTTGTCCTTATCCGTCGTAAAAACGCTTCATCCTAAGTCGCGCCGTCGTAGGTTGAGGACTACTTGTAATGCACTGCTAACTCACCTGCAAAGCTTCAGATTTCCAGAACTGGGTTTCGAGAATCGCTTTTTAGAACACCAGGACTTATAATTACATGTATAATGCTAGCATACAAATAAGAACCTTAAAGAAGCACGATGAAACGAGTCTACAAGTGAGGATGAGTTATCAGAGGTCGTTTACACTTCCAAGTTGGCCTTAGACTGAAAAACCTTTTGAATTATATGATGCTAGGCATAACGTTTCATTTTCTGATATCAGAAGTTGCACGAAGCCATTTTAAACAGTCTTGCCAGATCATGTGATCTTTCGAAAATTAACTACTTTTGATAAACATCTGCTCTTCTTTTCAAATGCTTTACGTCGGCAACTTTCGTCATACGTGCATCGTATCAACGTCATTTATGATTTCTCAATGCACTGATTCATTCGCGCAGGAAAAAAAAAAAAAAATGGTTGTTGCCATTCGAAAATTTAAAAATGTTTTCACTGTAACCGTGAGAGCTCTTTTTTTAAAATTATCTACAGGGCTTGATAATCGCATACAAGACTCACAGTACTAAGCTCTAAGATCCTAGATTTTAGGGTTTTCAATGATTCTAAATAATCCTGTCGCTTCCCCCCCCCATGATAAAAATGCTGTTTTAGCACCTCAGACTGTTTTGATCAAGCCATATTTACTAGAGACACAAGGGGGAGGGTAACTGAGAGAATTTAGATTTTAACTTCGCACCAGATGATTTTTTAAGTTTTTTCATGTTCTTGATGAGCATCACAGGTTACCAATCTCCAGTCACTCTTGGACTCATTCCTGTTTACAGAATGTTTCGCCTCTTCAGCTTTTATTAAGCATCGCTTTCATCGCACTTATGCCACACAAAATTTAACAGAAAAATCACAAAATATTTAAAAACAGCATATCTTTATGAAAACTAGAGGTTCGAGCGGACAGCCACCTGAAAGAGTTATCGCAAAAAAGAAAAACGTATATAATGATTTTAATGAGTCTAACTAGCGTCATTTCATAAAAATATTTAATATTTCTAATTAGATATCTCATGATTTAAATGCATTCTTATTTAAATCAATAAAATTAAAAAAATAGAAAAAATATTTTTAAGAACTATGTTTATTGTTTTTCAGTCGCTTGGTTTACTTATGTACTTCTTAACTGTTCATTTAATTGCATTATTTCATATATCTAAAATTGTAACTTTAAAGAAACTGCATGTATGTAACTGTAACCATATCTGCATCTCGGTGAGTAGTGTAGTTTTGCCGTCTTTCTATTTGCCTTTCCTTCGCACCTAAGCTTGATTTTTCACCTGCGGGCAGAAAACGTTACTAGGTGCAAAACAAGACACCTGTTTACTTCCTCTGTCTGCTCGTGTTCGAGAGCAGACGCATGTATCCTTGTAACTTGTTTTTGTTAAAAATAAAAGTTGTTATGCTGTGAAGATGACTAGTGATTTAACTAGTGATTAGTAAAGCGAATTAATTCTCTTCCATTATAACGACGTAAAAAGTGATTTAGTACAGTAATTAATTAGCATAATTAAATCCCTAGTCACCTTTACAACATAATAACTTTTATCTTTAACAAAGATTACGAGGACGCATGCGTCAGCACGCGAACATTAACTTATAGATACTATTATACAGATATGGTTACAGTTACAGACATAGAGTTCCTTTAAAGTTACAGTTTTAGGCATATGCAATAATGCATTTAAATAAGCAATAAAAAGTAAATAATAGTTCAAAAGTTCAGTTACAGTTCAACTTCCATACTCTTTAGTTAATTTATTTATTACTTTTTTTTAGTTATTTCCGTAAATATTTTGCATCACATAAATCTGCTTGAAAATGAAATAACGTTAAACAGATTCATAACATTCGTAAGAAAGAAAGTCGCCGATATTGGGATTCAATGTAAGGACTTTAAATGTACAGCATTGACAACTGCATATCCGTTTAACGTTAGCCATCGAGAATTCTAGAAAAGCATTTAAATAATATAATACTTATTCCTAAAAAATAGAGCTTTGACATCCTTGCTTATTTCTAAGAACGTGCGGACTGTGCTTTCAAAATATATTCACTACAAAGCTCCCATTTGTTTCCGGACACTGTTTTTCAGTTTTATTTGAAAATATCAGTTACTAATTATTAGCGAAATAGTTTTATTTTCACGCATACTTTTGATCTCTCTCTCTCCTCTTTTTTTTAATGTGCTTCATTTCGAAAATGTTACTTGAAATGTTTCCGTGAAAAAAATACTTCATTCAAAAAGTTCTGAAAATGAAGACGTGAAAATATCAGGACATCCAATACTTTGTCAGATATCCTTTAGCTACAATTATACTTTTCATGAGCTTTGGCATAAATTTAACTACTTTTTTCGAGTAACAATGTTACATTTTGATTAATTCCTCCTTAAGAATTGATTTAATAGGTCTTTCAAAAAATGTCATGTTTACTTATTCTTTCCTCTAACTCACTTCATATATGTTCGACGGGATTTAAGTCCGAAGCATATGGAGAAGTTTTGATAACTTGAAGAAAGTTGTATAATAACTAAAAAGAACATTAAAGACTGTATGTTTAAGATTGTTATCCTGACAGAACTTAAGTATATTTGCATTCCTTGAATATATTTTGCATTTGAATTTTTGCAAATGCTTTCAGATTTTCATTGAGAATGTTTATGTATTCACACTAATCCATATTATATTCCCTAAAAAGAAAATTTTCCATCTTAGAGGCGGCGAAACATACCCAAACCAGTATGCCTCACCTACTTGCTTAACATTAGGCAATAGGTTTTACGGATTCAAATCTTCATTTGGCTTTCGAATCACAACAATTCGCCCATCGTATCCAAACATATTATATGTATTTACACTAGTCTGAAAATATAATATTACTTTAATATGATAAATTTTTGCGTATAATCTATTTTACGAACTCAGAGGCGTATTTTCATTGTTCCTTGTTAACAAAGAATTTCTTTTTGCCAAACACCCGTTGTAGCAATGTGGTTTCTGATTCTTGAAAAAGTTTTAGAGTTAACTTTAATTACAAGTCGTTCTAAATCCGCGGCAAGCTTTGCGGTACTCATTTCTGGATTTTGTTTATTAGATAAATGTCATTTCAAAAGGAAAGTCTCGGATTTCTTCGTGTTACCTTAAAATGTGATCTTTAGTGCATTTTTAACAGTTCTAAGCATTTTCCATAGTTCTAATATACCAAGAATAATTGAACGCTTTGCAACAAAGACTGAATATTTTTTAACACTTTTATTGTCTTTAAAATCGTGAATAATTAAATTAATTAAATTTCGAACGGAATTTGTTATTAATTTGTAGTGTCTTGCCATATACGTTTTAGATATGGAAGTGTTAATGTATTTTGCTTAACAAGTAATAAATTCCAAATGCGGATGGCAATTCATGTGATGTATTTTTATTTAAAACAAAAACAAACAAAAAAAAATGAGAAGAAACATCGTCTCCCAAGACATTTCAACAAAATATTGGAGTGTCTGAATTATCAAGTGAGTACTGTTAAGCACTCATTATTATTTTATTCGAAAGAATATTGTGACGATATTTATTTTGTACCAAGCATACCTTAAAATAAAGAAAAAACAAATATATTAAAAATTTTTTTGAGTGTTTCAATATTTAATACAAAAACTATGCGAATAGATTTCAAAAATACAAATGTCCGAAAACAAATGTCGTTGTTTTCGGAACATTGTTTTCAGTATACTGTATATACATTAATTATAGGCAGTTCCGGCGGAATCAGAGAATCCATGGTACTTCTCAGTAGCTAATTTTTAACTTCTCAACATTCCTTTATTAGTTACATCTCAGAAAGTCTTGAAAAGTTATAATGCATAAAAAAATGCAAACTGATATGTACTCGAAGCTGCGTGACAAAAATTCGATAAATAAACCTTGTTTCTTGTTTACATCAGAAGGCAATATTAGTTGCCAAAAGTGCGACTGACAACAAGAAGCAAAACACGTTTCTAACAAGGTATGTAAAAAGCAAAGAACAAAGAAGCATAGTTTATTGTATTTTAACGAGTTCTTATTTTGTTATTAAGAGTTTAAAAACAATTTTGAGATGCCTAACATTCAGGTTAGATCTTACCTTCTAAAATGGGAGGTTCTGTTGGTTCAGTGATATTGGCTTTGACTTCCTCCTCCGGGACTGAAATAAAACACATTATGATCATTTTACACAATTCGAAAGCATTTATATAGTTCACACACTTTATAGAATGATTTCGATAAAGAATTAAAAACAAAAAGATTCGATAAAGAATTAAAATTTATGGAATAAAAATTTCTAGCAACAGCTTATTATTTTAAATGAGAAATATCGTCTGTTCCTTTAAAATTATTTCTCTTTCAAAATGTTATATGTAAACAAGCTGCGAATGGAAGCATATATTTTAGCTTCTATGGTTCCGAAGAGAAATATGCCTATTTCATAATTCAAAAACATTGTGAGCATTGTATTAACACTTCTAAGTGCGAAATTATTAATCGGAAAAGGGAAAACCATTCATCATTACATTTACTTAGAAAGAAGACTCCAAACGAATATCCGGAAAAGGAAAAAGATATGTACTGTTTCTAATATTTCGAAAATTAAATCGTTACTAACAAGAGAAACTCCGCCGAAGCAAAAATCAGTTGCAAAATCTTCAAATGCATTTGTAGCCATAACAATAAATAACATAATAAACCAAGATTTACAGCTTGAAAAAAGCTAAAAAACGTAACTTTCACCAGCTTTTGCCGGCGCATATGGCTGAACCTAGAGGAATTTATAGAATTATATGAAATTATTTAGAGAGAAGAGATAAATTGAAACATATCCTAGCCCTCGATGGAACATGGGTTTATCTAAATGACTGCAACAAGGAAAGATCTATTGACTATCAGAAACGAAGAGAAAAATGTAGAAACCTGATTCCATCAATGCAAAGGAAGTTTCGGTAAGGGGTTTATGGTTGCCGCAGGATTCTCTTACAGTGAGAAATTTAAAATAAGAAGAGTGGAAAAAATGTGAAAATTAGCTCTGCGTACTATCAAGAGAAAGGTTATAAGGTATTTCTTCCGCCTTCTTAGCATGCCATCGTGGTGTAGTGGTCAACACGCTCTGCGAATATTCGAGAAGTCCGTGGTTCGAGTCCCGGTGAGGGCATTGCTTATTTTTCACATCCCCTGTTAAAAAAACCCTAATGATTGTGTAAGGTTTAAGTCCGATGTTCACGGAAAACATTCCATTTCTTTGTTCCAATGACATTCAAAGAGTGAAATTTCATTGAGACAAAGCAACAGGTCATACTTCGAAAAGCACCATTGCATTCCTTGAAATAATTAGTACATACAGATATTGCATATATACCTTTTCAATATATTTTATCTATGGACTAATATGTGCCTTTGGTCTCTCGGAAAGAGCTCTTTCTTAGCTCAAACCCACCGTTGGATGGACTATGGAAAGGAACAGAGATCAATACCCTGGAAATTTTTCGAAAAGTCCTTCTGTCATGTAAATCATGATGCAGACTTATACTTGGGAAAAAGGAGTGTTAGATCGACCATTTAAAAAAATGCCCTCTACCGTTAAAAGATTAATGAAAGGTCCCGAAATCGATCTAAAATGTGTTTCACCCTCTGGATATTAAAATATTAATCGAATGTACACATTTAGGTAATCAAAGAATTTTATATAAAAGTTATACTCGTTGCACACGAGGCTTCAAGGAGTACCTTGCTATTACAATTAGAATTTCAGTATTGAATAAAAAAAGAAACGTAATCGTATTCGTAAAAGTGCAGATTACAAATGTGTTGAAAACCAGAGTAGTACACTCACTTCCAAAAGTTAAGCACGAAGATGTAAAATGCAAAAACATCAACAAATAAACTGCTTTTGATTGACACAAAACTCTTCAGAATCCATTTTAAATTACTTTTATAATTTTTTGGGAAAAAAGAGTCTTTTATTCTGCCCTTACGTACAGATGTCACCCAAAAACATCGTTAAATTGCATTCGATAGCGATCGAAATGGGTATTTTCGTTGAAATATGATACACGAAATTTTTCGCGATTATGATACTTCCTTCTTACTTCGTACAAAGGAAGTGAAAAAAAAACCCACTTCGTAGTCTTCCTGATAAATCGCACAGAAAAATTAATCTGTAACAGAACCAGCAATGTGATAATAAAGATGGTAGATACGACATTTATAATTAAAAATCGTAAATCAAAAATCAACCGGGATATTTAATTTCAAAATTTGCAGTTTTTGACGTCAATTTCAACTCGCCTCGAGAAACTGGTAATTAAGTTAGAATAATTCGAAGAAATAAATTTAAATGAAATACAGCAAAAAATGTGTATAATTTAATAGGCGGCATAAGGAACATGTGGTGTCCCAAGCAGATTTTTTTTCCCGCCAAATAATGCGAATACTCTAAACAGAAACAAACGGAGTTAAACAGACTTACAGCATCCCAAAATCTCTAACCGCATTGAAATCCAGTTCTCCCATGCGACAGGATTGATTCGAATGAACCGAGCTTTGATTGGTTGAGGGAAATAGACGATGCTCACAGAGCTGCTGTCGTAATTCCCAGGAAATACTGCCTATAAGAAAAAGAAAACAAAACATTGCTAGATATCCTACTGTAGACCATTTTTTGTTTGATCTCGTTATGCCCGATAGTATTGTATTACTTACTATTCCAAAAATCAGATTTCTAGAATAGAAAAATAAGAATAAAAATTCTGAGAACGAGCAAGTTGCATTGAAACCGCAATGTAAATTCCATTACTCTCCTCGGGTTTAAACTAAGTACGCTGAATTTTCTCGACTAATACTTTATTTAATTAAATCTGTGTTTAAGGATTTAATACAAGGCTATTTATTATACATCTTCAATAGAAATAATACTGCATCTTCTGGTATATTAATATGAGAGTGAAATTATAAATGCTATGTGGTTTGAACGCCATCCCGATGCAATGAATTGCCCAATACATTCCCTCCGCCTTAGTCGGTAGTTAACTATTTACTTGTTAGCTAGTTAATTTGTTGATAAAGCAAAAAGGCCATGAGGCCTGATTATAAGATAGCCATCCTGCCAATGAATTACTATTATTATTAGTAGTTGGTAACACATCGCGACAACAACACGAAAATCGTGAGTTTGATTCAACAAGGATTAATTTCGTTTTTCCTCTCCATGCTCTTTTATTGTACTTGCTGAAAATCTTGTCGCCCCTAATTTCTGCTGCCTAGTGGCTTCCCTAAATGCTAAAAATTTTGCCATCCCTAAACTGTAACTGCTCGATGCTTTCTAAATAAAAAAAGAAAAAGTTGTTGCCCCTGAATTTTGCGGCTCTGTGCGTCCTCACCGCTTGCATCGACTGTGGCGCTGGCACTTGTTCCTAATTAAGATGCGTCTAGATGGCAGTACTTCAGACCAGGGTTCGATCATCTCTCTTGGTGGGAACGTGTGAAGCGCGGCAGTGCTTCGGTCATAACATGAATCCTACAAAAGGCCTGGAATATAAAGCCCTGAAAGCGTAGCCAAAACGCGCATGTCGAACTGTCTCCTTCCGCCCAATTTGGTGTTGAGGATCATCAGTACAACTGCGCAATTACCTTCATTTGTAGAAATGGGTAAATATTTACGTAACTGTCAAGCTGATTTAGATGCTGCTATATTTGAAATTTGTACGAAGGGAATTTTAACCATTCTTGAAAACGTTTTCGGAATTGTAGATGGTAGAATGTGCAGCTAAAGACTCGCTATTGATTTCATTACATTTTGTTTCAAGGTGGCACAAGCTTCAGCTTATACTTTCTTTTTGAAAGAAACAATCCTTGCTAATAAATTTATTGCACCAGTCGGTGAAAGATTTGCTGCTTCGAAGTAATTTCTATAGCTGGATCGAAATTTGCGAAGTGCTATGCCAAAGCGAAGGTTGCGAAATTGCGAGGTACTATGCTTGCGTCATTCAACGAAATGCGGAGAAAAATACTTCATATGAACATAGTTCTTTCTAGCTTCCCTGATGCATTTTCATAGAGCTTTAAAAAGTCATTGAAATAATATATTTCTTTTGTAAAAATCCTTTTTTTCATATCGAATTTTTTTGATCATCATATTTTTATATCATTTTAAGGCAAGCGAACAAAAAAAAAATAACTGGAGCCTGTCTATTCTAATTAGTCGCTAGGGGTTTAATGACTTACTATTGCTTTCATGACTTGGAAAAAAATCTGTTACAAAATGTAAATAATATTTATTCATATCTGCGTACAATTTCTATTCGTAACTATTTTATGAAATATAGGACGATGATACGAGAAATAACAAACATAATTCAAAAACTGCATAGTAATATTTCGTGTGAATGTAAGATCTATGACCGAGTTGCAAGTGTACTTGGATAATTCGAAGGTATCTTGTTGAGATTAAAATCTTGTTTGGGGAAATCGAATGCTTTTTAATTTCTTTTCGGGCCTCAATTAAAATCTCACATCATAAAAATCGGTACGTCTGTATTTGTATCGAGCTCTTCATCAATGAGCAAATTTGACACTAAGTTTGTCGTAAGCGCACTTAAGAGAAACAATTTTAAATCGGCTGAATTAATTGACGGGTGAATGTATACAGATGTCCCTATAAAACGTGCAGTCCCATTAATTGTAAGGTCTACCATACATATATCATAGCCTTTATCGCAAACTGCAAGCATATCTGAACTCATTGTCCGTAAAATATTTTGTAGATTGTTCATCTGAATACTTCCATTTACGAAAACATTCTCTGGTGTGATCAATTTGAAGTATGCCTAAATCTGATGGTAATATACTAGATGAATTTGAAGTTGAGGCTCCTTCATTTATTTGAAAATAGTCTGTGGTGTTGAAATTCTTTTGTTTTTTCTTTTCATAGTAGCGTTTTGCTCGTTCTTTGGTCAATTTATTTGCTCGCACTTTCTTTTCTTCTTTACTTATCTGAACATCAGCTGCTCGCTGTCGTCTCCGTTTCAACACATTTTTCATTGATTCATTTTAAAATTTATTAATTTTAGTGAAACAAAATTCACAAACGGGTTGTGAATTCAAGACAATCCAACAAGCAACTGAGCCGAAGTCGCCACCAGACGAGAAGTAGGAGTGGGGATGCACGGCCACTTACTGTTCATGCGCACTTCATCAAAATTAAATGATTTTCGCTAACTTTGTCAATAAGCTGTGGCTGAACCGTAATTACAAATGTCAAAATGCTTTTTTGTATTTCGTAGTGTACACCTTCGTCTATCAAACGAAATATAAACCAACTCTCTTGGTTTTGCAATTGGGGGAACTAAGCGTTTCTGTAATCAGAAAAAGCGTCGTAATTTATTCTTTCTTCAGACCACGATGGAGGGACAAGTCTTTATTAAGAAAAGGCCCACTAGGCCCACATTATTATCGAGAATTCTTGCTGCTCTTTGCATTTTAAGTCAAATTCAGCTTGTGACATTTCATTTAAATTTCAGTAACAGTTAAGAATTATTTTCGTTCTTTCCTTTACGAGCATTTCGTCACGTACTCACTAAGTCTACAGGATTATGCAGATTTTATGCCACACGACGTAGTTTAAATTGAGAAGAAGAATGTAGCCAGTATGATTTACAGTAGAGACTTGGCTGTAGTTGCCGCTGTTTACTTGTCTACTAGAGCCGCTGATCGGATTAAAGGAGAATGCCATTGGTAAGTAATGAACATTTTTAGAGTTAAAGGGTCAGACCCATTTGGTATTGAAGCTTCGCACAGAGTCACTGGAGCTGTAGCCAGTTAACATATTCAGAAGTGCTTTGCCAAAGGGATTTGATATTTTTGTGTTGTATTATTAGTAGCAGAGGTGCTGTTAGTTTCGAAATTCACATTTTGCCGGTATCATTTTTGAGCCTGAATAACATTTCAAATTGTTGCCATGTAATGTTATCATCATGTGTTATTTAAATAAAAATTGAATAATGAAGAATTGATACGTATGTAAGAATGGTCCTCGCATTGCGGTAAAACGACGTGACCTAGAGCCACCTAATTTTTCATACATGTAGTCCTTCACCTGAAATTTGCTTTTTGAAGTTGGAATTTTGAATTTCAAATTTGCTTTTCATTTATTTCAAATTTCGTAAAAATTTAATGAATTTTTGATAAACAAACTCAGGCGATCTGAAAATAAGACGTTGCAACACAGAAACAAAACATTTTTATTTCCAGCATGCAGACTGTTGCCTTTCGACAAAATGTAAGATATTTATCCTTGAATTTTAATTAACAAAGTCGGCTATTCGAAAGCAATGTGTTGTCACTGTCAGAAATAAAATGCTTTTATTTTATTTCCGGCTAACGTGTTACTTACTACTCGTTAGAACCTAAGGTTTCATTTTCAAATTTAATGGGGAAGTTTATTGAATAAAAAACTAAGTGATTTAAAAGCAGTAAAGATTACTTTTTGTACTTTTCAATATTGCTCATTTAAATAAAAATGAATTAAACTGAAATATCCAATCAGAAATATTATATATTTTTATGAAATGATAATAACTGGATTTATTAAAATCCTTACAAACTTTTTTAATAACAATTATTTTAGGGGGCGCAGCGGCTAGTTTTTAAGGAAATAATATAACAGATATAAGAAACATGTATGGTAAACACCCCATCGGAAATGCTAAAGATATGCTGTTTTTAAATATTCTACAATTTGCTGTTGAATTTTATGTGGCGTAAGTACGAAGAAGTAATATTTAATAAACGCAGTTAAATACGCAAAAAATTATTAATGAAAGCGCATAAAAATTTTGTACGTCATCTTACTAAGAAAGCTGAACATTGATATGATAAAGTGAGAAAAGGTGAAAAACATACAAAAATGTGTTCCAACACTTAGCATTATAAATTCTAAACATATGCTACTTGGCAGCTAACTAACCCACACGTAACGGTAATGGGATTAGTTTGGTAGAAGAAATTAATTAGCTAGCAAGGCATCCCTCAAATGTTATAAGCTTGCTATTAATTTATTCACTGATTAGCAACCTGCTTTAATTTCAATTTATTAAAAAAGGATTAATAAAAGAGTAATATTTAATTTTGGCAGATTTCATTATTCACTCTGAATTATATATCAAATTAATTATATAAAAAAGTAAAAATACGTCCAAAGAGACATTTTTTTCATTTGCACATACAACGCGTTTCGAGGGCATTCTGGATAAAAATATTCATAAACAGCATATCTTGAGATTTTCCGATAGACAACCTCCCTCACTGGATTCCGTACAATGTTGCCACTGCTCGCTTTGAAATCATTGAGTTTTTTAATCGGGAATTTGTTAAAGTTTTACAAAATGTAAAATAGATGATAAAATAAATTCGAAATTCAAAATTTGGACTTCCAGGTGCCCATATTCGTGTGGAGGACTACGTTATTCAAAACTGAATGCCTTGTTGTTTCTTCACAATGCGAGAAACATACATACATTCATGCAGATTCTTCATTATTTAATTTCTTTAAATATAATACAGGGGGATAATATTTGGTAGCAACAATTTGAAAAGTGATTCAACGGTTTCAGTGATTCGACGCAAAATGACGTTTCGAGACTCGTAGTCCTTTTGGGCTAACGCCCCCTTTGGGCTAAAATTACATCAGTGCAAATTGCAAGCAAAGTTGCATTCATTTATCCCTGGATAAACTTATAATCAGTTAATAAAAACTATATTTTAATACTGAATTTAAGAAATTAAAAATTATAAATCTGAAGTATCAACGATTACATTTATATTTAAGTGGTAGTTCTGTTTAATTGCCCATCACTCTGTTTTAATTGACCATCACTGGGTTGAAGCTCAAACTAATAAATATTGAGTACAGAGTGCACGTATAATGTGGGAAAATTTTGATACATTTTGATTTTGAAATGAAGTGCGGATTACCTTATTTCCGGTGGCATCCATAATGTAACTCCATGTAGCTCCATCTTTGCTGTAGCTGACAGTAAAGGCAGTCACCCACTGCGGCACCATATCTCGCCCCTGAATTTTCAAGCCGGTTAGTGTTGTTTCATCGAAGAAGGCGATCTACGAAAATCAGTGAAGAAGAATGTACTAGTTAGTTTTTCCCCCCCTTAAGTTTTACATCAGTCATACAATACTGTAAAGAGCTACTAACATTATTAGTAACTTAACCTTTTGCTATGGCATTAGTGCTCAAATAACGGTTTTAAAGCTAACATATGCATTTTGAGCTTGATAACAAACATAAGAGAAAAAAATTAAACAATAATTTTAAATTATACTGGCGTTGTATACTGTGTAACGTACAAAAATTCCTGTCAAAGGAAATTAATTATTTATTCGGTAAACTTCAGTCTTATTAATACTGCTACTTCATTTATCATACTGCTTCATAAAAGGTTTGATTCTCCTGAACTATAATAAGCATAGAATAATGCTGTTGCT
>KK115835.1:0-113346 GCA_000611955.2 Stegodyphus mimosarum | reverse complement strand
CTTGTGATATATATATATATATATATAGATAGATAGATATAAAGTTATATATTTATATACGCACATATAAGTAGAATATGAAAAATACGATGGCTTTGCTCTACACGAGCAGGCAACTTATAATTAACTTTTCGAAATTTCAGAATCTTCTCCCTACACCAGTACTTTCCAGAACATTCTGGCATGTTATATAACCGTTGGTATAAATACTGAGTACGCGCCATTTTTCGTCAGACTGGCTTCTTCTGTCGCTGCTACACGATCTGTTGCTACCCTTCCCATTCTTCTTCCCTTTGTTAGAACAAGTTATGACGTAGAAAGCCTAAATTGAATCTTACTTAGTTTAAATCATTACTGAATATGTAACTTGGAGAATTTTATCTAAAGGAAAAATTATCTGTGGTGAGACTTAAATAAAGATCTGGGACTAAAAAGCTAAATCGTTCTATGTCGTCATTTTGCAGTCTTCTACTCAGCCACAACAACCCCCGGACTCTGATGTAGTAATCGCCAAGCTTTACCCATCCTGTACCTCTCTGCCTAATTATCACACATATATAATTACAAAACACTTTTTTAAAAACAAAATATAAACACGCCTAGTATTTTCTCGCATTAAGCTGCTGCAGCGATTGCTTTCTCGCGAAGGTTTTTTTATGTTGCCAATGAAGCCAAAATGGCAAACGGATACGTTACTACAGTAACAAAATTTCCTTGTTCCAATTGTAGTATAATGAAAGTACTCAAAGTTTTTAATTTCTTAATGTGAGTCTTAATTACGTTTTTTCAACTAAATTTTGTAATTTCACTTACGTTTTAAATACATTGGATTATTTTTATATGCTTAAAATTTTGATTTATTTTTTTCACTGAGGTATTTTATTATTTGACTTTCATTTTCAATTCCTCAAGTGAAATAAAATTCTCTTTATTTAAGGTACAAGTTTCTAATAAAAGTTGACTTTTTGTTTTTTCCCTTGCTTTGGGGAAGGGCAAGAATTTTCGAGTGAGCTATTATAATTAAAATACATTGAAATGGTTCATCGGTTAATTCTGGATACAGAAAAGCAAGGATTTTTGTAGAAGAGAGATTTCAATATTCCTTTCCCCTGATGAAGTGGCATTGAAGTTGATTGAATTCCTCTTCTTTTGAGTTATTTAAATTTCATAAAATTTTTGAATTGGGATATGCTTGTTTAAAAGTTTTAGTTTTAACAATTTTAAAAATTCTTTGTTCCAGTTCTAGGATTATTTGAAATATAAAGTTACTTTCGAGTGAATACAGAATTAAGAAAGTTTTAACTAAATATTTTCTTATTTGCTAAGAATTTTATTTCATAGTACTAGCTAGAATTCTAATAGCTGCAAATCCCCCCTTTAAAACAAAATTCGAAAATAGCTTAATTTATTCGTTTAGATAACTTTTTAATAAATATAGATTCCAAATATCCGAAATAACTGGAACCGTATCCCATATGAATGTTAGGAATATCCGAAACTTATGAATATTAGGAATATCCGGTCTTTATTTGTTTGAAATTTTCTGTTCAATACATATTTAATGCAATAACAATGGCAGGATTTTATTTTTTTATTTTTTGTTAATATCGTATTTTTTTTTTTACATCGATAAAGTTACTTTGCGGAACGCAGTTATATTACAGTTAAAAATATTATTTCTGTAAAATAAAATATAAAATGCCTTTTTTCTCTCACAAAATTTAAATAACAAACTTATTTTTTATTTACCTAAGCCTAAAAGATATTTCAATTTCTTACAATCAATCAAAAAAAAAAAATTTAGAATTCGCATGTTTTTGATAGATTATGATGTGGGCGCCATCTCTTGATAAAATTTGGAACTACCATATTTTCCATCGGATAGTATGGAGCCGAATATTATACCAAATCAGAGTTCTAATAATTAAGCCGCTGGGCTAAAAGCATAGGCCAACTTCAGCTCCTAAGCGCAACCTGTCTTTTCCGGGAGCAAGAGTGATCGTTACGATAGTTTTATTGGACTAAATTTAAATTAAAAAATTTTATTTTATTTACGTAAAATAAAAGTCATTTCTATATTATTAAATGATAAAAATTTTACATATTACGATATTTGCCTCAATTAATTTAATTATTTTAAAAAATGTACTTCGTTCTTCATTTTCCTGTCATTATGGAAAAAGAGAAAAAATCAAAAAAGCAAATAAATTAAAAACAGGCTTAAGTTTATACGACTTGAAAAGGACAACAAGCAGTCCGGATATCTGGAGCTTAGGAATGCGGCTACGCGGAACTTTACACATCAGCGTTTAATGGCCTTACTAAAACAAACGATTTCATTAGATTTCGTAAATTTCGGGTGAGAAAGATTATAACCTTGACAGATTGTAACTGATTTGACAGGTTTTCACTACAGCTGGCCTTCGCCGTAATCTAATGGGCAAATCCATTTATTATTTTCAGCTCAATGTTAGAATTTCAGACTGGATTTTGCATTGCTTTTCCAATGTTCATGATTAATAGGGCTTTTGCAAGTAATTGTTCGATAATGCGAAATAAAATGTAGCATAGGAATGAGAAAAAATATTGAAAATAATACCTGAACATACTGATCTTTGTCCAAGAATTCTGATACCCATCCCCCACTGTGGTCTTCTGTCTGTGGAGTATTCAGACGGACAAATCGGCCATCGCTGTTCGGACTACGGTTGCTAGAAGTCTTGATTTGATAATCTGATATCATCCCATTGTACATTCCCATTTCTTCAATACATGGTGGTACTGTCGAGAATGAAGAACAAAGAAAGGCTAAGTCCACGATATACTGAGTTAGTTGCTTGTAAAAATACACAAAAATGTAACAAATGCTGATGGAAGATAGCAAGCGTAAGCAAACTCGAAAATGATATCATTTGAAAGCATTCTTCAAGTGAAATTCACAAAAACCTTAGTTTTATATTAGACTTACCATAAGGTGTAGTAGATGGAAGTGTAGTCATTCCTGCAGGAGAAAACGAGATTTATAAGTAATGATAAATTGAGTTTTGCTTATCAAAAACTGCATAAATTTGTTTGAAAAAATTTCTTTTAAATAATTATAAAATCCAAGAAATATCGTTCATTGTTAAAAACACAAATTTCAAATTCATACTATAACTTATTTTTTATTTTGTTAAAGAACTATGAAAAATTTTAATTAAAAAGAATATTACTATTACATTTAATGTTCAGTATTCCAATGAACAGAAAAGCTCTAGTTAGTGACTTAAAAAAGACCAACACTTTTAATTAACATTTAATTTAGACGCTCAAACTGCCATTGAAATAAGTAGAAGGTAGTATAAGGAAGCCTAGTATAGTAGAAGACAGACATTTCATTAAGAAGAATATCTGTACTCCTACATGCTTTATCAGAAAAGTTCCAGGACAATTTTTATTATTTCTGAGTTTGCAATACTAAAAAGAAACAAACGTTGCTTTTATGTCACCTGGTATATATTCCTATTTAACATGACTATGACCATGTTTCCACGCAAACTTACTAGGTGGCAGAGCTGTGCTTAGAAACAGACTGTTTGGATTGTTGTCGCATTCGTTAAGTGGCATAGTGGATGCTGACTGTGAGCAAAGAGTGAACATTAAGTTCGAGAAAATCCCTAGTGAAACTTGGAACATGATTAAGCAAGCATATGCAGGCGAGGCACTACCAACAAGTTGTGTTTTCGAGAGGCACGAAAGGTTTCGTGGAGGCATAGATTCAGTGCAAGACGATCCCAGAGCTGGTCGTTTGTCTGTAGAACATGCCGATGCAAACTTGGAGCGTGTAAGGCAGTTATTGCAAGAAGGCAGTCGTGTAACTGTGCGTATGATATCAGAAGAACTGAATTTGAATTCGTAATGTGATCATAAGATTTTACAGGAAGATTTGGGATACAGACATTTAATGCAAGGATCGTTCCTTGCTCACTAACGGATGAACAAAAAGAAGAAAGACGAAGAATTTCTGCTAAATTATTGGACAGAACTAAACGTGATCCTACATTTGTGTCAAAGACTATTGTGATTTTTTCTTATTTCCGTGAGTGAAAAGATTAAAGGAAAACTTCATCAAGATTATTGCAGACCTCAAAGAGGTTGTGACAAATGAGCTTGCAAGCATCGCCGTTGAAGATTTCTCTGCTTGCTTCTGAGACTCCAGAAACGTTGACAGTTGTGTATAGACAGAGACAAGTGGGACTACTTTGATAGCAGCTATGATCATTACTTGGTCCTTGGAACTTTTCTGACAAAGGATGTATTAACAGAAACCTCAAAATTTCTATAGTAAAAGAAGACTATATTTTACACGAGAGGAAGAATTCAAATCTCTATTCAGTAAAAGATCACAATTAAATTGCCGAAAAGCTTTACAAAGGAAATTAGTTCTGTTAATTCTTCAGTATTTCAGTAAGTTTCTTATCGTAAAAATAATTCAAGTAATGAAAAGATGGATTTGAAGAATTAGAGATAAGCTTCCAAAGCTAGTCAGGAAAAGATATTTATCAATAAATCTAGTTTCTCGGAAACATTTTTCATACTCATGATTATCGAAGTCTTCGCTTTGTTAGTCACACTGTTTTGAATGATTAATAATATTCGAGGAGGAAGACAGTACTTACATCAAAAGAAATTAAATGCGGAACACAGATTTGGATACGGTAATTATTACGAATGCAGGCTACAAATCTCAAAGAGTGGCGAAAGAGGCCAAAGACAGACTGAAATTGAGCTGCAGGAAAATATTTGAAGAAATACTTTTAGTTAATTGTACACAATAGTTACATGCCTAAAGGAAACGATGCCTTCATAGCGAACTTCCAAAAAGAAACTAGCACGTGTTCGTACACATCGGAAAAAACCATGAAAATTTCATGCAGCCATTCCGTCCGCCGCGAAGCTGTCCCAAGGTTTCGGCGGTTTTACACAAGGTTTGCCCCCGATAAGAGATTTTTGAGCATCTGATATAATTGGTTCATAATCTGTTCCAAAGCAGCGTCGAGAACTCCAAGTAGACATTTATACTAAAGTATACTCTTTCAAGCTTGCTTAGCAGCAGCGGTGTTAGACACCACGGTGCCTCTGCAAAGGGCACTACGCCTTCTGTAACTGAGTTAAAAATTTGGAAACAGATTAAGGCCGTAACTTAAAGAAACTAAGAAATCGAATTCTTACTAATGTAACTTTTTACTCCTAAACTATTAGGAGGATTTACGACAGTGCAAGATAGAAAGCCGTCGAACCGGTGATGACAGGTGTGAATACTATAAGCTAGTAGTGATGTAGAATAACTATATACATGTTTAACAAGATGCAAAAATACAATACCATATAGAAAAACAACTTATTCACACATAATTTGTTTACTCAGGGGGTCTTTTGCTATTGCGGGGATCATTATAGTCATAATTATAAATTTGTATTACAGGATTAGATAAATTGTGGTGTCTGGTATGAAAGGTTTTGCTAGATGATAAAAATAGGTTCTGATTTGAACAATTTTAAGTTCCTCATGAATCTTGATGTTTCTAACATACCACAGGGCATTTGTGATTTGTCGTAGAATACAATTTTGAGCAGCCTGTAATTTTTTCCTGCTGGTTTAGCAGAAGTAAGCCCAAAGCGGGCAGGCATAACAGCGCATGGAACACGAATGGACTTATAAATGAGTAATTTCTTGTTGATAGATAAAACACTGTTCCGTGCAATTACGGAATTACGGGGAAGAGTTGAGCTTTACGTATATGAAACGTTTTGATAATTGATAATAGATGTAATGTGTGCGGTCCATGAAAGAGTATTAGTGAGCATCTGCCCAAGATAAGGGACTTGCTTAGCCCAGAGCAGAGTAGATCCACAGAACTGTAAGTTTTTTATAATTCTATTCCTTTTGGTGAAGAGTATAGCAACTGTCGTGTTAACATTTACATGGATTTTCCATTAGGTCAGCCAGATCTCTAGTGCCTGAATATGCTCTTGTAATCTTTGGATTACTGGACTAACAGATGCACTTTGAGCAAGGATCGCTGTATCATCAACGTACATTGCTAGTGTAGTGTTGGGTTTGCGAGGAATGTCGTTCGCATATATGCTAAATAGTGTTGGCTCTAAAAGTGACTCTTGTGGGCCTCCAGCAGAAATAGCTCGACGTGTTGAGTTAGTGTTAGAGGGGCGACCGGCAAAGTATCTACCTGTTAGGATTCTCTTTCAAACTCAAACCTTTCTGTTTCTCGACGCTCGAGACAGTGACGTACGTTATTTATCTGCTTAGTGACGTCACTTCATTTACAGAGATGGGAGAAATCTTGTTTTGGAGCAGGACGTCGACATCACCACGCTGGCTGACCTTGAGTCCAGTACAGCAAACCTTGTGTTCATTTCTCCCCTTTCTGTAAGCAACGTGATTAAACTTCAGCGTTAGGAAGAGTTTAACCTTGTCTATTTACTGATCTCGGGTCTCATGTAAGTGGCTACTGAATCGAAGAGGAGATATGGTTTACGCAAAGAGGAGGAAAGTAAAATCTCAGATAGCATGCTCGAAGAAAGTTAGAAATTAGACTATAAGGATATGAAGGCAAGGTTGAAGGCATTTATATTACAAAATTGTATGAAAGGTACAGCTTTGGTAACTTCAAACGTAAAATAAGTACACTCAAACATGGCAGTTTATCACACCCAGAAAGATATACGCAAAATATATTTTCTGATTACGTTCATCCGAAAGCATCGTTAGTAATGTTTATCCGAAAAATTGTTGTTATTATTGTTAATCAGATCGTTGATTACGTTTATCCGAAAGCATTGTTGATTTCATTAATCTGATTACTTTTATCGGAAAGCACTGTTGGTTTCAGTAACATAAACAATACAGTTAGAATTTATGGCTAAGGTAAGCTACATGACCTATTAAAGGAATACAAATAAAATAAAAAGTATTCCTTAGTTTTTAGTGAACTATTAGCCAAATCTACACTGCACACAATTATATCTATGAGATACAGTTATCGAATAAAGTACAAAGGAATACAAAAATAAAATTTGCTTTTACCTTCTGCGCAACCCAATACTCCTAACCTTAGAGCAAGCTCCCTGTGATACGTCAGTGGCTGTATACGAACATAACGAGCCTCGAATGGTCTTTCGAACACATGCTCCACAGGCGATTCGTTGTCGTAATTGCCTGAAAAAATCTGAAACCAAAAATACATTTTAAATGAGTTTAGAAGTAGCCTGAGTTTGCATGTATTTCTGTCTTCAGGGTCTGAGATACGAAGTTCTGACTTGAGGTGTAGAATAAGATTTGAAGAAATCATGAAATATGGAAATTTAGCCACAATTATCAAAAATATGAATAGCTAAATTACGTTAGCAAGTTATTATGAATCTGGACCTAATTATAAGGGGATGCTTGCCTTTTAACCTTACTTTCAAGGAAGACATTACATGTAACAATCAAATGGTTTATATTCCTTTGAAGTGAATGAATTCACCACTCATTAATTATTTTGATTAAAATGATCTTCAGCAAAATCAAATTTGGAAGTTTTAGATTCTGCTTATCGTTGACCTTAAGCAGGTACAAAATATTTTTGACATGAGCTATAAAGTAAAAGTGCTAGGTGATTAAATTAGGGACCAAAGGTGACCGTGCCCTTGCAAAATGTTTCTTATGGGTCAAAACTTCCTGCGGTCTTTATTGTCTCAGAAACGGGTGCTGGAAGTTGCCTTCTTTATTGAATTCTAAAGCAGTTAACAGTCTTTATATCGGCTAGCCACCATAAATATGCATACAGTCTCCTCATCGAAAGTCAACATTATTAGTTAGATGATTTATGGTTTGATCGCTTACTGCTAGTTAGTATGTGGTAAAAGTCAGTCTGTGGCACTTTATAAATGCTACCTTTTGGGTTTACATAAATTGTTAATTTATGTTTCAAATAATTTACATAAGTACAATATAAATTTATGCTCATGAGAATTTAAATACTTGCTTGTGTTATTAACTTCATTCCAATAACGATAAAAATTAATAGTTAGTAATAAACTATTAATTAGTTATTTCCATGTAGAACTTACCTTTTCTTCCCCGTTGGTATCCGAGACGTAGGCATAGCCCATCCCATCTCTGCTGTATAGTACTTTATACGATTTCACCCATTCTGGATACCCAGAACGACCTTTAGTAATGACGCCATATACTGGTTGGATGCGTCCCAAATCCACCTCTATGAATTGGAATTCGTTGATCTCACCCGAAATCCAAGCACCAGCTAAAAGAAAATGACCGTCGATACAATGAGTCATCGCCAATTAATCGCTTTAATTCTGTTATTTACCAAGCAGAACATTCTGTTCGTTTCGGCAAGTAACATAATTAATTCTAAAAATACCAGTATTTACTAAGGCTCCGTTATTGAACGAATCTAAGGGATAAGAACTGAAAGCTTTATAAATTACTTTAATATTTTCAGGAAAACATGATGCATGCCTAAGGTTGCCATTTTTTCTGACTGGCAAATCGGGAAATTTGCCTTAAGTCTGACTGACAAAACGACATACCTGTCTTGGTACTGTCAATAAATAATATTAGTGAAAAATAAATCACTATTTATCCTTTCAATTTATAAGGTATTTTCTCCCTTCTTCTAGCATGCCTTTAAGACGTAACGGTTGCACAGTCGGAGCGTATTCGAGAGGTCCAAATTCGAGTTCTGGCGAGGGTTTTGCCCAATTTTCCCATTTCCTGCTTAAGAAATCCTAATGTCTCTACAGTGGCGTCCGAACTGTAGAACTGGCGAATGTGATGTACAATAATTCGTCACCACCAGGATTTGGAGATTGGATCACCTAATCCCCAGTCGCCCTTTAAAGGGAGAGTATATAAGGTTATTTTCTCCCTCCTTCCTGCATGCCTTCGGGGTGCAACGGTAGCACATTCGGCGCGTATTCGAGAGATCCAGATTCGAATACCGGTAAGGACATCATTTTCCATGTACTTCTGCTTCAAAAATGTAAATGTCCCTGGAACGTAATCAGAAATAAATCAAATAAATCCTTCTTACAATAACAATGGAATCTTATGGGCATATATTCCCAGGAAATATTTTATGATTTTCGGCGAATATTTTTAGAATGCTTCAAGCGTATTCCCGTTCGAAGCTGCTAAAAAAATTTGCCTGAAACATTTCAGGCATATTTTATGGAAATATTCTTTTACATTGTAAAAAATCTTTCCTATATTCTTAAAAAGTTTACCGAGCTTTGAAAAAAAAAGTGTTTGGGGATGATTTCTTGCATAGAAGCTCCCCCTAAATGTGTTTAGACATTGACAAAGTAAAAGATTTGATTTCTGTTTATAACCTGAATTTCTGGAATATTTTCAGAATGCATAATAACTATCCCTTGGATATTTCTGAGAATGGTCCTGGCAAATAAATACAGGCTGATATTGGGATATTCCATGTTTATTCCATCTTATTCAGTGTATATGACTGGAAGACTATACAATTTTCCTGGAATATCCTCATATTTCTCCCTAGGATATCTCAGGCATCTTCGTATATAGTGTGCAACATTATCACATCTAAACTTCAAAAGGTCTACTAGAAATTAATGCACATATATATAAGGACTGCCACTGAAAAAAACGTTTGGAAGATTTGATTCTGCGTCCACCACGATATTCGAGTCACATCTACACTTCACTTCCGATAAAGGGTAAAATTTGAGAAGAAAACAGTTTTTACAATTAAAAATCAGCAGTGAAGGATCTGTCTTATTTTATTCCATCTCATAAACTTTCTTTTAGGAAAGACAAACTGATGTCCTGAAAACATTATTTTAGGACCGTGGCAGCCGTATGCATACTTAACTGAATTAGAATCTAAATGTTCTTCATCATGGTAATCTATGCCAGATTATAATCCACAATAACATGATTATATACTCATTTCCATTGCTATTCCTGGATTATAAGAATACAGATGCTGAAAATGAAATTAATCATTTCTATAATTTTCCAAAAACAGTAAGTTAATTTGTTATTCTAACAATATGTTCTGTGCACTATAAATAAAAAATTGTCAGGTAACGAAGAAAGTTCGTGCGGTTTTCGTCACTCATCAAAAACGGCCCAGGAAATTCTTAAACAGCCATTTCATTCTTGGAAGTAATTACCATTAGCTTCAATTACTTGTTACCAATGAGACACAAGCTCATCAATGCCCACTTGAAAAAAATCATTTTTTTTTAAAACTCAAAAAATTGTGATACAACTTTTATGACATCCCGCAGGTGATTAAATATGGCCAAAAATAGGTCATTGTCAGAGGGGGCGATGTGCGGGGAAAAGGGTGGCTGAGACAGAACTTTCAAGCCCACTGAATGGATCACCTCTTTAGTCGCTTTTGCCGTATGAGGTTTCGCATTATCGTGAAGGAGAACTCCTTTTTACCAGGGCTGGCTCCTTCTGTTGCATTGCAGCTGAAACTCTTTGCAGTTTTGATGGAGTTAACCTCGACTGTTATGGGTTTTCCGGTTTCTACATATTCATAGTGAAATATGGTAGCGCTGGTCGACCGAACATATAACATTACATTCTTTTAATGAATGTCCGGTTTAGCGGCCAATGAGACCGAACCAAAAGTCAGCCAACAATGTTCCTCTTCCGGTTGACATACATGATCCATTTTTCGTTACTGTTGGGCCAGGAACGAGGCTTTATTATGGCGCGCCAGCAAAGGCAAGCAGATATTCAACCGTTGGAGCTTGTTCTCCTCAAACGGGACATGAACAACCCACTTGCTTAGTTTTCATGCCATCCTGAGGTTATGAAGATGTGATCGAATGGTTTCGTCGGATACTTCAAGCCTGTGTGGAAGACCTTGGTAGATTTAATGGGCATTCTGTTTGAATTTCTTCCTTCAGCTGGATTTTATTCAGAGTGGATGGATGACCAACACGAGACTTGTCTTCAAGGCTTTCGTCTCCAGAAGAAAATCGGCTGAACCACATTTGAACAGTCCGTTCATTCACTGATATCTCTCCAAACACGGAGCATATTCTTTTAAAGTCTTTTATAGCATTGTTTCCTAATCTGTACTCGTAAAGCAAAAGAGGCCTCAAAATCTCCTTTCCCAACGACATATTCTTGGAAGATTGCGCTTTCTACAAAACTAACAGCGAAACGTGCGATGCACTGAACAACTCTCTATTGAATAAGGTTTGAAAGTAGTGTGAATATATGAGTCATCAGAATCAGTTTGATCACATTACCGCACAAAAACTGTTTTCCAAAACCGCACGAACCTTGTTTTTTACCTACTAGATATATTTAATTTCCTCTGAGGCCCTACAAGTCGAAACTCAGCTCGGTGTTAAATTTCATACATCAGCGAAATTTAAAAAGAAATTGGCAGAGTTACACAAAGAAGAAAAATGTAAGCAATATTCGGAAATTGTGTTCGCCAACTCAGGCTTTTATTAACAAAATACAAGATATATATATATATATATATACAAAACAGGAAATACACATATCAAAATTAGAACAAAACCAGAAACTTTTCAAAACTGAAAAAAAATCAATAAAATTAATAAAACTGGTACAAAATATAAAAAGTGTTGAAAATTCCTCGGTCTTTTACAGTTATAGGCGAAAACATCGCCGATGAAAACGTCACAGAGAAAACAACGCAAAGCGAAAACATCGTTGTACAAAACAAAGCGGAAGAAAAAAAAAGCAATGACAAAATATCGTAGTTCTATAATATTCCGGTACAAACACCGTCGTCGAAAATAAAGCGCTTCAAAACGCAGTTTTAAGATATCATCGTCGAAAATATCCTGGTAAAAAATAAAGCACCTACAAATCATCTCATGAGGAGATAAAATCGCAAGTATGCATTTTTCAGGTTTAAAAGTTGTAAATGCTTATTCGCATAATGGTTTGCGAGTGCGAGAAGGAATGAGGAAATTTTAACTTTTATATTTCACATTTTTGAATTAAATTTTTGCTGAAAACATAAGAAGGAAATATAAGCTTTCAAAAACGGAAAATGAGTAGAAAATTAATGCTACTTATAGCAGTTAATACAGTGTTAAACTTACTTAGTTAACTAATAAATGTCAATAATTAATTTCTTTTATAAAGTTTTATCGTTAATTTTTCATGAAAAATATAGCTTAAAAATATTAGGGAAGGAAAATACATAACTGCATGAACTACCTTTATTAAAACTTAGTTATGAAATTGTAAAATTATTTTCTGTCACCTTTCTTAATTTGATTCTTTTAGTGAAAATTAAACCTTGTTTTGTTGCACTTCATTCGTCTCCGTAAAATTCATTTTCATGTACAGCATTCACTTAAATTTTTCGATACGGCAGGAAATTTATTCATATATTAAATATGAAACATAAAAATAAAAATATTTCTCATTTCTTCTTTCGCTCCCAAATCATCATACGAATTTGCATTTACAACTTTTAAAGCCTGAAAAATGCATGTATACGATGCATCGTAAGATGATTAAAAGGTGATTTAATTTTTACCACGATATTTTCGACGACAATGTTTTTAAACTGCGATGTTTTTTGAACCGCATTATTTTCTACAACGATATTTAGAGCTGCGATGTTTTCACCTTGCTTTCTTTCTCCCACTTTACTTTGTACGGCGACGATACGCTGTGCGTTGTTTTCTCCGCGACAGTTTCGTCAGCGATGTTTTCGTCGAGCACCCATTTTCAAGGAGCAGCCAAAGAATTTTCAAGAGAGCTCCGTTTCTAAATTATATCTAGATGATTGTTATCTAGTTCATTACTTCGAAAAAGCCGATTCTTCTTCTTTCTTTCTTCTTTTTCTTTCAATAGAGATTTTCGAATAAAAAGTTTAGTACTTCTAATGGCAATATTTTTCAAACTTGTTAGTCAGTCTTAAAATTAATATTATTGCTGTCACTACGCCAAAATTTACGCTATTTTCTCTTGAAATCTTTTTTAAATCCTTTTTTCGGTATTTTACGGTAGGTTAAAAGACAGAGATGCATATTTTGTAAATAAATGTAGAAAATTATTGGGTAGAAGAAATTTTCTAAAAATCAGGCACGTGTGCCAAACTTTCAAGTACGTTTTCTTTGGAGCAATGCTTTCACAAATTCGTGATTTTCAGAATGTAACAACGACAATATCATCGACCTTCCTCTCTCAGCATCGTATTTCATCTGATTACTGTTCACCTCATCATATAATAATGATATTTTGATATGAGCTGAATTTACTTAAACTAACGAACACTAATTATTTAGAAGTAGCATTTAATATTTCTTGAAATGCTGAAAACCCCAGATTTTCTTGGACGAAAAGTATTTTTTTAAACCCAAATTAGGTATTCTTTGTTCACATGCACTGAAGTTTCTACTATTAGAATCATTTCAATATTATGCATTTTTTCTAAGCTTCTGTTACCTTTTCATCTTTTTCAAAAAAAAAAAAAAGAAATATTTTCCCGTAAAATATAATTCCAGGAAGAAGAAGTAAAAATTTAAATACTTTTTTTGGCCTCGCAATTTAGAAAATTCAGAATTTGATTTCTAATTATGCTTGAATCCTTTATTTATGAGATACATTCAGAAAGTTTTTAACATGCCCGTATTTAACTTAAAAGTCTTCTCAGCTCTCAGTAATAAAATTAACACTCAAATATTGTATAAAATGGAAGAGGGAACATAAGTCTTATGTGCAAGTGATTTAAAAATACGATTCATTTTTTCAAACACTGCATCAATGTGTTCCAGTGACTAATAAGCCGATCGTGCATGTGATTTAGAATATGTTTAATTTTTTAAAACATTGCATTAATTTATTCTAATGACTAATAAACTGATCACGAAATTTAGGATATTAATTCACCAGAGATGAAATTTTAATTGAAATATATCACTATTCTACGAAAGAAAGAATTAAAGAGTTTTTTTTTTTCCTCTCACCTGAATTGCTAGTGACAACAGAACTCAACCTTGCGTTGTGAGGCGCACTATCTTCACTTCGACTGCTTGATGCCTTCAAACTGCTATCTGGCAAAGGTAGTGGACCGTCCACAATGTCGTAGTAAACAGTGCACGGTTCTGCAAAGTAAAAGATCATTATTTCATTAGATGCCCTCCATGAAAGGTTTAGTTTTATACATTTAAATATTCTACAATTCATAGTTTCTTTAATAAATTTTTTAGAAAATGTAGCAGATATCGGGTATCTTAGTGAAAGAATATTTTTACTCGTTTTTGCAAGTTTGTTCAGAACCTAACTCCCATAAATGTTAATTCCTGGCTCCATAAAGACAGCCACGCGGCTAATCCTCTTGTCCTACTCTCTCAATAAAGTAACATCAACAAAGAGGAGGGTTTAAAATAAACCCTTTTATTAGTCCTTTAAGCAAACAATTTAGATTAATAGAAGCTTGCGGGATTTACTGAAAACATGAGTTACAAACTTAAGTTTCTAAAATATGAGATTTGCAAGAGTCCGCTTTTAAGTTTTCACTCAGATCTCGACTCACGCGTGCAAACATAGCTTGCACAAGCAAAAGCCGATTCATAATTAGGAAAAAATCCTAACGAAACAGCCAGGTTATGTCAAGTCAGGCTGAAGTACAGTGGACACAGAATGTTTAACCATAGGTGACGTTGGTATAGCCCAACCGCATTAATTATTTAGATGCAACACACGGAAGGATCCCATAAGAGACCCTCCGAGTACCTTGAAAAATGTTTTGAAGTTTGTGCTTTACGCATCTGTAGAAACTTAAAACAATTGGTGCCTTTTGCTTTTATAACGATTTATATTTAGAACAGTTGGTGCATTTCGCACTTGCAATGATTTAGAACACCTGGTGCCCTTACAGAAATTTGGAATATGTGGTGCTGTTCACAAATATATAAATTTAGAACAACTGATGTCTTTCGAACTTATAATAATTTATAACAGTTGTTGCTTTTCGCACTTCTAAAAATTACACTTACAAATCTCTGCTAACTCATGCGTAATTTTAATAAAATAGTTAGTTGCAAAATATTTGTGCACAATACCCATTGTTTACTAATTCGTTTATGCAAGGATTGTTAATGCAAAAATTCTTTTATGTAGTGTAGAATTCTTTGCTACGAACAGTTCCTGTTTGCAGAGTTCTTTATCAAGACGATTAGCAATCGCTACCGAAAGCTCTCAGTATTTTTGTTCTTATATACCGTAACTAATTTGCCTCCTGCTGAGCGATAGAGGAAATAGATGTGATAGTAATAATAAGGCAAAATAATGATAAGTTAACTGGCTAATACACATAAAATCCTATGAGCTGCTTACAATCAAGAAACAAAATTAGCAATAATGTTAGATGAGATACAAATTATAAATTTACTTACCAACTGTTATAGGTGGTATTGTTGGTCTCGTTGTAATGATTGGAGTAGCAGTAGTAGTTTCCTCTGAAAAGAAGGGGAAAAACATGAGGCACATGGTACACGTATGCGTATTTGTTACATTTGTATGGGCTTTAGTCATGAATGGTAAACTGTTTTAGATTTTAAATCCTACTGATTCACTGTCTACAGCGCACAGTATTTTGTTCCTCCGAAAATTATAACGAGATAGACAAATACACATTTTCTTTCAAAATAAATACAATTCTTATCTAAAACAAACTTCAAACTAAAACTGAATTACAAATTTTAAAGTAACATGTTTCTTTTCCATGCATTTATGCATATTACTGGCTATCACTAACACGCAGAAGCAGGAGTACGAAAACAATAAAGAATTTATGAAAATCGTCTTTTAAAGAAATGGAAATCAAGATGGATGCAAATAATGTCGTAAATTCCAACTTATTTTTTAACTAACTGTTCGGGCTGAATTCATGCCTTGGCCTTTCTCTATTCTCACAATCCTTTTCTTTGGGGGCATTTTTGTGACGAATATATTGACAAAAAGAGAAATCTAAGATAGAGAAGTAAGTTAGGATTTTTACTGGAGTTGAGGTGACGACGAGTCCGGATTGTTACTATTATGTCGTAAGAACTAGTGCCTTCAATTTCTTAATAGGTTTAACATATAAAGCTTGATTTATAGATAAAGAATTATAGGCCAATTAGTTGGCGAATCAAAACAATTAATCGAGTGGTAGATTGAATACAGTAGAGTCTTTCATGCAGAAAATGACGTTATGCTATCTTTCTTGGGATGCGAATACTGAACAGTAGTTCATACTTGATTTTATGATTTGTTTCTTACTGAATCAATGGCAGGAAAATTTAGTCCAAGGATGGATTCTCCTACAGCACTGGCATTCTGTTTTCAGAGGATGGTGAAATTGAGAACTCAGCGAGATCTTTGCCGTTCGCAAAACAACCTCTTGGGCATCCGAGCTAGAAGCTCTATGTTCGGTGTTTATCTCTTACAGAGATATCTCTGTATGAGAAATGATCTTTACGCTCCTGTAAAATCCTTTACAATTTTCACCGCACTGCATTGTCTGGCCGGATAAAGAGCAGATCCTTTTGTTCTGAGAGCTGGAGGAAAGAAGAAACGATCCCATCAAACTGAATGGTAAATTTCTCCAGATTTTAAACTTGACTGGTTGAGTTTTCGTTATCATTAAGAACAAGGTGTCTAAAATGAAAATATCACACTACAAGATGAGAAACATCATTATTTACTTCTAGTTCTGTTGCAAAAAGTCAGCTACAGAATGTCAGCAAATCATGCATGCAGCTTTAGGTAAGATCGGTATGCAGCCATTTGAGAGCTTGCAAAGGAGTTAGACGTTAGTGCTATGTCCATTAGCCGCGCTATGGATCCCATAAACTTGACATACAAATTCAATCACTGGGTGCCGCATGAGCTGACTCAAGCAGATAAGGACAGACGCGTTCGGGCCTTTACTAATCTGCTCGAATATCAACGCAAGGACAAAATTCTGGACCAGATCGTCAATTGTGATGAAAATTGGATATGCTTCAACAACACAGGTCGGAAAGGGGATTGATCTGCGATCGGTGAGCCCATTGGTAGCGTGGCAAAACGTAATTTGACTAACAAAAAGATCATGTTTTGTATCTGGTGGGATTGTCGTGGTATTATCTACAAAGAGTATATAGGAAAAGGTAAAACCCGCAACAGTAAGTTGAACAGCGAGATGTATAGATTAAGTTGTACAGCGAATCCGTGTTGACGCTGCTGTGAAGGAAAAACGTCGAACTGAGTTCCGGCTCAAAAAGGTAATGTTCCATCAAGATAATGTAAGACCACATGTGTCTGCATTCACCGGTTGTACTCTGTACGGGCTCTGTGTGGGATCTTTTGCTGCATCCATCACGTAGCCACGATATCGCTCTTTCGGACTTCTACCTTTCACCTGCAGCTTCATTTTGCTGATGCTATCTTCTATTCTGCATAGGACGCCCTGTTTGTGAACTCACGGCCACCAAGTTTCTGGGACGAAGGCTTTGAAAAACAACCAAAATATTGGCCGAAAATCACAGATTTGGGTGAGATTACTATGCGCACTCAAGTTACTGCTTTCATGTTTTTTTTTACAACTTTATTAAGAACGTTTTTTTGGTGGAAAAGTTTCGTTACGACCGGATATGATGAAAATTAAAAACGTTACTACATAATACAGTGGAACACCGTTTTTACGTCTTTCAAGGGACCATTCACAAGCGACGTATAAATGAAAGCCGTATAGACGAAATTTTAATTTACGATGTGAAACATCTATCTATCTATATATAATTAATTAATTAATTTACTCATAATTACTTTTATTTGGAAAATATATAATAAATTTTAAAATTTACTAATTTTAAAGCTTTTGTTCTTATTTTCTATACATTTTCATATATAAAATTAATTTTAATTTTTAATCAAATTTTTAATTTTATTTTTTTAGATAAATATACGGGTAGATGTATGTATGTGGCTCGACATCTAGAGCATTAGTAAACAGAAAAGACGAATATACGTTATTAGATTATTTAATGGAACTATTTATTATGCACACACCTTTAGGTACTAATACACTGATATCTCTGGTTATTTATAGTGAAGTATTGACAGAGAAATGTCTACAATGGAGGTATTACGTCTTTAAGTCGTCATCTTTCTTTCACGTCATCTCTCTTCTTAACCTTCAATCCCATCATCCTCTCCCATCGCTCTCTGACCAGTCGCCCTCCTAATACGTATATTAGCTGCGCAGTTTTGATACTACTAAGCTGCTGTTGCTATTACACTATTTTATTATCGCACTTTCAATTCGTTTAAAATACTATATTATATTCGAACAAATAAAAAATTTATATTGTAAATAAATATTTAATTAATATTAATATTTTAAACAATTGTTTATATTTAATATTTTTAAAAATGATATTAATACAAATTTAATATTTTTAAAACCATAAGAACTCACATTTCTGCGCGTAATTGCGTAAAAAAAGTCGTACTTTTACTTCAATTACTATTTTGAACAAGTATTTTTTCCCAAGATTATTTTAAAGCAAATTTCAACTTTTTAAAGTCTTTATTTATCGTCTGACGTGTCTTTTCTGAATCTTAAGCAAAACTCTATGAATCAAATTCCGTTCTTGAAACGTTTTCTGAGTTGTATTATTACACACCAAGAAATTTCTGACGGTGCTAATGCAGTAGACAGCATTTCGAAAAGAAAGTGAGTTATTTAAAAATTTTTTTCTTCATCTCCGCGACTTAAATACTCATCTGGTAAAAGTTTTCAATCAGTTCTTCAACTGTGCATAAGTCTGACGTCATTACATTGGCATTACGGTTTAAAAGTCCTCGATGATAATGTCTAATTCCAGTATTTTCTGATCTTCTTCATCCATAATTACAGTTTCATCGTCAATTCACTTGACTCTGGATTCAAAACCCCCCCTTAGGCTGCTATCACAGGGCCGTTTGTTTCGGAAGGACAACTGTTTGGAACAAATTTCTGCCTTGTCACGTGATATACAACAGCCAATCACCGTAGATCACTTTGGGGTTAACATATAAAGGGGAAACTGGTTCTACGCGAGGGCTACCAAAATTAGCTATTTTTAGCGTGATGAAGGATTCGAAGCTGATAGCTGATTGGTTGAAAACGAACAACCTGCAATTTTTCCCGAATGGAAGGAAAAAATCGCGCGTCTTTCTTTCAATAATAAACCAGGCAGAAAAGTTGTCCGAAACAGTTGTTCGTGTGAAACAAACGCCGTGTGATATGGGCCTTACTGAAACAATTTTTAATTTCTTGTGGTTTTACTTAAGCAAATGAAATCATATTCATAACCTCAAGAATAGTTTTATTTTTCTGCGTATTTTCCGTAGTTATATTTTGTAACCTTTGCCTGTAGAACATTTTGAAATTCTTAACGGCGCACAGATCTAAACGTTATGCTATACTAGTGCAATTTGCTACGAAGAAAACGGTTTTTACATTTTGCAAGAAATCTGCCGTTTGAAGGTGGGAGGTACACTGATCCATGAAAAGTAAAATTTTGCGATTTAGTCTGCTTATAGTTTTGTCTGTTTTCTTGAACCATTCTGTAAAAACGTCCGTAGTCATCCCTACTTTCTTATTTGCTTTATATTCTAATGGCAGAATTTTAAAATGAAGTACTTTGATTTTTCTGATCTATAACTAATCTATAATTTTAATCTATAACTGCTCTATAATTTTTTTCTGTGTCATCAACATTTGCACAAAGTAAAACAGTGAGACGTTCTTTACTTCTAGTTGCATGACACCACGACGTTTCTAGTTGCATGACACTAATCACCTTTGAAAGCTAGGGGTCTTGCAGGCATAGCTTTAAAGAAAACAGCAATTTCATCAACATTGAAAATGTCTTCTAATTCATATCCGTCTATTATGGTGCATGAATTTTTGAACCACTCTTGAATTGAATCAGCAGAAAAGCTTTCTGATTATCCATGTAATGTATGGCATCAGAGTCCATGCCGCAGATTAAATTTATGCAGTGATCTAGTTGGAAAGCAAGTTTCCTTCACATTCAATCAAAGTACTATTTCTTTTGACTTCTCGATTAACGTGGGGCCATTCACTAAAATGTTGGATGTATGACACTGAATGAAAAATTTTATCAAAATGGCTTCGATCTCAGGAAACTTTCCATCCTGAATACCCAACGTATTTGGAGAGGACTGTTCACAAATTTTTGCTCTCTCTTCAACCTTTTTCCTATCATAAACAATCGTTTTTAGAGTTGTAACAAGAATATCCAGTTCCTTTGCTAACTCAGTTTTCGTCAAGCCAATACTCTATCAAGTTCATTAAAGATTTGAATTTCATTTTTCAGCGAGAGTGCCTTTCACTTCCGTGATATTTTGTATCAGTTAATTCTGCTCCACTTAGTTTACTTAAGACAGTGTCCTGCTCAGAAGAAGAAAAATCGTATCTCTTTTTCTCTCGAAATATCACCTCTTTTCATGAACTCGTTTTCAAGTCCTGTTCTAACCTATGATGTCTCGTGCTTTTTTTTTCCTTTGGTCTATCCACATTTCTAGAAAAAATACTTGAACGTTGGGACAGGAAAATGTAAACGTAGTGCAGTAAGTAAAGCAAAAGCGACGTATAACCGAAGTTGTTAAGTGACGTATAAAAGAAATATGTTACTATTAAATACGAGTGAATTGGCATCAAGATGAAATGACGTATAAATGTAAAAGACATATAAACGAGAAATGTATAAACGGTGCTCCACAGTAGTAATAATTATGATATCTACAACTAGTTTAAATATAAGGGAAAGTAAAGCACCTATTATATATTTCGCTGGATACTTACTGCAGCTACAGTAGTATCTTATTTTGTAGTCCTTGCAAAGACGATTTGGCTGGTCCCGTGCTCTACATCTGAAGCCTCCATGAAGAGAACACATGAGTTTTTTGTCTCCTGTTTCTGAGTAACGTAGGTCCGTATCGGCCTCTCTGCATTCGATGTCAGATAAATAACCCTATAGTTCAAGAAAGAAATAGTTTCTTAACAATTATTTACTTCTTTTACAATTTTCACATATTGATTGCTTTTATCTTTCAATACACCTTTAGGATAAGTTACTAAAACAATTATGCATTGTAATAGTGGATTATCGTTATGGAGATAACTTACAATAGCCACCGTTCCATTATAACAGCCAGTGGGAAATCCCTTGCTGATGATGATAGTATTAAATCCATTTTTACCATTGCGAACACTCGTCCACTTAGGTGGGACGCCTCGTATTCTGTAGACATTACAACAAGCATAAACAGTAATAAGCAGTGTTATTTTCTGAGAATTGTTAGTTTCTTTCTTTCTTTCTTGCGTTGTTTTCAAAAAAATCTTGTGCATTCTAAAGTTTAATGCACATAAACTTTTTAATATCAGAAAGCGTACTTAAATCACGAAGATACACATTGAAGATTTTGAAGTATGCAAAGCACTTCAAATGTGGGACATTATTTACTGAAGTAAACGTCAAGCTTTAAATTAATTACATTTACTCTATAGCCTAATTAAAGAATTACATAAGAGAATTTCAAGTTCGAACATTTATCACTTTGTATTATTGGTATTTGCCTTTAACATTTTAATAGGCTTAACTAACCTGTAGTGTTCTGCTATGTCTAGAAGCTTAATTTAATGTCCTACTAGACTGAAAAGTAAGTTATCGCTCTAGTCTGAAGCAATGACTAGTCATAAAAAAGTTAAAATAACCATTTTATTTATCTCTTTAAATCAACAGAAGGCAAGGCCTACTTGTGCTACAGACGGAACTCCGCGACTTGCTGAATTTGAAATAACATAAGATGAAATTAAATTCAAATTTAGGTAATGCAGTCTTAATAAAGTAAGCAAGTACGTAGGTCAGTCAGAAAGTTAGTTGCACTCCTTCGTAAAAATTTTCTGTCAGAGGCTACTTTGATGAAACTTTGTGGCAACATTTCAGACATGCACCTGTATCGCGTGATGTAGCGGCATCCACGAGGCAAGTTTAGTTTTTCTGATAATCAGTCTCAAACATGTCTCGACGGCTGCAAATTGCGTCCAAATTGGAAATGCGTGCAGTGATTCGTTTTTTGTGGGCAAAAAGCTGCAACTGCTCTGAAATTTATGGGCAGTTGCATGAAGTGTATGGTGAAAATGCAATGTCACGCCAAGCTATCGCGAAATGGTGCAACATGTTTGAGAATGGACGTACAGATATCGACGACGCTGAGCGAGAGGGAAGACCAGCAACTGCAACAAATTCGGAAATCGGCTCGAGTGAATGAATGCATTCTTGCAAACAGACGCATCACGATAAACAAAATCTCAAATGAACTGGATATTTCTCATGGAAGTGTGCACAAAATTATCGCCGATCACCTTGAATTTCCTAAAGTTTGTGCTCGATGGGTGCCACGTCTATTGACGGAGGAACATAAAGGAAAGCGTTTTGAAAGTGCATTTGCATTTCTGCAACGTTAACAAACGGAAGGAAATGACTTTTTGGACAAAATTGTGACTGGGGATGAAACTTGGATTCACCACTTCTCACCTGAAACGAAACGCAGCTCGCTCGAATGGAAACATTGCAGTTCTCCGACACGAAAAAAGTGTCGAACTGTTCCATCTGCAGAAAAGGTGATGATGACGTTGTTTTGCGATAGAGAAGGCGTGGTGCATACAGAGTTCATGCCGAAGGGCGCCACAATTAATGCATCTTCTTATTGTGAAACACTAAAACGATTGCGGAAATCACTTAAAAATCGACGGCCAGGTAAACTGTCGAAAGGCATTGTGCTCCTGCATGACAATGCAAGATCGCATGCAGCAAAACAAACGTGCGAACTTCTGAAAATTTTAGGTGGGAAGTGTGGAATCACTCTCCTTATAGCCCAGACCTTTCACCTCCTGACTTCCATGTGTTTGGTCCTCTGAAACAAGAACTTTCAAAGAGATGGAACCATTCGGATGCCGAAGTGAAAGCTACAGCCCAACAATGGTTATCGGATATTGAACGAGATTTCTTTGCAGAAGGCATCGAAAAACCTGGACCAAGCCTAGACAAATGCTTAAATAAAGGAGGCAATTACGTTGAAAAGTAGATTTTGAATGCAACTTTAAGATACAAATAAAGTTATTGTAAAATTTCTATCCTGTTTTGTTTTCTTAAGCAGTGCAACTAACTTTTTGACTGACCCTCGTACATCAAATTTTATATACTGAAGCAGGGATAAATTTATGAAGTTTTTATCATGTATTTGACGAGCGCTCAGTATATCGACCTTTGCTGATACATTTATATGCGTCACTAATATATATTCGCTGCCCATCTGTGCCAATAGAAGAACTTAAACAAGCTAGTTGATGCTAACGAAACGATGGTGATTTTTTCTTTCAAGAGGGACATTTGTTCAGCTTACTACAGCAGAGGTCATTATAGAGGCCATTCGCAAGAGCGTTTCAGTCAAAATTTGCCACGAAGATAGAGACTATCTTAAACTAAATTTGCCGCGAAATCACCTGCGAGATTACTTTAAACAAAACTTGTCACGAAGCTAGAGATCATTTGTGTTTGCGAGACTACCTTAAACAACGTTTAGCGTAAAATAGAAATCATATGCAAGACTATCTGAAACAAAATTTGCAATGAAAATAGGGATCATTTGAAAGACTATTTCAATCATTCAAGGAATCATTTTAAAAACCTTAAACACATTCTGCTACTAAGGTGTGTAAGGCGCGTAGAACAAATATTTGATCCATTATACTGCAAAACCACAGTCTTCTAGTTTAACCTCATGCGACGTTTTCTTGTGCGGGTCTGTCAAATATACTAAATTTGAGTATCTGCCCTCTGTTAATCTCTAGGATCATGAAAATCGTATCATTGATCAGAAGCGGATAGGGGGTGATATAAATGGTGCGGCCAATTTACATAAGTATGTCAGCACTACTATGCACGTTGACCATTATTTGCCAAGGTATAAGGTTGCCTCAGCATTAAGACACAAAGGTTCCCGGCATCTTTAATAAGCTAAGAATGCGACTTTCATGAAGATTCCGAGGCGTTCCTTTGAAGATCTTACTGAGCATTATTCAACTTCAATAAAGGCATTGGCAACTTTCGCAAATTAACCACTGTTCATTAAGACAAGCTAGTAGTTTTATAAGGGTGTTAGGCACCTTTATGAAGTTCAGTTTACACCGCGAAGAATGCAAGCTCCATCGAGATGCCGGGAAGCCCATGGTGGGGTCTTTATTTTAGTGAATAGTCATCGACGTGCATAAAGGTGCCTGCAGCTTATTAAATTCAATTTAGAACTTGGAGAAAAAACTTCCATCAAAGCACCGGATCTTTATAATGGTTTCTGTATTGGCAAAACCTGCATCATAAAGGTGCATCATACCTTTATACATGTGCGCCATAGTCTGCTGAGGGTGCCCTAGCATAAAGTTACTAAGTTCTGTCCAGAACTATTATTTTAAAAAAAGCAACCTTAATCAAGGTACTGGTATCTTTACACAACGCATCTTTATTAGGAGTCTTGGCTAAAATCTCTCATAGAAGTACCGGCACCATTAGGAGGCTCAATTTACAAAATGGAGAAAACACCTTTCGTCGAGGTGCCGACATTTACGGTGGCATCTATCTTGGCAAAAAATCACGGAATTGCATAAAGGTGCTGGCACTTTTAGTTATAAAGTGAGCATATAGCCATCGGCGCTTTGGGGAAATTTCCCGAATTCTCGGTAGCCCCACCCGCCCCTGTCCCTGATATTATGGTTCTAGTCGATCGTGATTCATTGTTAAGCAGCTGGGAAGAAACAGACTATCGCATAGAGTCCATTATGTTAGCAAATGTGGATGCATTAATTGTTTGTGAAATACGCAAGGAAACTCCGGGAAAAAAACTCAGTTTTAGTCAGTAAACTTCAGAACAAAATTGTACCTCGACGCAGAATTTGTATTCCCGTTGTAGTCTAAGAAGCATAGCCTTCTCACTGTCTCCTCTGTTGCCTCCGCCTCCTTTAACACCACTGCCTTTCCCGCCTCCACTTTTGGCACCACTTGGATGATGTTCATTTATCCAATCCGACCAATAATCGCAGGCCGTCACAAATGGCAACTCTGTTGTTACAGGTAAGGAAGTTATAACTTCTGAAAAAAGAATAAAAAGATATATATTCCATTGGTAAAAGTACTTTTAGCAACATGACCTGAGAAATAAATCTGAAGCAATTATAAGATTTCGGCTAATCCCAACTGCGATTACTTGCTGCTTTTACATTCAGCTCAATCAATTAAATAAAAATTAAGCAGAGGTTACAGGATTGATATTTATGTAAATGCAGTTGGCATCAAACAATTGTTACAGAAATATATTGTCTTCAATCTGACGTAATGAATCTTGTTAAGCAGAAGCGCGATGATGTGTATTGATGACATTATACAAGTTTGGAAGATTTGAGGAAAATTTCAATGAAAAAGTATTAAAAACGAAACTCATAGCTCCGGAATCTTAAATGCATCTTATTAGTTCCCCAATTTTGTCACTTAGATTACGAGAAAAAACTACATTTTCTTATTTTTCTGACAAATTATATATTTCTTAACTTCTCCAATTTTTTACAGCTCTTATCCTTGCGACATTTAGATTACATTTTACTAACACTTAGCTTTATGTTGAATTCTTTCCTTTCTGCATTTTTTCATTTGGAAATCGTAGGGCAAGTGACACAGTTCAATTTAAAAAGTAATCTTAACCAGCATCTGAGGCTGGAGGATTTAGCTCGCGTTGCGTTTTTACTCCGTGCTAGTAATGCCTATCGGTTTTAGAATTACCAAGATCAAGGTTTAGGTTTGAGTTGGGGAGATCGTGAATTTGCATCTGCTGAATCCTCAGAAAGGGTACCATCGAGTATGGATTTTGCAAGGGGATGATTACTGGAAATTACTGGATTTGATTTAGGAGCATGGAATCAACCGCTCTCGCATTTTGTAGGAAGTTGGAATCTCAGCAAAAAAACCCTAAAAGAAAGTGAAAACTAAAAGCATCATCACTTTCAAAATGAATAAAAGCAAATCATCTTAAATTGCTGATTGCACGGAGCAGATGGATATCGCCTCGGCAAAGGATCAGATGACCACATGACAGAAACCGGACATGCAAACTCGCAGGTATTGCCTACTCCCAGTCGAAATTTGAAGTTCAATCAAAATTTGGGGTTTTCGTACTTTTTCAACAATTTCTGAAAGTTTTAACGAAAATGATTACTAATTCTTAAAATCATACATGCTTAGGATGTTAGGATCTACATTCCATCCGTAAAGAAAATACCTTCACTTTTCTTGTATGTTCAACCCACTTTTCAGCATGTTCTAAACAAGGACGGTGCGAAATAGGCGTGGCACCTAATCTAGGAGATCGAGGACACCTTACGGCGTTCTTTGCATATGGTGTATGTGACCATTAAACAAAAAAATTAAGTGGGTTCTTTGATTCCATTCAAATTCTTTGACTGTGTTGTCAGATAGGCTCTATTCAAGGCTGATGATATGAACTATGCTTCTCGGCTAACGGACATCGGAAGTCGTCGGGTGGAAGTTGCGGATCGTCCCTGGCCTCCGATCAGGAGGTGCTTCTGAAGAACCTTAAGTTTTCAAGTATATGTCCATTAGGTCCCTAGGCTGAAAAGCGTACCACTTAAGAGGTCGTTCTATGGCAGGAGAGACGATGGGTGGGTATGAGTGCCGTTAACTCGTTATAATATGTATCTATATGTAGGGATATGAAAAGCAGAACGAAGCTAAAAAGTGGTTTGTCTTGAAAATTATTTTGAATAATGGACTTCCAGGAATATGTCCCTAACTTGCATTTGAAACTGGAGGCTTTTTTGACAGTGTGTGTTTCAGTTGCTTCTTGAGATAGGAGCTTTCCAAAGTTGATTAAGAGCTATTATCTGTCAAGAGTGAGCCAAATAACATTTCACGGTTTGGCAAGCCTTTCCATTGAAAATGCGGTAGCTAAAAACATTAATTTTGATGAAGCTTTAAAAATGTTTTCAGAAGTCAAAGCTCGCGAAAAACAATTTTAGTTTATTTTTATTGACAGAAAAGTTAAAAACAATTTTTTAAATGATAAAAAATGGTAGATTAATTAACTTTTATAAATATATGTTTGCCTGCTAGATATAAGCTGTGTTTTCTTTAAGACTTTTTTGTGTTTCAAATCATTTTAACTATTTAATCTTAGTTAAATAACTGTTAATTATATATTTGTGTTGACAATTTTTTGGTGATCATTCCAGTTAGGGAGGTCCAGGAAGGTCTCGACAGTTATATATCTGCCACTGAAAATTCTACGTTAGATTTTACCTTGAGTTTTATCGTGTGTAGTCATAGTAAGCAAGAGCAAAGGCAATAATTTGCCTACTATTAAAATTAGCTTCTTACCATCAGCCGTTAGGTTTCATAATAAGCTGTTTTAGTTAATTAAACAAACACCTTTAAAACTTGTAGCCTTTTTCCAAATTTATCACCGATTTTAAGTTATTTGAAGAACATTTCATATTGCATGTATGCATTATCAGCGTGGGGTACGTCAAGCATTCTTTTAAAGAAATAATTGATGGATATTTATTACTTTTATCACGTGTTTGAAATACTCTAATGACTCTCTGTTATTCTTTAATTGTAAATTAATTTGGTTAGGAATTAATTTTGATAGAAGTTACCTTTTTGAATCATGCAAAAAATAGATCACTTTAAAAAACTTATGCCATGAAATAAAGGATTTGGTTAACTAAATTATTAAATTTTATTTCGCTGTAACTTAACAGTTAATTCTTGAAGCCAGTTCCGTTGTAGTAAATGCTAATAGTGGTCAGCAGTTAGAAATTTCAGTTCGAAGAAACTTATAAGGTTATTTAGATGAATTCCTTAAATAAATCTATACAATTAAATTAAAAAAGGTAAGAACTGGTAATAAAAAGCTTTTCAAATATGTGTAGAGGATCTAAAATTAAAGAAAGTTAGCGTATTCGACCAAAACTTTTTATCATTAAACTGAAGATAAGTATTATAAATTTTATTATATACTAAGAGATGGTTTTTTTAAGTGTATATGAAAGAGAGAAATTTAGATTTTTCTTCTTTCCATACAGAACTTCTATTCAGATTTAAATTGCTATTAAGTGGTTTAGAAGAATGGAATAATCACGAATGTCTTTGTCTAACATACCACTGCTCTATCTTAAAAGAAAAACCGGTGCTTACCAGTCAAGGGAGCAATTGTTGGACAATCGCAGAAGAATCTAACTTCGTAATCCCAGCAGGCTTCAGACTCTCCGAGACTTTCTTGGCTACAAATCAAACCTGTCTGCAAATCACAATGAACTCCATGCTGCAACAGATATGAGTTCGCTGCACCTTTGCCTACATTCACTGGATTCACTGGCCTGCATTCAATTGCTGAAATCATATTATTGGCACAGAACTGGGCGCTACTGACCCTAGCACTCTGCACACTCTCGTAATCTCCTCTATCGTCCGGCATATGGCTGTTATACCAATCAGTCCAACCATAGACGCAGGGTCCAGGCTCAAATGTTGGTAGGGGGGTTGTAGTAGTAGTTGTGGGTGGTTGAGTAGTTGCTAAAACAGAAACAGACACATAGTTAATAAATTATACTCAATTATTACACCTGTTTTAATATTATAATAATTTAATCGGTCTTAAGTATTCCAAAAATTACGAGGAAGAATAAAAAATTAGTCTCAATGTAAGGATGTAAAAGGAAAGTTGCAAGTAGAGGATTAAACAACAGCCACGTTATGCCTTCCAGCAAGAGATATGAATGTGTGTAAGTTCATCGGACAGATAGAAATATGATGTCAACAAGCAGGATAAAAGCCCTCTCTTGAGAAAAAGTTAGATGTCTCTTCGGAGGTATGCATGAAGAGAAGCAGTCAACCGACTCTAAGGTATTGAAAGTTACAAACCTTCAAATTTACATCGCGGGGTGAAGACTTTGTATTGGGAAAGCTCTTGTGTTTCTGTCGGAAATTTATGACCTGATCCAATAAAGAAACATTCGTTGACTAGAAATGCAGTACTGACAAAGAGATGAGTTGGCTGCAGTCGATTTCAGGATATTTTTTCTTCCAGAATCCAGGAATTAATAATCCAGGACGTGCGAACATATTACATTTGGATTAAACGTGGCTATGTTAGAAATGAAGAAATGTTTTCAGTCTTATTCGCTCAGACTCTGTTACCAAAAATACTCAAGTTTTGATTTTTCCTGCATTTTGAAGAAAAACTGGATTATGTAACTAATAAGTTAGTAGAAACTCACCACAAGGACAGAAAAACCGTATCTCGTAATCATAGCATTCTTCAGGCTTGTTATCAGTGTTCCAGCATATAAGACCAGTTTTAAGATCGCATGTCACTACTTGCCCAACATCAAAAGGTTTTTGCTTACCTAGAAGAAGAAAATAATAAATCATTTTCCCGTATAACAAATCTAATCATGAAGGTAAAAATTAAGTTCTCATCATGGACAAATATAAATTTTAATAGCTTAGCTTTTGAAATTATCTGTTTGTTCAAAATATAATTCAGCAACAACTGAAACTACTCACTTTCTACTGTCCGGCATTCTATTTGAACAGGATCAAAACAAAAAATAAATTTCTCTCTTATTTTACTCAAAGTTTCCAGATCTCCTCCACCGGTTTTTGGTGTGTCAATGTTGATCCATTCTGTCCAGCAGTCTTCTCTTGTGATGTTTTCAGGAATATCTAAAAGCAATTGAATGAAAAATTCTTTCAGACTTTAGTGAAAATTCAATAAATTATTTAAGCAACATTGTCCATTCACCAAATGGAATTCATCATAATTTTGGCATCATCTAACATCATTTGTCTATTGTAAGAAAATAAATTTAAGGCAGCATTCCTTACATTTGACAAAATAGGGCGTTCCTTCAGTTGTACCACATCCAGGAATGTCAAAGCATGTGAGATCGTTATAAACACACTGACATTTTTCGCAATCTTTGATCAGCACATCATTCGGCTGTAAATAAAATGAATTATTAAAAGCGCTGTTGAATTTTAAAGATTGATATTGTGAAAAGACAGAAACAAATCGTAAACCAATTATTAATGTAATACCATCCGTAAAATTGACTTTGCATTAATTATCACTTCAAAACATTAAAACAGGATTTTAGCCTAAAATGAATTTTTAAATTACCAATTTGTTAGCCAGCCCGTTGGTCAAAATTCAGAAATTAAGAGATTCTAGAATTTAACATGAGAATAACAGGAAAATTGCTAAGTGATATTTAGTAACCAATGCAAAACATATAAAAAATAATGGCACATTTTGTTTTGCAGTTGTTAAATGAAGCATACAATTAAAAACGTAAGGGCTTTTCTGTTCGTATAGGTGGAGATTATGGAAGGTTCCTGAATATGCAGCATGTACTTGTTGAATATCGCATTAGTTTGAAAGACTCTGCAGCATTTGTTTCCTAGAACGGCTGGTGGAATGAAATAATTCTTTGACCCTAATGAAAACCGTTATCCTACCCCTTGAATTTCTTATTTAGCAATTACATAAAAAAAGCCTTTACAGGTGAAAAAGCTTTAGGTGAAAAGTTTATGGTGAAAAGGCGGAAAACCTATCTATCTAAAGCAATGGGTGCCCAAGCTTTCTTATAATTCACTCATTTAGGGAAGTTCGGTTCATACTATACTTTTAAGTTCCTGGTTAGTTTTCATTTGAACGCCTTTGTTTCCCATGCATTGTTCATACAATGACAGCTGAACTACTGGAAGTCACTCAGGAACATATATCACTCTTTGGCAGGATATTAATAGTGTACAATCATAAATGTGTTGGTATCTTTATGAAGTCGACGAGTGCTCACCAAACAGAAATCTTCAATATAATGTCCCGGTATAAAGCCATCGGCACATCTATGAAGTTCAGTTTTATAACTTCAAATCAGCAACCTTCGCTACTAAATAATATGTATAGGCACCGCTAGGCAAGCTGTTTGCTTTAATGATCAGAGAAGTAGATTAAAATTCAGTTAAGAACTAATACTTAAAGGTATCAACCTTTTTGAAGGGAACCAGTTCGTGACGGTTTATCGCATGGCGAACGCAGACTAAAGTGCATAGAGATATCACCACGTTTATGATAGCTATGAAGACGTTTACTTTGTAGTATCCCTATATTTCATTTCGCTGAAGACATCTCGCGTTTGGGAACTCTTGAATTTAAGGAAAGAATCACTGTTTCAAAAGGATGCTTCTCCGCGAATCTGGACTGAAGTTGAATCCCATTTCCATGCGTACGATGTTTCTAATACTGCACCTTAGAAATAATGTAATGTTTTCAGAATCTACGTCCGCTAATATTTCGAACAAACACACTTCGGCGGATACATCCAAGGCAATTATTACCACGAATCAGATTAAATCATTCATAAACTTACATCGCTTTTTTTCCCTTTACCCCTAAAAATACAACTGCGAAAGACAAATAGTACCTTTTCCTATGGAACCGTCTTTCTATTAGATCTGCTGGGAACATCGCTTTTGAAGATAAAGAAATAGCTGAACTTAATAGTTTTGATGAGCACTTCAGCTTAATTTGCTTTAGTTTGCTAATAGTTTATGTTATAATAAGGATGTAATAAATATATTTCATCGCACAATGCAAGTCAGAAAGAATCCTCGTGCTATAAATAATTACAGCAAATGATTTAATCGGAAGATATTTACCTAGAACGTTGCATAAAATTAAACTTTGGCAATCAGAGTTTCTTTTCAAACGTTACGGAAGCTGTATGTGAAATCTATGTTACGTCATACGCACCTAACGTGTAGTCCATTTCTGTCTATGCATACTGAAGCATACTCATTTGTGGACTGAAATCCGTGCAATTGATGCGACGACAAAGATAATGCTAATTTTCAGATTACCATGGAAGAATGGCAACAACAGCAATTTAGCCATCATTCCCACAGAATTCGCAAGTACTGATGTTTAGCAACTTTGAAGCCGAGCTGAGGATTTGGTTTTGTTGTTTCTTATTATGCCAAAGCGCTCCAGAACTATCTGCATAAGGGAAGGGATGCCTTCTTGGAGGACTCTGTAAAACTAACTCGTGTACACATGGGTTTTCCCCATGTATACACGCCTGTAGAAAACCACGAAAACCTCCCATGCTGTTAGCTCGTTCGTCGGGATTCAAGCCCGAACCGAACTACTAGTGTTTAGCGACTTTACCGCTCAACCACTAGCCAGGTGAAGAATGCATTGCCATTTGCTCCTTTAGACTATACATAGGATGCGTGTCGCATGAAAAATAAGGATCTCACACAGACTCGTGTAATATGAGATAAGACACTTAGATAGTCAAAGTTTGATATGATAAATCACAGGTATTAGTACATTTTTTGTTTTAAACAAGACGATTCTTTTCTGACTTTGAAATAAGACGATTGTCTTATGATTTACAATATATATTTTTATGGAAGATTATATTTTACACATATATTCAACTCTGAGTCAAAGTATGGGTAACCAGATTTTGCCTTGTAATCAGCTCTAAGCAGATAACAGAGATTATTAAACTTCTGCACAGACTTTTTAAAATACGTTCTAGTTTATTGAAGAAATGTTAATTATCTCCTCGTAAAGAAGGATAAAATGCAGATGTATTATCTCATGTGATTGCGAATAATGTTATCATTCGGATTTTGTTACCGAATTGGCGTTTGTATACGAAAACATAGAACATACATCTCTTATTGTGATCATCAAATCGGTTAATACGATCGAAGTATTATCGGAAAAACCTGTTACTGAAGTAAAGTCGCCAAATAAGGTCAAATATGATCAAAATAGATTAGCATTTAAAATTAGGCAAACAATCAGCTTTAGTTTCGCTTGGATTTGGAGAATATTGATTTTCAGAATGGTCAGTCATAAGCCTCTCTTCTTGCAAAATTTCCTTTAAAAAAATTCTCTGAAAACATCTACGGCAGATTAAGATTACTTTTTTGCCTAATATGAAATTTTACATTTGCGTGTGCTCTTTTAGCGAATAACGAATACCCTCCGAGTATTAATATTAAAGGTATATCATCGGTCCAAACATTTACAGAAATGTTATGAACAGTTTGTAGGGTTTATATTTATTTTAACTAACATTTATTTTAATTTAATATTCCTTTCCTGTTTAGCCTTCATTTTCCCTTAGAAATGCCCGTGCCAGAGTATGTAAATTGTAGTAGCACGCGCAGTTTATTCAAATTTAGCGGAAGCTAGTTGAATTAAATTGTAGACGAAACCAGAGTTTGAGAGTCTTGCTTTGAAGTTACGCTAGTGAGATTCCTCAGTAGAATTTAGATCAGCGCGTGTCGGCTTGTGTGCCTAGCTTTTCAGAAATGCTAATTTTCAACTGTTTAATCAGTAACTTTGCTGAATCTGAGCGGTAATTAAAAACGCGGATAGTTTAGGATGTCAGATCCTCGTCGGTAGTGTTTGATAGTTGTTCATCTTGTCATTACTTTCAGTTTTACGTTTTATTTCAGTTTACCGCCGGGTTGGAGCAGTTTGTGAGCGTCAAGTAGACGCATCTGTCATTTTAAAGTTAAATAAAAAGGGTTCTAACCCCTTCTTACGTTTCTATGTAAATTCACGCATAGTCGCAATCACTACCCCAGTTTCTGACAAGTTGGGCCAGCGAGATCTTACAAGTTCATAAATGAACTGTTGCGTTAAAGGCATTAAGAACAGTTCATATAATATTAAAACACATTACCGACCGGCCGTCGATTAATCGACGTTTGCTCCCTAGCGCTTACCGACCGGTCGTCGATTAATCTGAATCTATTATCTGAATAAAGAATGCTTGCTGCTTGCTACTTGTCAATCTAACCTAACCAAATCTAACAGAAAGATCAAAAGTCGATTAATCGACGACCGGTCGGTAAGCGCTAGGGAGCAAACGTCGATTAATCGACGGCCGGTCGGTAATGTGTTAAAAGTAACATCGGTCCAATAATATCCAGAAATGTTATGAACAGTTTTTAAATGAACTGTTGCGTTAAAGACATTATGAACATTTCGTATAATATTAAAGGTATAACATAGTTCTAATAATTTCCAGAAATTTTATGAACAGTTCAGAAATGAATTATTGCGTTAAAGACATTATGAACAGTTCATAGACAAATTTTTTCTTTTCCCTAATTATAATTACGGAAAAGTATTTACTTATATCAAGTTAGCCAAATTCCACTGCTGTTTTGAAGGATATTTTTTTCATCGTTCAATGCTATGATTCGGTTAATGTTATTAAACAATCGTGGACAAACGTGATCACATTAAACGTCGTCTACTATAAATCCATTTTTATATTAGAAAGATGATCATTTTTAGAAAGATTACTTTCGAAACAGTAATACTCACTGCTACGCTGGTAACAGTGTCACCTTCTATAAGAACACAGGTGCATTCATCTTTCGGCACACAGCTGTAGTAATCTCTCCACATATTCGGAGGTTCGCAGCCTTCGACTGGACGACAGCTGGCGATGCAGTCTCCTTGTGTACATTGTCCGGATAATTCATAAGCGAAAGATGAACACAACCGGTCGCACCGATACGCACATTCGTCGAATACTTGACCATCTGGACAGGGATCTAACAACAAGCAAATGTAGCATTAATTTTCTTTAGTTTGGAGTTCATATGTACGTCAGTAACTAGTTTGGAAGAAAATTTATACTGCACTTACTTTGGGTAGTTGTTGGCAATGGTGTGGTCTCTACGGGAGTGGTGGTTGCTAAGAAAGAGAAGTGAAAATTAAACATAATTACAAAAAGCATGAAAACTTTTTAAATCATGAATAACTCGAGTTCCAGTACTATATGCGTATATTCTTCCGACAACTCCCAGAACATCTTAAATTAACTTTCCCGTAAGGAAAGTTCTTAGAAATAGATGTTGAATGTACCTTCTACGCTTAGGATTTTACGATGTACTGTAAGACTTAAGCAAATACATTTTGAGGAATTATTTTTAAAACAGTTTAAAAGCATCTTATGATAATACAACAGTTGTTAACTTTGGGGCGGAGGGGAACTGAAAGGGGTCGAACATTAACGATCGCCCAAATGGATTTGTTAAGATTTTTTTCAAGCTGTCGCTGGGCTCGCAATCCACTAGCCTGCTGTCGAACTCACTCATGCTAACCCATTTCTTTTTAACTTTATTGTTAAGCATTAATTTCTTCGCACATAAGCTGTATACAATTCAACAGAAAAATTACAAAACTTTTAGAAGCAAAATCGCAGCATATTTTTAGAGTTAACGACGCATTGTTAAGGGTTGACATAATATTTTTGTGTTTTTTCAGTAGTTTTTCAGTTCATCAATGTTCAGTTTCTTTGTAAGATGGGTTGCAAAAAGTTTTTAAATATTTTTATTTATTAGAGTTTCGTGTGCTAACTTTATCCGTTAAATATTTTGTTCTTTTCACTTACGCCGCATAAAATTTCGATTCAACAGCAAAATCACAAACTATTTAAAGACAACATATGTTAGAATTTTCTCCAGTCTCGCGCGCTGGAGATAAAAATGATTTATTCCGTACAGTGTTGCTCGCTTTCAGATCTTTTGAGTTTGTTAATAAAAAAATTCATTAACGTTTTACAAAATATGAAATATAAAATTCGGACTTCCAGGTGCACAGGTTCGGGTGGAGGAATATGTTATTCAAAATCTGATGGCTTTATTTGCCGTCGTTTTTTCACAGTGCCAGGAACAGGATACATACAAACATGCAGATTCTTCATTACTTTTATTTCTTTAAAAATAATACAGGGCGATAATATTTGTAGGCAACAGTTTGAAAGTGATTCGCCGTTTATAGTGGGCATGGTAAAATAACGTTTCGAGACGAATAGCCCATTCGCGCTAGCGTCATTTTGGGCTAAAAAATGAGCAAAATTATTAGCTTTAAATTTCATTTCTCGACGAAGTATATTCAATTGCACAAGTATTTCTGAAACGTCAGTATACTGCAAGTGCAAAAAAATTAAAATTTATGAACTTTACCATAAATGTTTTCTTTTCGGGACTATTCATGGTTTCTAAAGAAGACAACGAAGTAAAACTTTCCCACATTCTTTATAAATTGCAACAGAAATTTAACTCGTCATTGATAATTATCTGATTTCTTTACGAAAGAAATGCAAACTGCTTTAATCGTTATAGTATCTTTTGCAGCAAAGGAAACATTTCGCTGGATAATCATGTCTATATACGCACTTATACACAATAATTTGTTGGCACACATTAAAAAGTAACAAGCTCTTTTGTGACTCTGTGTCTGACTTGCGTGCTAATGTGCTCCAGATATTCATTCATCACGCAATAAATACCTTTTATTTTTGTTTTAAAGCTGGGTGAACTTCCTGTAATGCTTGCTCTTGCGGTTCATACAGCAGTTGCATCAACTAGCAGGCTTCAGGAACGGTCCATTCAGTTTTCATCAAGTCGATTTCCTTTGCTAACCATTTTTTTAGTCCAGTCAGTGGTTCTTAATGTCTTATTTAACCATGGGCCCTTTTTACGTATCGCAGATATCCAAGATTTACGATTAAAATTATTGTGATTTCCAAGAAGTTTAATGCAGGGAAGAGGCATATAAACTTATTAACCAGTTTTTAAATAGTTAAGTATTATATAATTAAATTATAACCTTTAATGAGAAAGATAATATTGCACTTCAATTACAAGTTTCAGAATATTAATTCTAATGTTTGAAACTTCTAGTTTCAATTATGATTCTACGTTCCTCAAATGGTTTCTTTGCTTATTTTGAAGGTAAAGTAAAGCAAAAGAGGCCCTTTAACAAACACAAAAAATAGATTAGGAGCATAAAATATTTCAGGGTATTAAGGACAAGTCAGAAAAGTCTTCCGTTAAGCGAATCCAAAGGTCTGGAAAGATGTCATTATCGTATGATAATTTTTGAGCACCATTTGTGGAAACGTCAATCAGTAGTCCTTTTTCTGCTAATGTGATTTCTTCTTTACCACAGACGTCAATTAAGAATCTCGTCAACTAAGATATCAACTTAAACAACAGACATGAATTAAGACAACAGCTTAAACAACAGACATCAAACAAACAATAATTCAGTTATTGTTTGCATCAGGGGACGGAAAATGGAAATATTTATGGGAATTTTGCTTCAATTACCCTTCGTTTAAGAATCTGTAAAAGAAGAAAATTTAACATTGTAAACGAGACTTTGTCAGGTCCCCTAAATAGATGCCACGGACTACTGTTTAAAACTCCCATCTCTATGCAGAATTTTTTAAGTAATAATTTTTACGCGTTTAAAATATTCATACGATTGTTTTCGTATAAAATATACATTCAATAACTAAACTCAGTGGCGCAACAGCCCTAGTAGGCCGCGGCCTGCAGTGCCCTTTTCTGCTTTCTTGGCCTTTGGGCCCCGGAGTACATCAACATATGTCCTGGACAAGTGGTTAGCTTGTCGGAGGACCCCCGGTGTTTAGTCCCCAAGCGAACTTGATACTCATTTTATCATGGAGATAGGAAGTAAGAAGGAGAGGCCCTAACCAGTTCACCCCATACACAGCTTTAAAGCACTGACGATTCCTTCCTGGTAACCAAAACATTCAACGACTTACCATTAAGATCAATAGATTTTGGCACGATCGGATGTAAATATTTTGTAATTACTTCTTAAATATAAGTATAAATGCATATATTTTCTTTTTTTACAACATTTCAGGGTCCTAAGTATGTGAAAAGAATACATTTTTAAAAACATTTCATTCTGAAAGGAATTCAATGCTATACTTTTCACAGGACAGCTTGCCCACAACGGTTTAATTTCAATGAAATATTTTCGCAAGTTTTTGTTAATTACATTAGAAAAAAAATTTAAATAATTCGATTTTATTCTGTTAAGAATTTTAAAAATTAAGATCAAAGTTTATTGCATAATTAATATTAAAATTACGGATTATTTCTTTTCTATTTACAGAGCTTCTTCCTAAAATACTGTCTCAAATATGACATGATTTTTTAGCTTCTGAGGCATATTTTAAATGGAAAATCTGGCTCAATTTATAATTAATGCTCTATCCGGTCCATTTCAAATTAGAGCACCTTTTATTTTAATAGTAAAATAAGTTAAATATTGGTGCTCATTTCCATGTGCTCAACATTCTCAATATTTCTGAAAGGACATAAAAAAGGGATTTTTAAAAATATTATTTAAGACTTATAACTGAGTTATTATAAAATGTAAGAGAATACTTCTTTTAATTATACTTATCAGATTTTTTTTACCCTTAATTTCAATACATATTCTAAAATTTTTCATTATTGCATCAAGTACGCATCTCATAGAATTTGCTTTACAATGCCTTTTAACAGATTGCTCTCCAATACGAACAATTCTTGCTTAAATAGTTTTAAAAACGTATTTGTCAACAGGATTTCAATTTATGTTTACAGTTCAATGTTAAAGTTATTATATATTTAGATACTATTTATAATGATTATAAATTTAGATACATTTGATAACTAGATTTCTTCAGAGTAACTTTCACAGGAGCTTTTATGAATAAATAAATCCTTCATTTCAGAAACATTTACAAATAATTTAGTAAATATTTATGCATTTTGTTAAAGGCAGATACATGCTTTTTGCAAGCATATGCATAAATACCCGCACATATTTCATATTTTTTATTTTCGGCATGTGCAAATCTTTAATTTCTGCGCATTCACTACGCGTTTGGAACGCAAAATAAAAGTAGCGAAAACTTTGTCAAGGATATCGAGAGACGTATACAAGTTTAAAGGTACCGTAAGGTATTTTTCATTCTTTAAGCATAACATTTTTGCTAAAATCTATATTTCTGTAGTTCAATAGCTTCGAATTTTATAAAACAAGTTCATAATCAAAATGGCTGTTGTTAGTTATCGATGTGATTTTTGCGTAAAAGTCACTCAACTGTACAAATGTTGTTATCCATCACACAACGAATGTTTCTTTTATGCAGAAGTGTCCCGCTTTTCAATTTGTATGGAACTGCCGTGTGTCGAAATACTATCAGAGCGCTGTCAAAGGAACTGGTGAATGTAAACAAAAAACAGCCCATCTGGAGACCGAAGCCTCGATGCAATGCGGGATTGGCCCCTCCTTTCTTTCTTACCTCCATGAATTTTATCGACCCATTTAAGTGATGAAAGGCTGAGTCAGGCTTGTTTAGTCCGGGGATCTAACCTCAGACCTGTTGTGCAGCTGCGCGACTCGCTAGCCATTTCGCCATTGAGCACTCATCTACATTCAATATACGCTTTTAAACAAGGACGTTGATATTTCACAGACGAAATAATTGTTTCCTACTTTTATATAATACATGGCACGTGTAAACAGATTGCAGCTCTTTGCTTTTCTATTTTATACGAACTAAACAAGCTTTGTGTAATCCCAAGAATTATTATCAAAAAGATGTTTTAAATATAGTTTCTTAATTTAGTTTCGGCAAATCTGGAGGTGGAGGAGAAAATTTAATTAATTTAATTAATTCAGTATGTGCACGCATTTTTCTTAATGCATTTTTAAAAATTAAAATTGAGTTTTCCTTTCCTAGCACGAAAATATGTTACACCAGGTTTACGTAAATAAATTCTATTTCTAATTAAAAATATTGATAAATTTGTATCTATTTAAACCAGTGGTTTTAACATATACGAATTCTTTTTCTTTCTTTCCGTTTTAAAAGAATGGTTTTCTTCATCGACCCCTTTACATTTTTCCTTCTAATATACAGCACATAACATAATCATAATTCAAATAATTGCGCATAAATAAAGAAAAAATAACAATTAAATTAAGAATAGAAACCAAAGTTTTGAAAAAAAAAATGGTTTATTAAATTTATATTTTATTATTTTTGTATTATTATTCATTTTACAAATATAAGCAAGTTTTGAGAAGTATCAAAAATTCTAAGAACACAAAATTTGGATTTTAATGAATATGATGGCTGCGTTTAAAGCACTGATGACATTTGCCAATTTATATATATATATATATCTATATTTGGCATATACACTCACGTTTGTGAAAATTGCAACACCATGAAGGACTTACGCGAGTGAGCTGAAATTTTCAGGAAATGCAAAGTAGCGCATGATATGCAAATGATTAGAATTGCAAATCCGTAGCGCATGCGTATGCTGAGCAGCGCCCTCTGAACGGCTGATGGATCCGAATAAATAGACGGCTGTAGCGAGGCGTGTATGGTTATCGGTGGTTATCTGCTAGTGGTAAACGTTAACTCAATCTGTACTTATGCCTCGTCGACGAAAGAGAGCGAGATTTGAACAACTTACAGAGTTTGAACGAGGGAGAATCATCGGCCTTCGTGAAGCTGGATTGTCGTATCGTGCAGTAGCCTCTCGTGTGCAGCGTAACAGCAGCACAGTGATGCGCGTTTGGAAGCAGTGGACGGACGAGTGTCGGACAACTCGGAAATCCGGGAGTGGACCCCGAAATGTGACGTCAGCTCGCGATGATAGACACCTGGTCCGCATGGCGCGGACGGACCGTACAGCTTCCTCTAGACAATTGGCAGCACTGTGGTCAATAGCTACAGGTGTTTCATTGTGTGCTTCATCAATTCGTAGACGTCTGCTGCAGTGTGGACTGCGCGCACGGACTCCTTTATACAGGATCCCCCTAACGCACGACCATCGCCGCCTGCGGCTACAATGGGCCAATCAGCATAGAGACTGGCGTGCTGATTGGCAGCATGTCGTGTTTTCTGACGAATCCCGCTTTAATTTGTGGTACCATGATGGCCGCATTCGTGTCAGACGCTATGCCGGTGAACGCCACCTTCCGGAGTGCATTATCGAACGCCACAGTGGACGAACACCCGGAGTTATGGTCTGGGGCGCCATAGCATATCATAGACGATCTCAATTGCTACGAATTGTGGGCAATCTGAACAGCAACCGGTATATCCGTGAAGTTCTACAGCCCGAAGCTGTTCCCTTCCTTCAAAGCTTGCCAGGCGCTGTATTTCAACAGGACAATGCCCGCCCTCATACTGCTCGGATTGTTAAATCCTTCTTTGCAGCGCAGCAGGTACAGCTTCTTCCTTGGCCTGCGTGTTCCCCGGATATGTCGCCAATTGAACATGTGTGGGATGTCATTGGTCGGCGTCTTGCTCGTGATCCTCGTCCTGTTGCGTCTGCAGACGAACTTTGGGTACGCGTACAAACGATATGGAATGCTCTTCCTCAGTCAGACATTCAAACTTTGTTTGACTCCATGCCACGTCGTGTAGCAGCACTTATTGCGGCGCGTGGTGGCCACACAAAATACTTATTCTGATCTCTTGTTCTTGTTTGTTTGCTTTGAACATTTAATCATTTATTTGTACCACTACCACTCAACTGTGTATTAAATTGCATTCAATTATGACGATTCCTTCTTGGTGTTGCAATTTTCACAAACGTGAGTGTAATTGCTTAACTTCAACATGTCTCTTATTTTTCGGTCTCCGTCTTGTGTTTTCTTGTGTTCTGTTAATTATGTTTTTTTTTTGTGTGTGTGTGTATTTAATTTTGATATTACATTTACTGCAAAAAAATTTAATAACATTTACATAATATTAATGATTTTTAAAATATATTAAATAATTTTACTATATTTTTCTTATATGTATTTTACACGATTTCTTCATTACTACATGATATACCCTTATATCACAAACAATTAATTATCAGTTTTATTGAGAATCGTTTTATAATCAATCGGATCTTGATTATACTGATCTATAACTGGTGCATATTTGGCTATCGAACCTGACTGACCCCTTGATCATCATCAACCCCCTTTTGAAATTTATCGACTCCTCAAGGGGGAATCCCTGATTTAAACAAGAAAAGAGATGCAGGCTGTTATATTCACATACGTACCGCTTACTTTAAAAGAAAGACATCTAAAAGTGCAATAAAATTTTATTATACAAGATACTTGCAGGTCCTAGTTTAAAGTTACGTGTCTACTTCATTCGCGTTCTCAAAACAAAAATTTGCATAAATTCTTAGCATAATTCGTAATAAATTTTTAATTCGTATGAAAGACTTACGCGGATAACACCAGTCATACATGCAAAGCAACCTGATTTCATAATCATAGCATTTTCCAATCTGGTCATCGTTGAAACAACGGAAACCTTTATGGGGATCGCAGACCAAATTCTTCTGCTGAGACTCCGAATATGAATGATGAGTTCGTGACATTCTACATTCGATATCCACTAAATCCTTCCCGCCACATGTTTTATACAGCATCTAGAAAATAGCATATAAAAATTAATCAATCAAACTGCATTATTTCAAATCCGTAGGATTCATTGCTCAAAGTTCCATTTTGTTGGTGAAAAACAAATACGGCGTATGCAAATATAATTGTAAAAAGTGAGATTTAAAATGAGAGCAAAAAATGAAGATCCTATCATTGGGAGAAAGAAATGCACAATAAAAACATAAAAACTGACGACGAGCGAAATAGTAATTCTTTGTTTTCGAATTTGCTGTGAGAAGTAGGCAAAGGAAGCTTGGTAAAATGTTTGCAACGTTTTTGGATAGAATACGGCGTTCGTATGCTCTAAGTTTTAATGGTCCCATAGGCAATTGATAAACAAAAATGCATATCAACGATGAACATTCTCGAGAATTTAAAAGATAGATCTCCTAGAAACCATCGCGAACAACAGTGTAGTCACGGGGAAGATGTTGCAGATGATTTAATACCAATCTCATAAGGATGAAACAGATGCATGGCTTTGGTTTAACGTAAAGACGGGCAACTGGTTGTTTGATGAACTGACATTACCGAATTGAGTAGACATAGTCTATCCATTTATGTTATAACTTTTCACATCGGTGAGACTAATTTAGCATCAGTTACTTCTTTCCTTTCTCGCCGCAGAGAAAAAGACTTCTTCACCACAATGTCCGTTGATGACGTAAGTGGATTACATCCATGGACCTTACAAGGTCCATGATTACATCTGAGAATGTAAAAGACGTACGGACATCATGAAAGCCAAGGGAACCAACCTTTCTCTTCCGGGGGCGTAGCTAGAGGGGGCAGTCCATCTAGGGCGGTATCTTTTTAGGGGCGGTATTTTTCTCGTGAAGTATTATTTTAAGGGATTAAGTATGTGGATCGTCGCAGTACGGGAAGAACAGTGAGATTCTAAATTGCCATATGGAATCAAATTAAGAATAAAAATTATTATTCATGTTAAAGACATCACGTGATTTCAACAGCTACATACTTTTGTTATATACTTTTGATTCCGTTGAAACCTTTGAATGTAAATTACGAATATCAACTAAATTATGATAACGACGACATTAATAAGAAAGAATTCCTTGTTAAGAGAAAATATTTCAGGGTTTTATTTTCGTTATTGCTGAAGAAATCGAAAAGGAAACGCAAAACAGCAGTCCTTTTGAATTTTTGAAGTTTATTCTAAAACACAATCTCTAGAACAAGTTCTAGAAAAATTCCAAATATTGCAATACTACTGCTAACGTTTCCCTCCACTTCTGTAAGTGTTGCTAATTATTAGGAGCGTTTTCTAAATAACAATCTTTTTAGAAGTATTTAAGAATTATTAATGTTTATTTTGCATTTAAGAAACCTACCTGCGTGACTGATAACCGGAGCTAATCAAATAGACCTCTACAATGCCAGCCGATAATTTTAACAACAAAAAACAAGCAAAATAATAATATAATTTTAAAATGTTGAATTAAAGTTTACGTTCAGAAATAAACTTAGAGGGTTTTTATACCTTACCTGTCGTTTTGACATTTTTTTGCAGGTTTTTTTTATAGCAATAGGGGCATTTATACCCGAGCAGCAAAGTTTTACGCCATTGGTTTCATCGAGCTACGCCATTGGTTTCATCATGTCATATTTCATATCATACGTTCAAGATGCTATATTCCCTTTGTGGTGGAATTCTCGTAGCACTGCTCATCACTACAATGAATCATTCCGTAATTAGCCCACCAGCGGCCGAGCGGTAAAGTTGCTGAACATGGGTAATGCAATCCATGGTTCGAACACCGACGAACAGGTTGGTTGCATTCTTTTCCCCATATGAAACTTGTGTACAAGATAGGTTGCTTTAGAAAGTCCTCCACGAAGGCATCTCTCCCCTTAGTGCCTCGTGTGCTTTGCCATATTCAAAATAAACCAAAGATTCCGGAATTCTTTATACTATGAAAATGCAAAGCCGCACACCCATTCAGTATATACATTGCGTCTGTAAATGCCTTCAATATATAAACTTTGCAAGTTTAAACAATGCTTTGGCACGTTCGTGTAGCTGCTTGATTCCTTCGTAGATTCATCTTTTGGAATACTATTTAAATCTCTGGTTATATTTTCTGATCTCTTCAATACTGTTCATGACCTTTAAGGTGATACTTAAATTCTCTAAATAACTAATTCTAGTGCCACAGAGTTAAAGTGTTGAATCATGTTGCTTGTTCATAATACATTTCGGAAGCAAACAACAGAACGTAGACTAGGTTTTATGGAAAGAAAAAAAAATCCAGAAGCAGTAAATATAACTAATCGCATCTCTTTAACATCTAAATATCCTATATATAGAGGATAATAAATAGATCGCCATGCTCACTTGCATATAAATGGTATTCACAATACAAAGAAGCTAATAAACCATCAGTAGTTTGTGCTTTTGTAGTACTTATCCTCTTGTTACCATTAAAATTATTATAAATAAATGATAATATTTTATTCAAATGAATTTTAATGTTAAAGCAACTTAAAATATAGAATTTGAATACACATTATATACATATGTTTTTAGTTACCCAGAGGAAAGTATTTTTAATATTTACAGTGAACTCCGCCAAGACGAGTCCTTCCCGTAGACGACAGTTTTGAAAGAAATCAGTATTCCTGAGAATATAATTTAATATCAATATAAAACATTACCATTTTAATAAGAACACTTCCGCATAAGACACAAATCATTTAAAATCGTAAGTGTTTGTCTTATAGAAGGCTTGAAAACATACATAAATTTTAAAAAGGTTATTTTTCTTATTTTTCTCAAATTTTAAAGGTTCAAAGAGGCAATACCTGTATTTCACTTAAGTCCTCGATATCACCATCGTCATCTTCTGAGGATTCAGGAGTGTCTAGATTTACCCATGGAGTCCATCCACATTCTACTGGAACAGGCGTTACTGGAACAGGCGTTACTGGAACAGGAGTAGGTGTTGTAGGGAGGAGCCTAGTTGGCACAGGAGTCGTTGGTACAACGGGTTCTGCAAGTTAATTCTTTATAAATTTAATTGACAGTTAAATAATTCTTTTGAAATGCAAAATCACACAGAAGGCGCAAAAGCGAAAATGAAGCTGTTGCCGAACGTCTTTTACGTCTAGTCACTCTTAAATTTCTAATTTAAGACTCGCAATTAACAAAGGAATCTTAATTTAAACTGAGAATCCTAAGTAAGTTGAAACAACTTAAAGCCGGAAAAAATCTTATTTTCCCCTGCGAACATGTTGATAGCAACAAGAATAAAACAATTATCTCTTTTATTAGAAGTAATGAGTCACAAACTGGAACAGGAAATTTTAATTAACAAAAACAAGAATTATCTTAAAATAGCTTCACATCCATAGTGGAACTAAACATCTAACACAGTAGACTGAAAAAAAAACATAATACATCTATAATTTCTTACAGATTATACTTTTATCTTTTCACATTAAACTTTCAAATATTTCTCATATGAATCAAATGTAGGACAACGTTAACAGGAATCCAGCAGTTAAAATAAATTACTGTTGCCGGTGCTTCACATAGATATTTTCCATAGGCTTAAAGAGTAACTCCTAAACATGTCATTCCTTAACCCTAAATTTCGCTTATTTTCAATAATAATCGAGTGAAATAACCTAGTAGACAACTCATACTTTGAAATTGATTATTGTTTTGGTTTTAATACATTCCTATATATATTGACCGACAACTATGTAATATAAAGACATGGTATTTTAATTTTAAAAGCCATTTTACAAGATCATATTTCTTGATCCAATAAATTGCCGTTGGATTCAATTTTTAACTCAAAACTTAAACTAAACACATTGCACATACAAACATAATACAGGGTGTTTATAAAATCCCGGACCCATTTTGATGTTTAATAACTCATAAAATAATAAAGACAGATTAAAATTAATAACATAAATGGTTAGACAGACTCAAAAAGTTTCATGACCCTTGCCAATGAACTTCTACGTGTGTCCCCTTCGTCGCACAGAGAATATCAAGTCGATATTCAATTTCACGCCAGGTACCGGTAAGCATGTCGGCATTCACAGAGGCTATTGCGGTTGTAATTCTGGCTTTTAGGTCATCAATGTTCGACAGTTTCCTCCTGTAAACGTTGTCCTTTACAAATCCTCAAAGGAAAAAGTCCAGCGGCGTTATATCAGGTGATCTGGCTGGCCAAGGAATTGAACCTCCTCGCCCAATCCCTCTTCCTGTAAAATGGTCATTCAAAGAATGACTCGGTCGTGCAAGAGTTTACACAACACATTAACCTTTGGGGAATCCCTTTGTGCCTCACGGTATTCATGGGGGTTTTCAGATCCCCATATGCGCACATTATGGTGATTAACAATGCCAGAAAGATGAAAGGATGCTTCGTCGGAGAACATTATGCGCTTCAGAAATTCAGCATTGTCTTCTATCCTCCTTAGCATATCTGTTGCAAAGGCCATCCTCCTAGACCTATAATAATAGGCAATAGTTTCCAAAAACAAAAGAGAGAGAAATGCAATTAATAAGCAGACGATATTTGGAAAAGTACAGATATTTAGACTGGAAAACTAAATTATCTGAAATTAACCACACGCGCAGATGATATTTACCAATATAAAGATATTCAAACCTGAAAAGGAAAATATGTAAGTTATTCCATCAATAAATGCCCTAAGTTTGTTTATATCTTCATTATTTTATCAGTTATTAAACATCAAAATGGGTCTGGGACTTTATAAACACCCTGTATATTACGCTTGAATTGATATAACATAATACATTACGCCGAATGGCTGAAGTTGCTTTCGTTCACTGGTTCTTGAATAAAAGCTGCTGGACATTATTTGATACGCAGAAACATTTCCAGGTTCTTTGACACAGTTGATTGACGTGCAAGAAAAGCAGTTTACACGATTAAATACCGAATTCATTTCGACTTTATTTGAATTTTTATCTGTTGGTCTAAACAATTGGATTTTGTAAAGTTACCTTAAACGATTTAAACATAATAACTGCTGAGTTTCAGTTCCGCTTTCAATCAAATGATTTCGAAATCGAACTGCATATTCTCGTATTTGCATATAATGACTTATCATATTACTGCAGCGAATTCCCGGTTAACCGCGGGCGTATATTAACCGAGCCCTACATAAAAAGTTTAAATTATTGAATGCAGAACGATGGAAAAATGACTGTCAAAAATCATTGACATAAAACAAACTGTCAACAGGTTTGGTTTCGTTTATTTGATTATGGCAAAGTACTCGAGGACTATCTGTCTCAAACTGTCTACAGAAAGTACAAAAAGAAAAGGTAAATGCATAGCAGAATAGACAGTGATAGCAGCTGATGCAGTGCTGTCTTAACAGCATTAAGAGCACCCGGTGAAACAAGAACACTGGGATCCCTACAAACACCACTCGCAGAAATGAGAATGTAAATGGATTAGCATGGGGTCACTAGGCTCATGGGGCCATCGGTCAAATTCCCAGCTAGCCCATGCGTTAAGACGGTCCTGAGTTGATGATGTAGTATTTAAGAGCTGCTTTTATCCGCAACAGTACACTATTTAATTATTTTTAATCTAAAATAGATAAGCATTGCTTACCATTCTTAATGCTCTTTTGTAAATATTATTCTTTAATGCCATTTTTAACTCAGGTTCTTTATTTTTTCATTGTGTTCCTTCATTGATTATTAATTTTGTATCCGATTAGAATCAACTTGAAGAGAAACACACCAATATAAAATTTTAAATTAGGCCAAAAAACAGTAAGCTTGGTTTCGCGAAGGTTTTGAATAAAACTCCGCCGATTTCGAAGGCGATCAGACACAAGTCCCTCTTCTCCAGGAACAAAAGAGGTTTTGCAAAATGAGAGGAGCGCCGACAGTGTTTATATCAAAACCAATGGGCGGAGCAAAGATAACACAAAAGCAGCGTCATTTCTCAAAGAAGTAATGAAGCGTAAAAAGCTAAAAGCATTGAGTAGGAATGGGTTGGAATCAATGTCATTAACTAGAGAAAAATAAATCTTTGTGATGTGGAAAGCTTCAAGGAAATCCAATTCCCCAGCTGAAGAAGAAACTTTATTGATAGTTTCTGCAGAACTAAAATCAAAACTGTGATTAAGTGTCCAGTTATGATTAGCTTTCAAATTTCTTTATTTCTCTTTCTTGAACATAAGATTTTGCTACTTGGGGCGAAATTTTAACGCTTTTTTAGTTTGGTCGATGACAAGCCATACTGACAAGATATGCTATAAATTCCACAAGAATTAAAATTAGAGATGGAATCTTTAAAAATCGAACAACAAAATTTACTGATGAAAAAAATGACTTGAAAATTGAACTTCTGACAAATTCGAGAAATTTTGAAAGAGATTTTGTAAATGTATTTGCAAATCTGTTAATCTGGAAATTTTGTAAATTGAGGTATGGAATGGAATAACGACGAGTGTATTATAATTATTTCTAGAAGCGAAATGTCTTTTTAAGAGGAAAAAAACATTTTTAAAAACATATATGAATGACTATGAAAAAAAATTCTCTATCAATAGCAAACCGATTTCAAATAATTGATTTTAGGAGAAAGTAAAGATCATTCCTTTTTATTTTGAATACTGATTTAATGAATGACGACGACCAAATGACCAGATTAAATTGCTTAAAACTACAGACAAATGGTTAATAGTACTTTTTTGTTAATGGTAAGTTACGTTATTCATCTTTCCTGTGTTTTAATTGATCTATGATTAATCATGATACTGAATTAATACTGTGGACGTTATCGCCAGTATTTCCTTGTTAAACATGAGTTAACTTAGAACATTTAGATGGCTTTTAATTGCCTATACACAGATCTTAGAAATATTAATATAAAAACTGATTATTGTTACGAAATGCCCAGTTGCGGTAAGATGGCTTTCCCGCAAAGCGGGTTGCAAGTAAAGGCAAGGTTTCCAGATTTCACGCTAAATCACCGATTTGGTAACATCTGGCGACAAAACTGGCAATATGCCATAGAAAAAGCGAGAACATTCTAGAATGAATTCTTATCGGTTTTCCCGAGCATGTTCTCGAAAGCAGGTCAAAAGCTATAAATACCCTGCCTGTATGGAGTAGCAGTTTATTGTGAGAGTATGTTGAGTTCAGTGGTAGTGCCATGAGTTCCGAGAGCGGCCCAACCAGTATAGTGGTTAGCGTCGCTGACTGTCGTGCAGAAGAGCCCGGGTTCCTTAACTCGGAGATGGCATGGATGTTTGTAAATGTATAGTGTCCATGCGGTATGGGGGAACTCTAAATATGAGGCGAACCGAAAGTCCTCTCGATGGAAAGAAGGATGGGAACCCCTCGGAGCCGTTCCATCAAAATTTGCTCTCTATCAAAATTTGGAGTGGAATTAATCTGAATCCCACTGTCACCTGTAAGGTGCTCAAGGCTGTTGCCAACGATAGGCGTAAACTTGCGCTTCTTGCCAGGAGACATTTCGTGGGCTTGGGCTGACTATACGTCAGACAGGTGAGCAGTAGCAACAACAACATAAGTTCCGAGAGCGACAGAACCGAGTCGGAAGCGGTACTGTAGTGCTTGGCCGTGAAGCTGTCTTTACCGTTGTAGCCTGAAGGCTGTGTTGCTGATTGTTTCAGCGTGTTTGTCTTAGTTTTTCGACGACTGTAAACATGTCTTTTGACTCTCCTGTGTATTACCGGCGAATAAATTGTGCTTTGATTCTTCATCGAGTTTTGTCATCAATCATTCCAAATCCACAAACCCGTAGAACGAAACAATATTTAGAAAAACATGCATATTTTCAAAATAATACTAAGAGATAATTATGTAACAGTAAAAATAGCAAAAATAAAATGCAGTTGAGATCCTTATGAGACAGAACTAAACTTTCTGTTGCTCGCATTTCATCTTTGCGGAAGCGTGATTCCTTCTCTAGCCCGTTTGGAGATTTTTATTGTTTATTATTTATTCCTCTTTCGTATGTTTCAGAAAATAAAGCAAAATAAAATAAAACAAAATCTCTCGTAAACGGGGACAGATTAGCCAGTAATAATAAAATGGATTCAAGGTCTAAACCTAATTTAACTAGGTCTAAACTTTCGGATTTAAGATCTAAATTTAAATCCGAAATTTAAGCCCGTGAGATAAAGGAAAAGTATGTAACCAGTTAACAATATTAAGATTTAAATCTGGAATACAATTTTTGCTATGTTTTTGCATCCAACGAAACAAGCTGTATCCAACCAAAGAGCGAAGGAAATTTATTATCCAACCAAAGAGCGAAGGAAATTTATCCGAATATAAAGTACGGATTCCTTTATATGCGTCACTGTATGAACGTTGAAAAAAGTGTAGATGATTGTCAGAAAAAATGCACTTTTAAAGACAGCCTATTTATTTTGACGCTTGCCTTTAAATATGAAGAGAACATTTACTATATATCACTGTTGGTGCAAGTCGTGGCTTGCGATCATGTTCGTAGATGACGAACCAAGTGACAAAGATTCTCTTGATTTTAAGAAATGGGCTGCATCTGTGGCCGACATCTTAGATTTAGTTACATGTTCGGAGAGGGTTAGTATTAGGTAAACAGCAGATGCGACTTGGGTGTATGTAAACACCGAAGTCGCGTCTGCTGTTCCTGTTATACTCTCTTAATAGGAAGACAAAATAAGCGGACATGCACTGGGAAACGAGATGATGATGATGGGAAGGAAGATGACGATGAAGCGATATTAAAAGCAAGATAGGTATGTGTAAGCAAGCTGACGAAGGACTGCATAGTTTCACAGGATCTGTCAACAACTGTTCACCTGTGTCAATATAGTATAATATTTTGAAGCTCCGAGGTATACACAGCGAATTTTTAAACCTAGAGCGACACGACAGCCTCATAAACAGGCAAATATTCCAAGTTATGTACTACCACACTAAGAAATTAGTTACTTTCATGTAATGATGTATATGGTCATTTAAAAACGTAGTTTAAATTTTTTTTGGGGGGGGGAATATAAAATGTGGATGTGTGTTTTAAGTTTTAATAATGTGAACGATTTTCGATGTCATTTATTTGGCAGCTAATAGATTAAAAAATGATGAACGGACTTCATATGCTGCAGTTTCTACAGATGCCTAAATTCTAGAAATTTGTATTCTGTTATCGGAAAAAATCTCTTGTCCGAAATCCTCGAATTCCCAGTCCCCCGGTTATGAGAGATTTCGCTAAAAATGAATTTTAATTTCTTTTCAATAATATAATAATTATGGACTGTTGGATGTTATCACGAAACAACCAACAACCAGGAATTTCATCTTCGAATCAATTAATATTGACAGTATGATCAGCCGAGAATCAATGTTTTTTGTAGTACAGATCTAAGTGACGTTTTAAACATAAAAAAAAATTAAAACCATTTATGTTTCTTAAATCAAATATAAAAAGGAAGGAAAATTTGACTATGAAAGTAACAGATAACACTTACCACATGCGCAATAAAATCTCACAAAGAAATCCGGGCACTTATCTGTCCGGACATATTTATTGCAGACGAAACCCACATTCTTTGAACATTTCAAGCCAAAAGTGTCCAGCGTTGAATAATCGACAGTCTCGCCATTTATTTTAGTTTTACATTCTATGTCTTCCAGTGTTCCACCAATGCAGAAAGTATGACGCTCACGGATCCTTTCTATGCTTTCGTCATCTCCAATATCACTCGTGTCGGGGCTGTCGGTGTTGAAATATTCTGTCCATCCTGACACACAGCTAGGCGTAGTGAGTACTGCAATTGAAGTAGTTAATGATTAAGTATCATTCATTATTCTCCTTTTCCATCTTAAAAATATTAACTGCTTATAATAATTCTCTCTAAACTGCGTTATTTCGAAATTAATCTTTCTCTTATGATATTTACATAAGGCTAATGACGCAGGTATTTATATAACGAATTCAACTAACAGTAATTTTAAATTTTGGAAAAGAAATTTTGAGCAACTAATAGGGATAGAATTTTCGTCTTACACGCGTCGTATTCTCTTCGCTTTTCTGCCAACAAATTGCTAATACATGCAATGCGCCACTTTATATCTGTTTGCTATTTTTTGTTAGCGAAAATGAAGAAATATTACATCAGCAATGACTGCTGTACCATCTCGAAGCACTAAGCTGCGGAATCATATTCTCAGCTGTGTCAGCAACTTCCATGATTAAATAATGAAGAACCTGTGTGTATGTATGTAGGTGGGAATCTTCTTCGTATTGTAGAAAAACAGCAGCACCTACAGTCACCAAAATTTCAACATGTAAAATCCTCCATCCGAACATGTGCACCCGCAAACTCGAATTTTAAATTTCGAATTTTTATTTATTTATTTATTTATTTTGTAGGAATTTCATGAACTTTTAATTAAAACTTCAGGGATATAAATGCTTTTGTTACCATTCGACAAAGCATAAAATATTTACGTTTCAAGTTTAATCAGAAAACTCAGCAATATAAATGAAGTGTGTTGACTCTCGGTAAAATTATATTGCGTTTTACCGAGAGTCAACACACCGAGATTTGTCTTTGGAATTTAATCAACAACCATTCCCCGAATTAAAATATTTTTATCTTCCAGGCGGCAGCACGTTGTTATTCAGTAAAATGTAAGATATTTAATTTTTCTTTCAAATTTATTTTGTTATTAAATAATCAGATAGGCGCTTTAAAAACAACAAACGCAGTTATTGCCATTTCAATAACTGTTAATTACTAACTGGACCCATAAAACGGCATTAGCTGGATTCATTAAATTCATTACATATATTCCTCTTTTTACTTTCTTGTACGAAGTAAGGCATTACTGTAAACGCGAAAATGTTTGAGTTTCATATTACAACAGAAATATATATTTGTACCATTCTCCAATCCATTTGAACGATTTATTTGCGTGATGTCTGTAAGCAAGGACAGAATAAAGGAGTCTTTTCACAAAACGTATTGTAAAAGGATTAAAAAGGGATTTTTTCGTGACGTCTGTACGTACGTACGAACGTATGCGACTAGCCGTAGAGTATTGAAATTTTGCATATGGATCTGCTATAACATCTGGTTGTGCATTTCTCTTTTTTATTGCAACCGTTGGTACGAAAAGTATATATATATCTATACCCATCCCCCCTTAGCCGGCTTAAAATCCTCATACGGCCTTTATTCTCGTAATCGTTGGTCATAGTTAGTATTTTAAATGCCGAAAATATTCACGCTTCGATAGTTTCTAATTTAGAATAAAAATAAATTTTGGGCCAGTAAGGAGTCAATACCGAAATGTTATAAAAATAAATTTTGGGCAAATAACGAAATGTTACTTTTAATGCGGTCTCTCGGTTCCTACAAAAAGTTTTATACTTGTTATGAAAAAAAATTATAAGAAGTTTGACTCCACGCGACAAAAATTGAGCGGGACACATTTAATTTCACAATTTGCCTATTTAATACCTATGTAATAATCTAGCATTCAAAATTATAAAAAACTATGGTCAGTTGGAATTTTCACAGAATCGGATGCATTTTGTACTCTAATATTCGTTTCTAGATTACAAACATGGAAGATTCATTCAAGGTGTTATAAAAATTGTCCTAAACTATTATTACATTTACATTTTTATCTTTTTCTAGTTATTAGCATGTAGTTAAAATCTCTGAACTTAATTAATACTCACTTTCTTTTCCACAATTGCAAAATACTCTGACTTCGTAATCGTTACAATCAGAGCCACTGCAGATTAGTCCCAGCTTTCTGTTGCAGATGGCATTGTCACCGGCCGGAGCCTCTTTCCAGCCAAGTGTGGTTCGGCATTCTATGTTTTCGATCTCCTCATCCGCACAGAACTGGTGATTAATCCTTAAACTTTCCCGGGTCTCGGATTCTCCTTCTTCGCCAGGTAGATGGGCATTCATCCATGCTGTCCATCCTGTCTCCTCGCAAATCGAAGGAAGTGGAGGATGAGGGGTTGTCGGTGGTATAGTTATTTTGAGAAACTCAGCGCCTGTTGAATAAATAATCTGATTATGAATTCCTCTCTCTTTAAAGAAGAAATTCTAAATTATTATTTTAAAACAAAAGTGCACAACTGAGAAACTACCATTAGCGCTTTTCGATGACAATTTATGTTGCACGACGGGTTTTCACAGTAGCATTATTTTGGTACCATGCGAGGTTTTTAAGTATCGTGCCTCAACCCTGTTCGGAAGATATAAATTATTTAAATATTTAAGAAGACGCATCAAATGTCGGATTAGAAGAATTGGGGGGGAAGCTAGATAGAATATGTCTTTTAAATTAATTCTTTAATTTTTTCGATGTCTTTTTCTATGTCCTTTAGGAGTGACCTTCTTAAAGACAGCATTTTACACCCTTTTATTTGCCCATATTTAAGCCGATCAGACGGAACAGTGGTTAGGGAAGCCAACTACGATACCAAAGGCCACGGGTTCGAATCCAGGAGAAGGCGTGGTTGTAACTGTCCGTCTTTTCACAGTAGGTAATAATGACAGTCTACTAGGTAGCTACAATACAAAATGCCCACCACTTCTGGCTTTAGGAGAGGCTATTGTCGAATAAGCAAGAGCCCGCCATTAGATTAAAAAAATTGTCCATATTTGAAGAAAATAACTGCTTAAACAGGGAACGTCTGGGCTCGGTGTTTGGCAACTCCATGTAAATTATCAATGTTTAGAGAATTAACCAAGAACCGCAGTCCTTCAAACAATTTAAGTACATTGCTTCTACTATTTTAGATATCTTAAACTGAATTCTTGAGTTGGCTCTGCGAGTGGCAGAAAAACTTGCATTGTGAATTCCTTCAGTTTTGTAAATTAAAAAGCGCAATAAAATCCTTTAATTTAATCCTTTTTGACTCTCCGCGTCACCTTTACAATGTGAGCACAGGTTTATCTTTCGTCATTTTCCATCCTCCATTTGAAGAAGAAGGTTCTATATGGATCTGGATATGGCTAAATGTGGTCAACACTTATTGCCTAGCCATGGGCAGTGCCGGTATTTTCCAGCCGCACTAATTAACTAGATCACTACACTTCACAGAGTCCACAAGGGACCCCGCCAAGCGTTGCTGTGTTGCATAGCTCAGTGCCTCTTTTGGACAGGAAGTTCATTATGTTTAAGATTTTCTTTGTGCGATGTTTGTTCTTGACATCCTATCTGATAAAAGGATTTATTTCACTTTCTGAGTTTGGAAGTTTTAGATGATGCTCAGCTGGGAGGGAGCATTTCAGAAAGTATCAGCTGCCTGTTTTTCCACATACACTCTGATTTGAGGTAGCTGACACACTGATTTAATGTAGAAGGTTCTGTAGTCAAACCTCGAAAGTCGCATTGAAAATTTATAAAAATTACAACTGATTCCTACTGTTTGAACTCTAATAAATGTTATTCGGCGCGTTATTTTTATTTCAATTGAAATTGGGCAATTAAAAAGAAAAGTAGAAACTCGGAGGGGTTCAGAAGTTAAACAACTTAATTGTTTCGATATTATTTTTGATTTACTACCATCATTTACTTATATTGAAGTACAGTAAATTGGTAGTTATTATAAATTTGAGTATCTTCATTTTTGATTTATCATCTTAAAAAATAATAATTCAAGTATAAATTAACAATTCAAATTAACTTACCACAATCGCAAAATACTCGTATCTCATAATCTTTGCAAATTTCGTTGTTTTGTTCATCATCTCGGCATGTCAAACCTGTTGGTAAGCTACAGTCGACGTTCTGTCCGGTTTCCTTGTATGGCGTTTTGTTTTCAGCGACGCGGCACTCTATGTTTGTCATATTGGCTATTCCGCAAAACTTGTCATACGTGGCTCTCAAAAGAGGATGTTTAAGATCTTCTCGGTCTCCGCCTACAAAGGACGGTGTATTCATCCACGGCGTCCAGCCACCTTGTAGACAAGCTTGAGGTTGTTCTTTGACACATGGCTTTCCAACGCAGTCGATAGACCCCCGGCGACAGTGACTAAAAAGATTTTAAGAAATCTTACAAACATTTGCCAGTACAAAGATTGAATGCAACAACATATTTAAGAAGCGAGATTTGGATTTTGTTTCAGTCCAGTGGTAGTTCTGTGCGTATTGAAGTAATGAAGGTGTAAATTAGTTTATGTATACTAAATTTTCTATTTTCCATTTCCGCTCTTAACTATTAGTTAAGGTTAAACGTGTATTGTTCACTTCTTCCGCGCTCTCTCCACTGATGAGCATAAATGCAAATTGTTTTGAAAGGAATTAACAAATAGGTGAAAAAAGTACTTTCTATATCGATGGGAGTACCTCATGAAAATGCTATATAGACACGAGAAGTTTAGTTCAAATTTTGATAAAAGAAAATTGTCGTTACAACTTTCTCTTTTTTTTTTCGTTCTTTCCAAGAAAAAAAATTAATTCTTCAGGCATTAACACATTTTTTTTTTTTTAAATTTTAAATTTGTTTTTCTGTACCTGTACTTGTGTTTGATCCCTTCAAAATCAACAAAGTTACTCAAATTCTACGTCAAACTAAGGTTGCTTTTCTACCTAATTTCAAATGATTGACTGAAATCGAAACCAAGATGTTTAGCGACTTAATCCCTTACTTGGTGGCATTTCTAGTAACATGGAAATTTTTATAATGCAATTTGAGCTTATATATTTTACGTCAGTTGCCCAGATGGAAAATGGTTAGTGACTCTGACTGCCGTACCGAAGGGCCCCTTGTTCGAATACCGGAGAAGGCATGGATGTAATTTGCCCGTCCCCTCATAGGAGACAATGGTAGCCCACCTATTAGGCGCAAGAACCAAGGAAGGATTCTATTACGAGGCACTTATGCTACAGCCTTTATCTCCACACCGTCTTATATTAAATATTATCATCAAAAGAGGAGTTCCGCAAATAGGTAAATTTTAATATCGAAATGTTATAATAAACAAATGGTAAAACTGCCTTCGCAGTGATTAAAGGAAAAAAAAAATTTGAAGGACTTAATTTAGGGATTTTGATGCCGAAAAAGGATCAGAATCAAATTTTGAAGGGTTATATCATGAATTTTGATTAGTAGCGAGATTTCCTTGACCGATAGTCATGTGGTGGAACGTGAAAGGAAACACCTGCGAATTTCTTTCACACATGCTTCGGGTCTGGGGGGGAGGGAAGCGGGAACTCGTTAAGGGAGTTGCACAATAAAGTGCCCATCGCTTTCGACCTTAGCAGAGGTCAACATTTATAGAAAGTTTGCGCCCGTCATTGGGGAAAAAATTACTTCAGTTAAAAAATAAATTCTATAAGATTTTGAACCTATCAACGGAATCTTTAATCATAATAAGCGATTTTTTTTTTCATTTACAAAAATAAAACACTATCCGAATTATAGCATTAATGGCGATCACATTAAACGACGTATACTGAACCTGCATCAGATCACCTTTGACACATGCTTTAGAAACAAAACTTCGATTTCAGTATAATTAATGAAAAATAGAAATCTACTGATTTACAGGTCTGAAATAAAATGCAACTAACCATAACTCATTCATGAATTGTAAGTCAATAAGCAAGTTATAGCACTAAACAGCTTTCGAACAACTCACTCGCACTTACCAAGATTGGCAACTGTCTACGACTTTGGGATCTGTAATTCTGTCTCCTTCGTTGTAAAGAACTCCATTTATTTCCATACAAGGTACAACGCAATCCACCTGAGGGACACATTTATACTCTCTCCCATTGTTGTATATTTGTCCTTCAGGGCAAGGTTTGGGATTGCAACCTTCCACACAAAAATCAAAAGTACAGGCTTCTTTAATTTTGCCGTAGATAAGTTCGTTTTCGCATGTCATCTTCGGGCACGATGGAATGCAGCTTTCGTAAGTTGCACATTCTTCACACTGAATGGCTAGGTAAGAATTAGAGAGAGAAATACATTAAAGTTTAGTAAGCCGAACCAACAATTTAGGTATACTGTTTCATGAATTACATAAGTAGTTTGATACTTAAAATAATAGCAATAAAAAATTCTCTAGTGAACTGTACTGTAATCATGTATACTGTTCTTTTTATATTACACAAACTATGTGATTACATACTTTTTGATGAGACAAAATGCATTCTTGCCATCTGTAAAATTATACTTTAGCATATATACAGAGGGTGTTTGTTCATACATTTTTAGAAAGATTTCGATAAAGAATTAAATAAAGCAAATGTTTTTGAAAACATATTCTGGCAACAGCTTATCATTTGAAATGAAAAATATCGTCTGCGACTTTTAAATTTATTTTTCTTTCAAAATGCTGCATGAAAACCAGTTATAAATTCGAGGCTATGTTTTCGAGATCTTGGAAGAGAAACATTCTTATTCGATAATTCAAAATTTTCGCGAAATCCATGGTATTAAAATTTCTAAGTGTAAAATAAAACATTATTAATCGGGAAGGGAAAAGAACCGTCAATTATTATTTCTGCATGGAAAAAAGACTCCATACAAGTACCCGAAAGGAGATGCGCACTGTTTCTAAAATTAAATCGTTGTTAACAATAGAAAATTGGCTGAGATAAAAATCAGTTGCAAAGTCTTTACATCTGCAGTAAAAATAAATAAAACAATAAACCAACACATACAACTTAAAAAAAGCTAATAAAATAATGTTCACCAGCTTTTGTCAAAGCACGTGGCTCAACGCAGAACAATTTGTAGAACCCTGTATGAAAACTACTTAGCAGAAGATAAATAGAAATACACTTGATGATGCATGAATTAACCTAAATAACTGCAAATAAAAAAATAAATTTATTACAGAAGACGAAGAGTAAAATTCTAGAAAACCTTGTTCCATTAGTGCAAAGAAAGTTTCAGTAAGGGATTTATGATTGCCGCAAGATTCCTTTACAATGAGGAACTAAAAATAAGAGCAGTGGAAAAAAGTATTAAAATCAAATCAGCGCACTAAGTAAAAAAAGTTGTACGTCTGATATTTACAGAAGAAATTCTATTTTTTAACCCAGGGACTTTCAAAGAGTCAAATGTCATCAAGATAAAGCAACAAGCCATAATTTGAAAAGTACCACTGCCATTCCTTCAAAACATTAAGACTGCTAGAAGTATTGCACATATACCTTTTCAAACAATTCTTGTGAAGTCCCCCGATGTTTTACGTATGGACAATTGTGTCTTTGGCCTTTTGAAAACAATTCTTTCTAAGCGCAAACTCACCACGATGAGTGGACTCCGAAAAGCAGTGGAAGAGGAATGGAAATCAATAACCCTGGAAATTTTACAGAAGGCCCTTCTTTCATGCAAATCACAATGCAGAATTATAGCCCAGAAAAAAGGCTATCAAATCGAACATTTAAAAATCTCTCTTTATATATTAAACATTTACGATTTATCACATTAAACATTATTTCGTATTAAGCGCCCCCTAAATCCTTCTAAATGTGTATTAACACCCTCAACAACTGAAGTTTGGTGTTTCAGAATTTACAAGTTCTTTAAAAGTACAGATGAACTTCCTTCCAGAAATTTAATTTTAAGATTACTAGGCCCATCGAACATTAAAATTTGCCAAAAATGTTTTTAAATTTCTATCGATTGAAAATGAAGCCAAAGAAATTGAAGAAACTTCGAAAGCAATAGGCGGCGAAGGATTTTCAGATATCGAAGAAGGAGAAATCAAAAAACAGTCAAGAATGAAGATTATAAAATAATAAATGAACAACTGGACGATCTTATAAGCTTTCTAAATTTGCGTGACTTGATCATAAGTTTTACCTGATTCTAAAGCTAGTTTCTGAGAAGTTATTTTAAAATTTTTACCTATTGAATGTTACACCAGAAAGAGGAAGCGTTATGCAATTAATTCATTTTGCATCCATCCTCTCATCACAACATTCATCATGTCTTAATGAGCTATTTTTCAAAAAACGTTATTCCAGAAATTCCTTTCACAAAGATATCTCAACTATCTCAAATCAATAGAACAATTAATTTCGCATTGTTACATGGATTACAAGCATGTTTCAATATTTAATTGTAACAAAATTTTTAATCTATAGTAAACTCTTGTCGAATGTGGATTTTCGAAACACGATTTTGCGTATACGCTTTATCTTAAGTGCCTCCATTTAATTTGTCCAGCACGAGAGTTTCAGTTGTACGCGTTATGCAGAGCAACGTCAGTTGAGTTGCGGTAGTTCTCATTAATGGCTGGTTTGAAGAATCAAAGAATTAGTCAATAATGACGATCATGAAATGACAAATGAAGAACTAGGTGATATTATAACACCAGCCACCGACAATGAAAGTAGCGACAGTGAAAAAGATAAAGCGCCTTTAAAGTCCAAAAAGTTAAACTAATTGTTGATAAACGCACACGAACTGATTTTGTAATGGAGATTGACCTAAATGAACAAAGAAGAGGACATTGAATGAGAGGCACGACCCGTTTAATAAGTTACGTCAGACATTGTTCCAAGCAAAAAATCACCAGCTATTTTAACAAAAATTATTATATCATGTACCTACTTATTAAGCAGTAATAGAAATGCTTTCAATTAACATTTGTTTCATTTTCTCTTTTAATTACAATAATATTTAGGTTAGCATAAATTGTACATTTCTTAATCTTCTATTTGCCTATCCCCCAACCTTTTTTTTTTTTTTTTTCCTCAAAGAAAGTTAACTTCGCGGAACGCGATTTTGACGTACAGGTAGTGTGCGAATCAAGGTTTCCTCCTTGGCATGAATAACGTATCTCCCGAGTTCGGCAAGGTTTACAGCATGATAACTTCCTTTTAGTAGATTTGGTATCTTTATCTTAAAAGGCATTATTTAGTCGAATTATCTTCTGTATTTTGCTGTCAATAATCATCCACCGTAAGGAAGAATTCGTATTCAACTGTAATTTTACTTACGACAGAGTTCCTGCGATCTCCATTTGATGGGCACGCCTTCTGCGCTGCACTCGTGCGCGTACGCTGCAATAGCTGTGCAGAGGCAATCACAGTCTCCTCCCATATCACAAGCACACGAATCAAAAACGCATCTGAAACAAACGCAAGACAGGGTAAAAATTGTGAAAAGAGAATTAAATTAAACAAATTATTTACTTTATTTCAGTTTACATCCTGGCAAAACTGTGATTGAATGCATGCTAGAATTTGCTAGACAAATAAACGTGTTTTCTTATTTATTAAAAAAACTGATGCCTACACCACATAACTTCCTTGTACGAAATATTAAATTATACGCATTTTGCATTTCATTTAAACTTACTGGATTGAATTAAATCTACATCATTGACAGCGCATAAACCACAATAGAATAAATGAACTCTTTAAATTCACTATATTTGTTTACCACAGCCACACTCTGGCGCTAGCTTAACTTAACAGCGTTACATCTCATTCGTTTTATAACTAATCAGAAAGCACAAATTTATGTATATCATTTGGAGAATTACCTAATCGTTGGCACATGTTCTATTCAAATACTAGTATAATAAATCTAAAACGATGTGTAAAAGAAATTAAATAAAAAAAAAAAAAAAAAAAAGAAAGAAAGAAAGAAAAACAAAAAACAGTTTTTCACAGACCATACAGCATTTTTCATTCAATTAATTCAGTTCTCACTTCGCGACAAGTCAAAATTACATCAAAACTCAAAATATCTATATAAAAAATTACGGAGTAAATCTTAAACGCTTATTTCCTTGAATAAATTCCAGAATGGATTAAGCATGATTTAATTCGCAATAATAAAAGAAGGCGTTATCTTTGTTGTTGCGAAGCTTAGTTTCCCTAGATTGGTAAAAAATCCAATATTCTCCTAAGTTTCAAATGTAAACAAATATGTCCGCTGTGAGAAAAATGATTAGGTTTTTAAATTTCCTTAAATTTCAACAGATAAATTTACAGCGAGCAAAGTCAGCAACTTTTAACCTAATTCATCAATCAACTGAATTAAATCCAGATATAATTCTTATACAAGAACCTTATTGCGTTAAAGGTAAAGTGAGTGCCATCCAAATTCGTGTTCTCAACAGAATGTTCTTCAGTCAGATCAGCAATTCTCATCATAAACAAAAATCTATCCCCAATAACAGTTTTTGCAAATAAAGATATAATCTCAATTTCATTAAACTATGAAGAAGAACAACTTATAATAACATCATTCTATTCATCACCATCAGAAAATCTAGAAAATAATTTAGATATTCTTTCCTCAATAATAAGAAAATTTCGGAATTCACATCATGTCATAGGAGGAGACTTTAACGCGCACAATACAGCGTGGGGTTACAATCTTACAGATCTAAGAGGAGAGCAATTAGAAAACCTAATAGCATCTCACAATCTCTTTCTCCACAACGTTGATTCTGCTCCACCAACCTACGAAACTATTCATGGGCGTGGTTGGCCAGATATTACACTAACCTCCTATTCCTTAGCTAATAAAATCTCCTCATGGGAGGTTCACGAAAGAATCTCCCTATCAGACCACAAGTTAATTTCTTTTACAATTAATGTGAATATTAAAACATGCTTTACTCACCGCTTTAAAATCAACCCAAGCTCAAGTAAGCACTTTATTCAGTCAATAAAACAAGACCTCTTCCGAATTCATTCTGACATTAATAATTCCTCCAATAAAGGAAGTCTTAATAAAGCTGTAGAAGATCTTACGAACTTTATTCAAAATCATTGCAAAATTTCCTTCAAAACTAAAGCATCAAATCATAAAATCAATATAAACTGGTGGACTAAAGAACTAAGAACACAAAGGAACAAGACAAGAGCTTATTATAGGAAAATGAAGAAAGCTTCAACTCAACAATCCAAAGATGCTGCATATATTCTTTTTTCACAACAAAAAGCAATTTACAAAAGAATGATCCTGACAGCCAAAAATAATTGCTGGAAATCATATTGTACCAAAAATAAAGATACCTATGGTTCAATATACAAAATATGTATGAATAAAGTTTTCAAGCCGACACAAATAAAACTTCCTTTAGACACTAATCAATCTTCGCTTCAAAATCAAGATGCAACATCTGTAGCTATATCAAAAATTATGGACAACGTTTTTATACAAGATAATCCCGATGAAGAGACAGATGAACAATTAACAATCAGAATTAACAATACTGCTCCACATTCCTCAAATGACATACCTTTCACTCTACGAGAGATTTCAAATATCATCAAGCAACTTCCTAAAAATAAAGCACCAGGCCTCGATGTTATTACAAATCAAATAATAAAACTAACTCACACCTCGGACAGAACGCTATTCTTAGATATGTGTAATAAATGTCTTCTTTTAAATACTTTTCCTACATGCTTCAAAACAGGCCAAGTTGTCCTATTTAGAAAACCAGATAAAGATCCTGATAATGCAAACTCTTACAGACCAATTAATTTACTACCAGCCATAGGGAAGCTTCTAGAGAGAGCAGTAGCTGGTTGTTTACGCCACCATCTCATCACCATCTCATCTCAGCAACTTATAAGTAGTAATCAATACGACTTTACTCCAAATAAATCAACTACACACGCAATAGACTCAGCCTTAAACCAAATTATTATCAACAAATCAACAGATCTTCACTCAGCACTTATCTGCTTAGACTTAACTAAAGCTTTTGATTCGCTTTGGTGACCCGCCGTAATAGAGGCACTAAGAGTTTCAAAATGTCCTAAAAATATCTTCCTTATCTTGCAAAATTTTCTAGCAGAAAGAAAGAGCCTAATCATTTACAATAATAAAATTATAGAAAAAATCCAACAACGAGGCTGTCCACAGGGATCATGTTTGAGCACTGATTTGTGGAACCTTACATTTAATTCAATAATATCTTATCAATGGCCAGACCACACCAAATGTATAGCATTTGCTGATGATGCAGCATTTGTAGTAAGTGGAAAATCCAGAAATCAACTTGAATCTAATGTGAATGAAACGCTACATCTTTTCAAAACTCAGTGTGCTAGACTTAAATTAAATATTAACGAAGAAAAGTCTAGAGCAATAATATTTCCCAAAAAATCTCAAAATATTACAAGACTTCCAAAATTTACTATAAATAATAGTAGAATTAAAATAGTTCCAAAACTTAAATTTCTAGGTTTGATAATAGACAAGAAACTAAACTGGATTGAGCACCTGCTATACATAAGAACAAGAACATCCAAACTAGCAAATAATCTAAGAAAAGTACAAGGATTAAATTGGGGTTTAAACCCACACATCCAAAAAATACTTTTCAACACAGTTATTGAAAAGATAGTTCTTTACGGTGCAGAAATCTGGTCTCATCCAATGACAAAAAGAAAAGAAAGACTACTACAAGCGATTCAACTCCCATTTCTCCTTCGCATCACCAAATGTTATCGAACAACTTCAAATGCAGCTCTATGTGTCCTTTCTGGAATTCCACCTCTCCATATTACAGCACAGTGCGAATATATTAAAGGTACAATATTAAAATTAAGAAGACCGTGCGCTATACAAGAAGAAATACTTGATCCAACAAAATTTGAAATTCCTGGAAATCCTTATAGCAGGCACCCAGCTACAAACCCCAGAATGTCTTGCACGCTAAAGCCATCTGCTCAAAACTCTTCTTTTCCTATTATCTATACAGATGGCTCTAAAATGGAATCAGGTGTAGGATGTGCTTGTATTATCTTACCAAATCAAAACCAAAAATTTACACTAAAAGCACGTCTTTCCAAAGAAAATAGCATTTTTCAAGCTGAACTCCTAGCAATAAAATTAGCAATTGATTATTCAATAATTAACAATATGCAGCAAATAAACATCTTTACAGATAGTCAGTCAGCAATTCTAGCGCTCCAAAATACTAAACATAAATCTGAACTGATTCAACAAATTATCAATAGTATCTCACAACATCCTCGCCTATCTCCGAGAATCTCATGGATCAAAGCTCACGTTGGAACCACGGGGAATGAGGAAGCTGATGCAGCTGCAAAATCAGCCATAACATGCAATAATACTCCATTAATACAGCATCCTTGGCCAAAATCCTACCTTAAATTTCACCTTAGAAAAATTAAAACAAATATCTGGGAAAATGAATGGCAAAATAACAACACAGGTAGAAGACTGTATGAAATCGCTCCTCATGTTAATGATCAATGCACAATGGTCAATCACTACATAAATTGCTTTCTCACAGGACATGGGCCATTCCCCACATACTTTCAACAAAGAAACATCTTTACTTCTGATCAATGCGTATGTGGGGATAGAGGAGACCCTAATCATTATGTAAATGCCTGTACCTTAACTAGAACATTTCATATTAAATTACTTACCTCGAACGTCAATGCTTTTCTCAATTTTGCAACAAAAATAAGCATTTCAGAAAGAAAATAGAAAATACCATGGTATACCTTTCATCCAGAGGAGAAACGATTTGTGCTATTTAATGAAATACAACTCAGTTATCCAGTAACTCCAATTATTATAATTTCATACATTAACTATAAATACTTATCTCAAGAATTACAAATAAATTTTTCTATTACAAAGCATTTATTTCTGTACTATTATGTTATAACTGTATAATTCTGTAAAAATTCTGTACCATTCTGTACCATGATATCTGTACCATTCTATAATTACGATTAATAAGCATTTACTACTACTAAGTAATTAATATTATTAAGTTATTTTTGTACAATTCTGTAAAGATTCTGTACCATTATTTCTGTACTATGTAATTACAATTCTAAGCATTTATTTCTGTAACCTATTGGAAATTTTTAAATAAATATTGAAGTGTAATAGGGCGATACTCATTTATTTATAGGAAACATTGGGTGCCCTATTACATTTCAACTTGTACCTGTACCTGCACGAATGTCACACAAAAACTTAGTTAAATTGCATTCGATAGCGGTCAAAATAGATATTTTCGTTGAAATATGATACCTGAAATTTTTCGCGATTACAATACTTCCTTTTTACTTCGTACAAGGAAGTAAAAATTGCTAGTGGTTTCTCAGAAGTAATATAAAAGTAAAACAAATTTTACTTGGAATTCAAAAATGGCTTTATGAAGCCCAGGGTATATTTACTTGATATAGAAGCAAAATTTGCTCTCACTACACATTATCTTTGAAATATTAGGCACCATATTTCAAAAGAGTTTATTCAAAGCATTTGTTAAAAGTTCTATAAGTAAACATAGTTGACACCTCCAACAAGTACTTTGTCGTTAACAGCTTTCGAAAAGGCCGGCAAACAGTGCAACTTATTGCTAGTAATCGATCAATGTGACATCACAACATACAGTAATAAGAGCTTAGCTTTGTTTTTATTTAACACTGATATATAATTTGATAATGCAATTGTAAATACAATAATGAATGTATGTATTAAATAAGTTCCCTTGAATTTGATTGCTATTTTAAAAATGTTGTTGGCAAAATTGTATGATAAATACACATTTATATTAAATTCCTTTTATATGTATATATTAAATAACTTATATTGTGTACATATTGAATACACTATAGTTTACAGTAATTAATTTTTTCGTGCGTGCTTATAACATTTGGTGACAGATCGCACTTTCTTAAGCCCGAATTGTATCATCACTATTTTTTCTCGCCAACGCTTCAACAGAAGGGTTACCGATTTTTCCTTTTATCAGAAAAATCTATGGAAAAATTCTACTGCCAAATAATACCTGTAATTGTGCTATACAGATACAAACGTTTGGTTATTTGATCTGGGTTTCAGCTGTATTCAAGCTGAATTTAATGAGGTAATTTCCTGCTAAAGCAGCCATCACGAAAGCTTTTAGTGACATTTGAAATTTGCACGCTACTGACTCTGCAGAAACTTTGCCAATTTTGGCGATTACACGCGGTGGCTATTTTGACAAAAGAAGTGCATTTGATCTTTTTATTTAAATGTAATGCAGGAACTCAAAAACATTTCATCCTTTTATTCATAATTTTCAATAAATGATTTTAATAAAATGGTATCAATGAAAAAATTAATGTTTATAAATGACTCAATACTTATAAAGGATGAATGAGAGTCATAAGTGAACATAAAAGAAATGTGTTTCCATGATAAAAAATTATTTATTATTTTTTTTTCAAAACAGCTAATTACTTACCATTAATACTGAAACTGTATATCATATGCAATTCATTTATATAAATGTATTATGAATTTAATAGTCCGTGAATCTCACACATATTGTCATGAAGCAAAATATTTCGATATAATTTTCTTCAATATTCACATTTTATTGAAAACAAAAAATTTAGATAAAGAAATTAAAGAATACATGTTATCATGTACATAAAAATCCATCTATTTCCGTGTTCACAAACAAAGGTTCAAAGAAAGTAGAGGAATAAAAACATTTATCCGCTAATTAATACATAATAATACTATGTTACTTCGAGCACTGCCTTCATTTTTTTAGCTACAGTATGCAAGAATGCGGCCTGACCAATAGGAATTCGTTCCAAAAGGATTTCGTTCAACTCCATCCATATCAGAGGGGCTTTAAATTTATCATCTATAGAACAAGGAACATTGTAATGGAAATGCCATATTTCTGCTTCACACCAGGCCTGATCTGTGTTAGTAGCCTCATCTAAGTAACCTCTTTTTATCATATCAGAGACCAGTGGATCAGAACTTACATCTCCGCTTGTACTTCTGCGCACTTCAGGGGGAGCAGTTGAAGTACTAGCTACAGGTGTTTGGTTTGACTGCACTAGAGACTCAAAAAATTCTATCATATCACTTGAGGTCTTCCATAATTCTTCGCAGTGAAAAAGAGATTTAATTACCAAATAAATATTTTCGGTGGACACGTAACCACCAGGTAGAGTAACTTCGTGTTCAGAAACCATAATAACGACTTCTAGATAACTGCGAAGAGACAAAACTTCTGTTTCTTTCCATCGCGTAATAATCACATATATGTAGTGGTTAGGACCCCAACGTGGAAGACAGCCACGCCCTCGCAAGCCAGTACGCCCCATGGGATTCATTGGCAACTCTTCTGAATCGAGATCATAAATGAAAGGATCGTGTTGTTTTTCTAAAATCCAAGACTGGCGATCTAAGTACACTCCACCAGGACTTACTGAAGACATATTCCACTTGAAAACTGGCATTCGGAATTCTTCGCCTTCGATCTCGCGTCTGAGTTGTATGTCTACATCTACATGATGTCGTAGATCTTTGGGAAAATCTTCTGAAGGTTTTGTGTACGCAATGGGGTCATAGGCAGTCCAAGCACATTGCCAAGGAACATGCTTGTCTGATACTGGACAGCGCGAAATCTTCGTATGGGGATAAGGAGAAATACGAGAAAATATCTGAGGAGTTCCTTTTGCTTGCAGTCGTTCGTTAGTGGATACTTGAAGCATAGCCCTTTCCAAATATTGGTGGGCGTTTTTTATCTGAATTTGTAAGTCAGTTAAATACCCTTGAAGATCTCTCATTGTGTGTCTTTGCTCATTGAGAGCATTCATGAGAGAATGCACTTTTTCTCTCCGCCATCTTGTTTTCTTCTCGTCTTCCTCGCTTTGCTGAGTTTGTTGGTAATATTCCGAAGCTAGACTTTTCCAGTACAGAAAATCATACTTATTTAAGATTACGGTTTCATCGCGGTTTTCTTTCTCCACGCCAAATAACCAGTCATAAATGTATTTAAGTATCATGATTATATAGTTTATAGGACTTAAAGGCGGTGGAAAAACAAGACGATTGCTGAAATCTGTGACCAGTTCGTAACGTTGATATTTCCAAATGTAAGTCCCTTCTGCTTGTAACTTCATATGCGTATTACTAAAAAGTGCATACAGAAGGGTTAATAGTATTAATCTCAGTATCATTAGGTACTGAAGACCAAAGAGATATGGCCACAGTCCAGGATTAGGGCAATCAGGTTTCAGGTATCTACCTACTTTGCAAATATTTTCTGGTAAACCAATAAAAGACTGCATATTGGAATGCCTCACCAGTTTAATGCATTTGGGATTGGGTATTCCAAAATGATCGGCAGGAGTAAGGAAAAACGATACCAGAGCATTAAAGAATGTTCTTTTCACAAGATCCCAGTTAAGCGGGTAATCAGGATAAATTGTAGCATGTATAACAATACCATTGCTTATGATAACTAAGCCTGTTACCCTTATAAAACCCATGAAATCTACAAGCGTCATTCTTTTGACTCTGTACAACATGGGACCTAATTCCGAAGATATTGGAAATGATAAAAAAATTAATCTGTAGTAACAATAAAGAAGAGCGATGCAAAGCATTACTTTTGCACTATAAGGTGACATAAACTGGTTATGCCAAGTTATTCGACTCAACACATAAAATACTAAGAAGCAACTCATTATCACAATTTCCATATACTTATAAAACATTCTAACCCCAGAAAATTTCTGGCTTATGGAAAAAGCATTATACCCTAAATCTAAAATTATAATTCCTGTCCAAACACAAGTGATAAAATCAAGATACAAACTTCCGCAGGCAGGCCAAATTACAGCAAGACTGAAACAAAAAAGATACAAGAAATAAAATATCTGAGATACCCAAAATTTTGCTATAGGAGCTGTCCACAAATAATATATTTTAGACCAAAACCAAAGATTTCTTTCCTTAGGCTTTTCGAAGGACATATGTTTTGACGTATCATGCTCAGAACGTTTTGAGGTTTTATCACCATCATCTGCAAAAAGGCTTTGGCGGGAAGATGAAATCTCATTCTTCAAGGGATTCTCTGACGCGTCATTTACATCCAATCGTATCCATAAGTACATTGGAAAAATTAAGAATGTGGATAAAACTATTTTGAGCCACTGCGGTATAGTTACATCTCCATAAGGTAAGTCTCGTATTTTTATTTTCCCCATAAATAAATTATCCAGGTATTTTTGACAGCACGGGTGAGCCAAAAATCTACGATTCTTCGCATATGCTGCAATCTCGACAACTGATTTATAAGACCACACGCGATTTCTTTCACATAATAAATCAATCGCTCTAGCGGGAATCCTGTCATAGCATTTATCCATCAAACTAGTAGCCATCTGACTAAACTCTTTAGACTGCTTTTCCATTTCATTTTTCAAACTGAGGTCAGATACATATCCTTGTAATTTCTTAAGAATGACAGAACATATCAGAGCTAAATGAACTGGTTGTTCGGAATACATCCATAATGCTTTTACGAGATTGACGCGATACGAAAGTATACCCCATAATGCAAGCACTGCAGCTGCTTTCCTTTCAGCTTCTTCAGGCGTTCTGTCATCATAAATTTCTCGATAATTCCAGTCTAATTCATATGTATTAATTAAGGATGGCACACCTGTTAATTCCTCGAGTAAGATAATCAATTTACTATCCGCAAAATTTCGTGAAATCTCTACAGTCGATCCAAAGCCTAGAACGCTCTCCCAAACAATAGTTCTGAAAAATTCCTTGTTTAACGAATTTTGAAACAGCTCCAGCAAAGTACTGCTATCCAAAAATGAGCGTATCAGAAACCCTTGGTTCAAAAAAAGCGCAACAAATTGCTCTCTCTGTGGTTTGATGAGTGCCCTGAAGAAAGTTTCGTTATCAATTTGAAATTTGCTGGATGGATCCCTTGCAAAAACTTCGGTCATCGCCACCTCAGGACTGTTCCAATCCATTGCAAGAAACAGGTCTTTCTTCAACTGTTTAGCATCTTTAATATTGTATGAAGTCTGAGATTTGAATAAAGCTGTGAGTAAGTGGCAAGGTAGATGCGAAGATTCGTATTGTATATCTCGAAGACTTAATATGGTTAAGAAACCTTGATCGTGTTGTTTCGAATATCGAATGCAGTCAAATATCTTCTGGCAGAGAGTTCTTTCCGATATTTTATATTCGTATAAATTTGGGTATATACGATTAATTTTGTCGATTATTTGAGGTTTTAGAACAACTTCATGGTATTCGGCTATATTAGTTCCCTCAGGACGACATGTGACTTGATAATAAGCAAATGCCAACAAATCGGCCAGTCCTCCGCTACCTTTGATGACTATGAGGGGTAGTCCATGCTTTAAATATCCAAGAACTAAATCAATCTCGGTGACTTTTCCATGTACAAGTAAGGCCATAACAGGAATTTCACTTACTCTGACTGCAAAACGATGAGGTTTTACAACAGCTTCTGTTTTTCGTTTGATACGCACATAATCTCTAAGATGGTTAGCAAAATTCAAAATGAAATGAGATAAACCATTCTTCCTTTCTGTTTTATCTCGGACAAAAATGAAATAATCGTGTCGTCTATTTATATCGTGCTTTACTATAACATTTGAATTTAAAGACTCACCATCATTTTGCTGTTCTCCAAATTTGTCAGAAAAGTATAAATTCTCCTGTCTGCAGATACCAATCAATGCTGTTTCAGGAAAAGCAGAAACGTTTATTTTATGAGTACTATTTAACAGGCACTTCCTTCGCAAAATTTCGCTGTCAAATGCAGAACCAATTTCGCTACTCAAACCACGATCCAGTCCATCTGTGCACAGCCACATTTCTGTAGTGTTAAGAGCATGCATTATGCCTTTAACTAGTTTATGGTTCAGTTTGCGTTGATGCTCTGAAGGTGAAGTAATCCAACTGGAAATGGCAAACAGCACAATTCTCGGCAGAGGAAGTTTCCATTCATCTAAGAGTTTCGAAAAAATGTCACGCATGTTGACAATATAAGGTGTTAACATGAATGGTATATGCCTCGTATCTGCAGTATGTTCATCGAAGTACAGACTACCAGAACGAATAATTTCTTCGAGTTGCTCCTGAGAATCGGCAGAAGAAATATCCTCACTTATTTCTGCTGACATTTGAAATGGACAGGTACCATATTCAACACTGACGTCGAGTTTCTGCATGTTTAAACGTCTTCGAGTTTACTTATGAAAATGAGGTAAATCGTTAACTCTGAAAACCTTTCTGCTTATAATTCATAAAAGATACACAGAGACTTTTCTCCATTTCTGCAATAGCAAAAACTTTCAAAGCATCAAACCTCTTTTCTTACGCTACAATTATAATTCGAAAATACGATTTGAAAAAATTAAGCAGGTAATTCTGTCGAGGTTTTAAAATATAATTTCTATGGTAACGATTATGTCTACACGTTGCCAGAAGTCAACAAATATTGAACAAACATTTTAAAATAAAACATATATTAACTGTCGCTTAAGAAAGCTCACGATGCACGTGCAAAATTTTATATGAGCGAATCCGATTTTCTTGCAGTGATAACAATGATATGCAGTGTTTTAATATATTACTACTGTCTACATGTAATAATGTTCATAAGTTGTAAAAATTAATTATTAATATACTACTCATCGAAAAATCAATGGATAGTAATTTAGCCAAAGTAATTTCTTATCAGGTATAATGTTTGTTAGATGTGTATTTGAACTGCAAAGACTTAGAATAAGAAAAACCGCAGCGCGATCTTCAAAATAAAAATGTGCTGAGGTTCAGGTTCTTTTAAGAAACTTACAAACAATACTTTTTAAACACATTAACAAATTTAACCCATTGCAAACAATGCTTTTCAAACGCATTTTCATTCCTTTCTTTAGGAGGGAGAGGGATACTGTCTTCCGTAACAATTTCCATTGAACTCTGTTCCGACTAGAAAGACGTATTGGGGATTCTAAAATATCTGTCAAAAATGTAGACGAGACTGAAATAAGCAGACTTTGTAATGAAATAGGTCTGGGTGGTTAGAATAACAAAGAAGAAAGAAAGACGAGTAAAGCCAAAAGAAACAAACATTTTAATGACTCAGTGTTTTTTCAAATATGCGACTACCAATAAAAGATTCACAGCGGAGACGCATGGGTTGGCGCACATTAGCAATGATCTCAGTTACTTGACGCACATTTCCAGCAGTAACTGACAGCCTGGTTACTAGATCTTCATGGAATTCAAAGGGATTTTCATAGATCATGACCTTAATATGCCCCACGAAACAAGGAAATCCATTTCAGATCTGGTAATAATGGCGAAGGAATAGGTCCCCTTTGTCTGATTCGGTGGAGTCTGTAAGTAGTATCGAAGTAATTTCTAACGTTACGCCTGAAGTGAGCTGCCACTCCATCTTGACTGAACCAAATTTATGTGCGAACAGCTGGATGAACGTCGGAAATCTTACAGAAAGGTGTCATACACGCAAACGTTCAAATTACTAATTTTGATTTTCCCATTTCATCAATGTAAAATCAAAAGGTGAGAGGATAAAATATTGCATCAGGTTCCTCTATTACAAAAACGTAATGTAAAATCTCTTATCTGATACATCTTCAGAGTTCGTGACGCCGGGCGTTCTAATAATCCTTATATTCCCAGTAAGAGGTTGCTTTCAAGTAAGAAGCCATCTTGTCTTTAATCATTTATTCACGGGAACACTGAATTACATTATTTACAAAATAGGAACTAAATATTTTAAGACAGCTGTCTCATATATTACATTTTGCTGTTTTGCGAGGTCAGAGGTTTTGTCTCGACGCTCCTCAGAACTTTCGAATCTAGTGTCAATCTCCAATCTCAATTAGAAAAAGAAAAGGAAGAATGCCCGCCATCTAGTAGCAAGAATGGGACAACTAGGTAAGATGCACGGTCTTAAATAGTTGTATACGGTGCCAACCGAAACATAAATGCCAGAATCATTCCTGGTAGGCATGTGATCTCGTGTCATGCAGATACGTTTGGACCCAAGATGAGAACTGTGGGTACCCGAACTTGGGAACGAACTTTCATTAGTGAATAGGACATCCGAAAATTGGCTGCAGCGTGTTGTAGGAACCAGCAGGTAAAACTAACATTACCATCAGGTTTCTGTGTCTTCACTCTGTGCAAATCATATGCACGTATTTCTTTCTCATCTAAGTCTTCCAAACTGTTAATTGCCTCACACCGCAACAGCTCTCGTGTTTGTAACAGATTTATCCTGAAATTACAGCTTCGTCCATTCCAGCAGTCCTGAGATATCTTAACTCATAATGTGCCGGAATGGCGCATTGAGTCATACAGGGCGTTGTTCAGCGGGAGATAAAAGAGTTCTGCTAACATAAACCGTCACTTTTCGTACAAATTTCAACCACTATGTATCGCAGCACGAATATGGTGCGGCTGCTCAAAAGAGATAGATATTCGTAGATTGTTCTCTTTACATCCTTTAAACAATTGCTTTATTTCCGTTTGCAACCCCTTGGATAAAATGCATGTTGGTGTGTTCCACATTAGTCTAGCGATGTATACGACACGAATTTCGGACGGAGAATGACAATTTACGTCAGAGGACAAGTTCATCTACCGATATGTAGGAAACTATTTTGTGTTGAGAATTAATGAGAGGTCCGTGTCAACAGTACTCATTCTACGCAGAAACACTATCATTTTTATAAGGTACGACAATAAAAATTCTGCTTTCACAGAATTTGTAAAATTTTACCTAATAAATATGCGCATCTGAATACGCAAATCATTTTCGGTGTTTCTTACATAAATTAACACTATTTTAAAGTGCAACGAACCTTCAAGGAAATTTTAAAAGGAAATTAAAATTAATTTACGGGTGGGAACCCATTATTTTTAATTCCATACAGTGACTTTCTAAAAAATTCCCTTCCTTCAATACTTACTAATAATGACAATTTGCATTTTGCATCTGGAAGATCTTTCCGACAAAAGCAAAATATTTGCTTCGATTCCACAAGTTGCTTTTTACTTTAAATTTGGGTGAAATACCTTCATCTTTTCGATGTTTATTTCCTATTATAGTATCCAAGGTTCATTCTTCATTCATTTTATTCCGATGCTTTGGAGTATTTTATTGCTTAAAATTTACAATAAAAATTAATTAAAAATTTTTGCGAATTTTGCTCTAGTCCCTGCGAGGGCATCGCTGATTTTCTCCCTTCCAGACTCCAAAAATTCTAAAAGACTCTACGTCTAGTGGCGCCCGAACTAAAGTGTGGTGTGAACAATAATTCCTCACTATCTTCCCTCCCCAGTCTCTTTTAAGTAGGGTAGAATGTAAGGAAATTTATTCCTCTTCACTGCATACCTTAGTAGCGTAATTGGAAAGCACATTCTGCCAGCAGTCGCCAGGTACGGAATTCAAATCCAAGCGAAAGTTCCTCTGATTTTATTTTTATTTATTTGTTTTTCCCCTGCTCCGAAAAGTCTAATAATTTATACATTTTCCTCTCCGTGTATAAAATTTATCAGGATCGTTGTATCCTTGGAAGACTGAAAATGACAAGTGAGCAGTGACCAATTATAATTCACCTGCAAAGGTTGAAACTGAAAAGATGATTTTTCCTTTCCGAATTACTTAGGAACAGAGAGAATATATAAGTAATTCTCGCATTTCCTTGTGAGTGATCTCGTTGTATAAGTGATTAACATATCCAGTTAGTACTGGAAGATTCATGTTTCGAATCCCGATAAGGCCCTGATTAATAATTAATTTCTCGGAATTTCTAGTTTCTAAAACGCACTAGTAAGTGGTTATAAGTGGTTATAAGTCCTTATAATAATTTTAATACATTTTCCGCGAGGCTATGTGCCCGCACTACAAGGTAAACCTCTTGGTGCGCTCCATATTGGGCAGGAAATGTAATATCAGACCCACGTCTTCCTCAGAGGTCATACAGCGACAATACACCGCATACCCCGGGCTAACCCAGATCTGAGCGGCGGATTAAAAGAAACTCCCAACTCATACCACGATACGTCTGGAGTCCGTGAAACTAAAGTTAGACTGCTCGTAAAATTGATCTTCCCAGATGAGGTTTTCGACACCAACTTCACTGTTGTTCCAGAATTAAGGAGGTTATAGTCCACTCCCAGATGTTACAGGAACCCTAGATTCGTGTATTTTATACCCCCAGGGCCGAGACCATCATAGAACAGATTTCTGTCACTAAAATAAATCATCCAAGGGTCCTGATAGCAAATTTGAATATCCATAAACCAAAGCCAGGTGAGTTCGTGTTTCGTATTATAGCTTCGGAAAACCTAATAACTCGCAAAGATTAAAAAACAGGCTTACCGTTCATAATAGGGATCAAGTTTGACTGCCGAATGACAGGGCGCAAACACATCAGATTTCAAAATTCCACACTTTTGCTGTGCCCAACCCTGCCGTTGCGGATGTACAGAACACATATCCTCAACTATCTGAGGCAGAGGGCAAAATTCATGGATTTTCCAGCTGTCGGCAAATATCGAGGCTCTTGCTTCTGGAATACCACCAGAGGGCGTTAAGAAATCGTCCGCTTGGTCATCATTGAAGTTCCCGCATAGTCCTTTCACCTGTAGAGAAGAAGAAAGAAATTTTCTGATTTTAGGACCATCTTCCTTCAATAAATAAATAAATAAATAAAACAATACTAGGTTGCAGTTTTTAGAGGCGAAAAAGATGAAAACTTGTGTAGAGGAGTTTAAAATGCAAAACAATTTTTTTAAGAATCTCTAAAAAAAAAAATCAAAAGACGATTAGAAGCACTGGTTAAGTTGTTAGAATATTCAAAGAATTCATGTACAACATAATTTACATAATTAAGCTCGCGCTCTGCTTTAGTTTTTAAAGGAAATTTAATCGTAAGAAGCAACTGTATGGCTCTGCACATTTTGATAACATATGAATTCATATTCCTATTTAAATAGGTTTGTTACACTTTGTGAAAAAATTCGTAGGAAAAACAAAAAGCAGCAGTTCTTAGTTCACAATCCCTTTTTAGTTTGCCTATCCTTGTTCAAGGTGACATTAAAAAACAATATTTGATGCTTAGTAATTTTCTGTTATTTTACGATGGCAACCAGATTATTAACAGAATACAGTAGACGTCGCTTAATGTGATCACGCTTGTCCACGTCTATAGCTTGATAACATTAAACAACAAGAAAAAAACTATCCTTCTTCAGAATGGCATAGAAGTTTAATCTAGTATACATATATATAAGCGAAATACCACAGACTAATCACGAGATCTCCAAACCTATACAGCCGATTGACTTGAAATTTTGCATAATTACTCATTCCACGATGTACACGCGCACTAAGAACGGATTTTACGTAAACCTTGTCCAAAATAGATTTTTGTTATGCAACCATCGTTTACACCAGTGCAAACATAACAAACGAGCAGTAGCAACAGTTTTCGAAGTAAAGCATTTTTATCTCCAACGCGCGAGACTGTTGCCACTCGGAAAAATGAATGTGAAAATTAGCGCTTTCAGAGTTCTGAATTACTATTACGGCTGATTAAAGTCGTAAGATGGGAATAGACAAAATGCCTTCCCACGAATTTTTGGAATCTGGAATAATGTATTTCGTGTTGGGGAATGCTGTTTTTATTTCATCGTTAAGTAGAAATTTTTGTTAACAAACTCTAGGATTTGAAAGCGAGCAGCGGCAACAACTTTCGAAATAAAGCAGATTTGCATTTCCAGCTCGCGAAACTGTTGTTGCCACTCGGAAAAATGAGGGCAAAATTGTCGTTTTCCGAGTATTTAATTAATATCTATAATTTTACGTACTTTTTTTTTTGGAAAAAAGTGGACGTCGACTTTTTCCAGGACCCAGGAATTATAGAAAGTTTGGTGACGATAACTATAGTAGTGACTGAGTTATTAGCGAACAAACAAACAGACTCTTTTTTTTAAATGTAGTGTGCCCAGCAAATCGGGCGGGTATCAACTAGTATAAACATAAAATGCAATTTAAAAGAAAAAAGAATATTTTTCAAAATATCTCCATTTTTTAGATTTCTTGATGTTTATGATTCTAAAATTTCAACGTCTAAAAATGTATCGGATATAAAATTTTACAATTTTTGCAGATTATAAAGCAAAATTTTTGTCCTCTTTTAAAAACAAGAATGATAAAAAAATCACTAAACGATTTTCTGCATTTAAAAAATAAAAAGGTGTACTGCAGATGGGGGGGAAGCATTTTTCGGGAAAAATTGCTTTTGAGTTTACCACCTTGGCTTACACTTAATGCTGACCTAGCTATATTACTTTATGATAAGTTTTTTATTGATAACGTGTAACTGAAACTATAAAAAACAGAAAGTTAAACACAATTAAATGAACATTTTTTTTAAATTTCAAATGGATATGATAATGAATGCACTCAAATGAGAAAAATAATTTTATCATCTAGTTTGACAAGTATAACAGATTAAATAATTCTATTCACATATTTCATCTACAATTTTATATCGCGAATAATAAAAGCATTTTAACTTCACCTTCAGATTTTTTAATTTATCTTACCCTATTTCTCCATTTTGGATCCGCATTGATATAGAGTCGTGTACCTCTGTCCCACTGCAGAGATATTCCAATATCGCTGAAGACCAAAACGAACAATCCAGAGTCCATTACGACGAATCTGGAATTGTACGTCACTTTCGGCAAAGGATCGTCTCGGCTAAGAGTCAGTTTCTCGTGTTCACCTGAAAAAACAAAGAAAACCAAACGATTATTCTGTTTCAGAGTACGCATTGTATGGCGTTAGAAATAAGGAAGGCATTTAGTTCATGTCTCACTTTTGTTAGGTGGTATCATTTGTAGTTCACGAACCAACTATTTTTAGAAATAACACTTTTTAGTTGCAATTGTTGCCGTCAGATGGAACCATGACAGGACTGGTGTTAGTGATCACTGTTACCGAAAAGGTTAGAACTTGTATTCTCGAGGTTCATAGGTCGAACATCCAAGTCAAGAAAAGATCTTTAATATAAGCAAGAGTGAGTACTTATGTTATTCATAGACAGAGATGCCGCTGTAGAAACATCTCATTTAAAGTACTTAAAGCGCCACCTAGATATGCTTGTTTCAGACCACAGCAGAATCTGTCTTAACTGGAAGCAACGGAACTTTACCATTTCCGGATAACTCAACATACAGGGTGATTATATCTGGTTGTAACGAAAGTGTTCCTTCAAAAACATTTTCTTAATGAATTTAGAAAACAAAACATGAAAATAGTACCTTTACTGCAGGTAGTAATCACCATCCAAATCTATGATTTTCTGCCAACGTTTTCGTAGTTTTTCAAAGCCTTCGGCCAGGAAGGTTGGTGGCCACGAGTCTAAAAACAGATCAGTTTCATTTAGCATCGTGCCAAAATACCTCGTGTATACACTGAAGCTTCATAACGTAATGTCATTAATGAATATTCCTTGTGAAAGCTTATGAAAGTCTGCAATTCTTTATCAGCTTCCTTCCATGTAATTCTATTACTCTGTGTGTCGTCTTCATCTTCATCCTGGCACATTAGCAGATGAGCGATAAAATCGCCGAACACTGGTAGTTCCGATCTGGGCTCGAATTCAGGGTGGCTGCATGGGCCTTTTCGTGGCTTTCCCTATGAGTAACGTGTACACGAACCAGTGTCCCTTAGAAAGTTCTCCAAGAAGGCATCCCTGCCCTCAGACAGATAGCCCTAGTGTGTGCTGTCGTAATAAATTCAACTAAACCAACCATCTTCATCCTTTCCCTCCTCATCATCTTTCTCCTACCCAGTATATGTCCAACTATTTCATCGCCATCTTAAGGAACATAATTAAATGCAAACTAATAATAATTGCTAACTAATTGCCACGAATATAATTTCTACAGTTACCCAAGCATGCACTTCTTCCTCATTAATACTAATCTTCTTCAAGACGTCGGATGCCAGACATATTATAAAACTAAGAAACCTTCGTTACTCAACTCGTCATCTATGAACACAACCATAAATCCACAGTGTTCAATTATTTCGTCATCATATTAACAGAGTATGGTAGGAAAAGAATTGTCTTCATCTAACCAAGTTTGCGTCTCCTCTTCACTAATACTAGCCTTCTCCAAACTTATGTAACTAAATCTAAGATGTCGACCACGGGTACAGGATATGTTTAAAAATCAAAAGATTCCTTTGAAACTCAGCTCCTCATCCACGAACATGACCATAGGCCAAAATTTGAATCAACAGCGACGTAAAGTGATGTCCTTTGCACTTTTCCAGGCAAGAGTCGAAGTAAATATGACGTCTTTCAAAGTGAAATTATTTCTGAAATCGTCGAAATACCTTCAGAGTTCATGCATAGACACATATAAAGGGATTGGTAGTCTATTTTTATATTCAGTCTAATTCCTTGGTCCAAAAGCTTGTTAGGCTGAGTGCAAAAATGCATTCCACATTCAATGTGAATTATCTCTGAAAGTCATGGATACGACCTTCAAATTTCAAACATCAAAGAACAAAACTCGATCAGTAGTTTGTATACCATATTATGGTTAATTCATTGGTAGGATAAGGCTTGTCACGTTGGGCAGCAGAAACATAACACAGATATTTTCCATACTGAAGTCTTCAAGTTTTTAGCCCATTGCATATTCACTTTTTATCTCAAAGGAATAAATTTCGGATTTAAATTCAGACCTTCAAAAGCGCCTTGTTTTGATATTTCCGGTTAACTGGGTGTCGGTTACGGGGGATTTTGTATGCTGTCGCATATAAGTTTTAATGAATCGTTATTTTAATTATCGAAAGATGTTCCATTAGTGCTATTTTTTACATATCTCGCTACCAAATTTCGCAACATAACATGAAAGTAATCTTTCTAACCGCATGAAAGATTCTCATGCATGATCGCATTCACATAAAAGTAATCTCTTTAATCGCATGTGCTTATCTTTTTATTTTCTCGCCATACCATTAGTTACCAGTACCACAGCTACTTATGTTACTTACCAGTACCATGTTCCGAAGTAGTAGGCCCCAAATCCAGCGTGAATGACTTGCTGCACGTGATGCCATTCGTTCCACATGGCACATTTTGTACAGAGAGAGTAAAAGAGGCGCCCTTCATCTTGCCCTTACTTAGAATGTATTCGCATTCTCCTTGAAAATCGAAGATCTTTCCATCGTAGGTCTTGAAGTGAGATTCGCCCCATGAGGAACAAACACCTGGACATACTTTCTCGGTGCACTGCCAAGAACCCTCTGAGCAGAAACTAGAAAGATTTTACATATTGCATTCTATTATATTTGATAAATTAGAATAATGTTTTCCAAACGTTAATGCTTTTAGTAATACAATTTTTAAAATTACCCCAAAATAACTCCTGTAAAAATTATGTTTAATTCGTTTTCCTGTGCCATAATTTATTTAGCTAGGGAAAAATACTATGACGATTAAGCGATACTTTAGTTCATCTTGTTCTTTTCACCTTTCGTCGACCTATATACGTAGGTAAGGGAGGTAAGGGTTTCGGTCCAAAAATTCAATAGAGAATTTTCAATGAATAAAGCACGAATTAGGGGTCCAACAGCATGTTTTTACTATTTTTAAAATCATATTTGGCTATCTGTGTGACGAATGTTTCAACCGCGATAAATCTTACATAAACTTCCCATCTTCATTATTTAAACTTTACACACGACGCCAAAAGAAAAAGAAAAAAAGACAGTTCTATATCTTTCGTTCTACTGGGCCGACTAACGAAATTCAAACCGCGTTCTTCATGTCTCGAAAGCACGACTTAGGATATATATTAGATTTATATAAAGCATTGTTTTAATAAGGTATTTTGACACAAAATCGGACCTTCCCTGAAATGACATGCCATTTCCCCCTCCAAATTTAGAATCTGCAGCTAAACTTATGCCTAAATATTAAATTTTGTAAAATTTGGAACGAAATTTAAGGAGAAATTTAAAATTTTATCTTGGTCCATTTTTTTAGTTTGCGCCAAGAATAATTCCCTTGGATAACTTCTTAGATTATTGCAAACCTATTTTCCTTCTTTTTTACTTCCTTATACAAAGTAAAAAGGAAGTATTGTAATCGCGAAAAATTCCGGGTACCATATTTCAACGAAAATATCTATTTTGATCGCTATCGAGCGCCATTTAACGATGTTTTTCAGTGACATCTGTAGGTAAGGACAGAATGAAGGACTCTTTTTCCCCAAAACAAATTATAAAACTGATTTTAAATGAATTCTGAAGAAATTTTTTCGTGGCGTCTGTGCGTACGTACGTACGCATGTATGTATGCATCATGCATAACTCAAAAACGAGTAGATTCAGAACGTTGAAATTTTGTATATAGGGCTGCTATAACATGTAGATCTGCACGTTTTTATATATATATATCCACTCTGTTACTTGGCTGAGTGAGCTCAGTTTCTTTATTCTTATAAGTTTCTAAATTGTGCATTTTTTGCTTTAAAAAAATGATTGAATTATGTTGTTCTTATCTTTCGGTTAAGATTTTTATGCTCTTAGTTAACCTGCATGCAATAATTGTGGAATTATCAACAATTTAAAAGTTTTTAAAAGGGAGGCTAAGCCTAATTTTTGGTTATGATGGCTGCCATATTTGTTTGCATTTGAATCTTAGCAGAATAGTGGATTTGTTGCCAATCTAGAGAAACTAAGCTTCGAAACAACAAAGTAACGTCTTCTTTTATTATTTCGAATTAAATTATGCTTGATTCATTCTGGAATTATCATTTAAGGGGTGTAAGAACCCCCTATACCGACAATGTTAAATTGGCCATTTTCAATGTACCTTTTCTCAAAATCTGCTGTAGATATACTCTTGAAATTTTTTGTGTAATTAACGTACACCTATCTGATTATACTGAAATGAGCTTTTGAAACATTTTGAATTTTAGACTAATTTATAGAGTATTTTATTAGGCATAGTAAAATTTCGCACTTTTCTCACGCAAAAAAAATTGTGAAATGTTTTTTATCTTAATTTATCACAAAAAGCTCATTTCAGTAAATATTAGAAAATATAATAAATAAGCCATAAAAATTTTAGGTAACATGGGAGCAGTAGTTCCTGAGAAAAGGTACATCGAGTATAAAAAAATCACGTTTTGGAGAAAAACGCGTTCTTATGTAAAATTCCTCATTTATCAAAGCATTAGATGATAAAATAAAACTAGATTTTTTAAAGTTCTAATTTTCATAGAGATTAAAGTATAGTATTTTTAGAAAGCTAAAAGTGTAGAGAATTTGAAAATGCAAAAATCCCAAATCAATATTTTTTGAAGATTTTTGGCTTCCAACACCCCTTAAGTTATTAGCTGGTTTTTGCGTACAAATTGTTATTTTAATCGTAAATATTATTTTTTTTAATTGTTTCAACTGTATTTGGTGTTTTATGTTTTTCTATATTCAATTTTTAGTGAAAATATTTATGTATGTGTTTTTGCCTTACCGCGAAAAGAGAACTGAATTAATTAGTAGCGCATGCGCATTAGGTAAGCGGCGCTGAATCGTCTGTGAAAAACTGTTTCTTTTTTTTATTTGTTTAATTTCTTTTTATACATCGTTTTAGATTTATTATAGTATTTGAATAGAAATTATGGTAATTATTAAGATGCTTTGATTTTTGCTCCACTCTTGAGTTAAAACGAATGAGATGTAACGCTATTAAATGAACCTAGCGCCGAAGTGTGGCAATGGTAAATAAATATAGTGAACTTTAAAGAGCGTATTTATTCTATTGTGGTTTATGCGCTATTGACGAAGTAGATTCGACTCAAAATTCGTTAACTGTTAATTCAATTTGTTTTAATGAAATGAAGGAAAATTGCTTGTAATTTAATCTTCTATACAAGGAAGTCATCTGGTGTACACATCAGATTTTTTTTTATTGCATACTAGCGGAAAAAAAGGTCACGTTCATTACTTTCAAATAACTTTAATATAGTGCGTAAACCACATTTAGCGTTATTACCGCTTGTAACGAATATGCCAAATTTCAAAACACGCCAATATGTAAATTCACGTATATCTTAGGAAATTTTGAATAAAAACTCTAATTTTTTGTAAGTGTCCCTAGAAATACATCCACTTTAAAATGAGGTTTAAAATTTTAAAATTTATAAAAATTATTTAAAAATACAAAATTTAAAAATAAATCATAAAAAACGTGCACGAATTATATTTGGATTAAGCCGAAATTTCGAATTCTGGAAGAAGGAATCAAGTAATCTTAACAAAAAAAGAGATAATAATAAATATACGTGAAATTCAATTAACATTGAGGAGCTAAAATTTTGAGAGCTAATTTTTTAAAAACTAGTCGTGCGATTTTATAAAACTTGGCAGTTTGGCATAATTTGAGTCGTAGAATCGAGAAATGGAAAAACAATTGGCATGTTATTTCAGAAAAAGTCCGATTTTGTGTCAAAATACCTATGTTAGATCAATACTATATATAAATTATATATATATATATATATATATATATAAATCTAATACATAACCTAAGTCGCGCTTTCGAGACATGAAAAACGCAAGTTGAATTTCGTCAATCGGCCCTGTAGGACGGGAGATAAAGAACTGTCCTTGTGGGGGAGGGCTGTCCTTTTTGAGGGGCGCAATGTACATGCATACTTGAGGAAGTTGATTAGCTTTTGAAGGAGTTGATTAGAGTTTGGATAAAGTATTTTACAGGAAGGTTTATAACAGTTTTAATAAAAACCATAATAAAACATAAGCCAGAGCTTTTGAATTTTGATGTTTAAAACTTTCTTATCGCTGGGAACAGCCTATTAGATTTGGGCTAAATCGGATTAAACATGAAGTGATACTTTCCTTGAAGCTCTGCTCAGACTTTCGTAAAAAATATATTATTAGATAATACGAGAATTCTCAAACTCCGCTCTGTTACTTTTTAAAAAATAATATGGCAAATATAAATAGTGCAGCGAAAACAGAAACAAATATATGGCAACACTTAAAACTCTAACGGGAATTCTAAGGGTATGCTGCTTTTAAAATTTTTTAGATTGTTAAGTTATTGATTTATGAATCCGAAATACTTCATGACCAAAGCAATATGACCGATGCAGAACATGAAAAGTTTTGTGTACATGAGTACCTACTGTTATGATTGTCCATTGTATGGGAGAACATAACAATAAAAAATGAAATGTAGTCTTTATAATTAGTATTGAGCCATAAAATTGAAATGTAGTCTTTATAATTAGTATTGAGCCATAAAATTTATTGAAATGTAAGATCTTATTTAAAAACGATCAACGGTAACTGATAGTTCACTTTAGCTTGTTGCTATTTGGCCAGTTTCATCTCTTAACATGGAACTGACGGAAGATTTTTTGCTGGCCACATCATATATTTTTCTTTTCATTGAAAAATACTAAATCGATGATGTTACAGAAAAAATCACCAACCAGAGATTCCAGGTATAAATGTTAAAGAAACCAATATAGTCAAACTTTGGTTCATGAACGTCTTCGTTCACGAAAAGTTTTCAAAGAAAATATATCTTGGATGATGAATGATGTGCAATGATATGAATAAATAAGGCGGCAGCAAATAAAATGATATTTCAAAATATAGTTAATGCAGTGGAAGGAAGGGCTTTAGAAGAAGAAGACAGAAGGGTATACATGCTTCCAATTACCTGATCCGTGAAATTTGTGCAAAATGGAATGCAGAGACATTGGTTATTTCGAATAGCAATGCCCTCGCCGGAACTCGAACCTTGGACCTCTCGATATGCTCCGAGTTTGCTGGCCATTACACCTTGAAAGCATGCTAAGAAGGCGGGAGAAATACCTTATATACTCGCCTTTTCAAAGGGCAATTATTGGGCATTAGGGAACCCAGTCGCCAAATCCTTGTAATGAAGAATCATTATCGACCAGCTTTTTTAGTTCGGGTTGCACTGTACAGACATTAGATTATTCCAAAGCAGGAGACATGGAAAACGAGCAAGGACCTCGCCGGGACTTGAACCTCTCGATACGCGCCGAGTGTGCTGGCCATTACATCGCAAAGATATGCAGAAAGGAAGAAGAAAATACCTTGTAAGATGCAAAGATTCGTAGAACATTTTCGCCGTGATAAAGCAATAGTAAGCCTAAGCAGTAGTAAGCAGTAGTAAGCATAGGTATTTGCAATGATAATGCACTGTCTTGCATTACCTGCTATTCCTTGCTTCAGAAACATTTTGAAAAAATGACATAAAAAAATCACAGTGAACAAATTATTAACAGGGCAAAGGCTCAGAGTTTCTTAAGTACAGAGGATGGTGTTAAGAGAAAATGAAATCTTAAAAAGACAGCAGCTACCTGATATTTTTACGGAACAGGATTTTCCTTTCAAATAATAACATTTTGCACTTTGCTTTCTGCACGGTTTCCTCTTATGCCGTCAACCTTTCTTCGTACAGATACGGTAAGTTAGATTAATTCCTATGAGGAAAATTGCTTTTGTTTACGTTTTCGGATGCGGAACTGCCTTCAGAAACGAATTAAGGTTTAACTGTACTTGGTAACAAAAATGGACATAATGTTAAGTAACTTGCAGTGCTGCAAATTTACTTTTTACTGCAATCTGTTTCTTTTGAAACTCTTTTTTAAAACACTTTTGAAGCACTGGATGAGTGTCGGCTGAACTGTGTTACTAAAAATACGCAGTACTTTGAAGGTGGTTTTATATTTAATGCATTTTCGCGTCATCTCCATTTGGCTAAGCGATATCATATCTTCAATATTTTGGAACTACGACGCGTATTGGAAGTATATCATATGAAAATATTTGGGTTGTAATTGTTTGTTTCAATTAAAATTCCTAAGCACAGAACAAAAAAATGTTCTAAAATTCTCATTGTTATAATTATTTAACTTCATTTTACTTCCACATTCAAAAATCAAGCTTATAGCCAGTTCTGTATTATTATACTGTAAGGTTTTCTTCTTCCTTACCGTACGCACGTTTTCTTGGCGTAATTGGAAAACACGTCCGGCTAGTAATCGGAAGGTCGGGAGTTCGTATTTCGGTATGAGCAATGCATATTTTTCATGTTTTCTGCTTCAGCAAACCTAATGACTCAACAGTTCAGCACAGATAAATGCATTCTTACAGAAATGTAACTTGAATAACGAAACAACTGGAGAGAAATTCAGTAATAAACACGCAATCAGTAAATAAAATTTAAGAAAACAAAAATATCTGAAAATGCTTCAATGCGAAGAAATAGTTCATTAATTATTTCTAAGCACTCGAGTGTTATCTATTTAAGATCAGCTACAGAGTGGGGAAGACTGCAAAAAATTATTTATATGTGAATTTCCACAAATAACTTATTAAAATAATAGGAAGTACTGCTTACCATAAATTGCAGTGTTGCTTGATTGTTTCTCCTTCTTTGTATCTTCGCCCCGAATGTAAACAGCCACACTGAGTCTCTTTCACGCATGCGTTCAAGTCTGCATCCAGAATGAAACCTTCTTTGCATCTTAAAAAAAGTAGAAAACTATAATTATTTTTGGAAACAAAATTACCTAATATTTCTAGCACAATGTGATAATAGGATAGAAAACTAAATCTGGACAAGGATGACTATATTTACTTCTTAATCACTTTCCCTAATTTTTAGAGTAAAGTTTTATCCTTTTCTGTTTACGGAGCACAAGTCACCAAATGTACGTCAGAGCACCAAATGTGGTAGCTTGTGTACATTGCGCCAGCAATGGTATCGTTTCGAACTAACGTGAAAATGAGCGTCAGACCAGAAATTTTCCGAATTAGATTTTCAGTTGCATTTTTTATTGAAGTGCAGATAGTCATTCTTCTCCGAATTTGTTCGATGACAAACTTATGGAATTCTGTGGTGCATTTTTTGAGCTAAAACCGTGTATATAAGAAGAACAGCAGTTTCGTCCTACCCATTCACACAGCGATCTGTTTTCTCTTAAAACACATTAGAGAACTGCACAAATTTGGCATCGCGTACAATAAATAATATATATAGGGTTGTTATGATTAAAGTTCCATTTTAAAGAGGCTGTAACAGTCACTGTACAGAATTCTCTGAGATTGACATAAATATGCAAGAAGCCATGGGAAGTTGTCAGATGAATGAAAAAATTTTCAAAACTTTTTCAATAGATCGCGTTGCAGTTGTCATAATATGCTAATTAAAAAATGGGGCATGCGCACCATGTATTACGGTTAATAAAAACACGAAATACGCTCAGTGTCCACTATTCTAATTCCCGTCACGAATGCGGACAGTGGTGGTCACTCGCTAGAGAGCTCTCTGCTCAATAGTACAGCAACTTCGAACTCGAATACAACGCCGCCAGCTGGCAATACTTCTCTAACGGATACAACTCCTCTGCGAATTATTACGAACTCTGATATGGATACAACTATTCCTCCTGTTACTTCTCCAAAGCAACTGGCCAATAATACCATCCAAATCTATGCGTTGAAGAATCGAATCACAGAGCACAGCTTTGAGATTCAGCGGATCGAGAACAAAGACACCTCAAACCAACTACGTCAAGACGCCATGCTAAAACAGATGCGTGCTTAAGGTAAGAAACTTGACTTCACTTAAAATGCTTTGTACGAGCCTAGGAGTTAAGTTGTTTACTCTCCCTGCCATTGAAAGGGAATTTCTTGAAAACTGCAATAAGCTCAATGAAAAAGACTATAATGCTACCCCTAATTCAAAGCAACCTCCACCTTCTATTCCTGCTAATAATTCTAAACTGAAGCTGGATAATAAGAAAAGACTTGGAGCTACTGGCTTTGCCCTCCCACCTAAGCATCTTGTTGTTTGTGTCTGTGGTGTTTGGATGTGATGTACGCGTGCTTCAGATTACATATTTTTACTTTTATTTTATTTCAAAACATCCCATTTTATATCCTTGTGCGAAGTAAATGAAGTATTATAAACGGGAAAAATTTTGGGTATCATATTTAAAAAAAAATATCTATTTTGACGGCTGTTGAGTTCATTTGAACGATATTTTTGCGTGACATCTGTACGGACGAACAGAACAAATGACTCTTTTTTCCGAAACGGAAGGTAAAATGGATTCAGAACAGATTTTGTTTTCTGCTTACTCTATTTCCCGGTTCGGAGAGCTCAGTTTCTTTATTCTTACATGTTGGGAAATTGTGCATTTTTTCCCTTTAAAAGTGATTATGTTGTCCCTATGTTCCAGTTAAGGTTTCCATGCCTTTGGTTAACCTGCGTGCAATATTTGTAGAATTATCAACAATTTAAAATAAGTGGTACAGAACATCATTTGTTTACATTTGAAATTCTTAGTGAAACAATGAGTTAAGTCAGTTTCTGCACCAACTTTAATGTATTTTTGCCGACTGGGACCAATAGTTAACTTTCAGTTTTGTTTATCTGTTTTCTTGCCGTTGGCCGAATTGCTTGTTTTTACAGCAAAAATTGTATATAACTTACAGAAACGTACAAGGAAGTCATGTGGTGTCTATATCAGTTTTTTTTTGTGGTAGTTTTCTTTATTTTCTCTGTTCTTTCCTTTTGTGCTGTGGTGTTTTCTCGGGTGCAGCCTTCTTTTGACTCCAAAGTGAATGCATGTTCAGTAGGCGAGCTGGGCTGGGTTGAACCCAGATTCTAACTAACTAACTAGCCACACTATAGTGAACATCTCGAAGTTTAAAAATTGCACAGGGCAATCGTCTGTCATATTTTCTCCAAAGATTGACATTTTACGAAATTTATTACAAGTTATTCTATCTACCGATTTTCCATTCTATCAACAATAGAGGGATTTAAAGCACTACGATTGTGATGCTTCTTACAAGTATATATATCCAAACATATAACAGTTATGTGAGAATCAACAAAATCCTTCATCTCATTCATATGAGTATCAGCATTTTTTTGATTTTTAGTTAATAATATAAAGTTTATCCAAAGAACTTGAACTATTAACATGAACATGAATTTTCTTTTATTACTTTGATAAAAAATTAAACGAATATTAATTAATCGTATTTTAAGAAATAAAAGTACTGATAGTCACATACGCTAAAAAAATCCTTTCGAGGGTGACAAGGGTAAGGTAACACTGGTCTCCCTTTGAAAAAAAATTGAGAAGCGCGGCTTAGGGCATTTAAATAATAAATGCGAATTTTTCTATAATATCGTATAAAGGTCCAGAGCATTATATTCTGTTTAGGTAATGTAAATTTAAAACTTTATGTAAATTTAAAACTTCAGAAATGATTCAAGAACTTACAGAAAATTAAATAGGTTCAACATTACCTGCATCCAGCTTTGCATTCTTCAGTTTTGCATTTCGGCGGGAGATGTGCATTTTGACAAGTTTTCGGACACGTTTCTACGCATTGTGTAAATTCTTCATTATTTTCAGCCAGGCATGATTTGGCACCGGTGGGTTGGTCTTGCACCATTAAGTCTGGATTCATGTACACCAGCTCTTCCAAGGTTCCTGGACGACATTCCCATTTAGCGCTCTGGCAGGTGCTTGAGAAAATAAATAAATAATTCAAATAATGAGTATAGTAACATTTGCAGCAGAAAATTTGAGGAGACTGATGGAAATTACAAATGAAACACTAGTTTTAGAAAAAAAAAAGCAATAATTACTAGTTTCCAGGTTTATATTTCTTTATTTGCGATGAAGGCTGGAAAATCCTGCAGAAAATTGTAAAACAGATATTACACTCTATTTTACAGCTCTTTAGCTTTTTACTTCCTATTTCAACGGAAATATCCATTTTGACTTTTTTTTCGTTGTGGCGTTTGTACGTATTGACAGAATAAAGTACTCTTTTTTCCAAAACGGATTGTAAAATGGATTATTTTTTATTGCAATCGGGACTACCGAAATATATTCCACCCCTTTAACCGGTATTTATTTCTGCAATCTATGGTCGTAGTCATATACACTCACATCCAAAAGTTAAGCATGAAGATGTAAAATGCAAAACAATCAACAAATAACTTTTTTGATTGACATAAAATTCGGCAGCAAAGTATCATATATATTTATGCATAAAACAGAATCAATAATTATATACAAAAATGAAAACAATATTAAATTTTTGTAAGTTATCAGATAATGACATACTGGAGACTTAGAATTATGTATAAAGGGAAAATAAACAGCATAAAATTAAAAAAGGGCATTAATAGGGCATGTGATCCCCCTCATCTGTATACAAAGTTTACACCTTGTGACCATGCTTTAAATTAGGTGGTCAACCACCGCAGGATCAAGCAATCGCCATTCTTCTTGTAGAGCAGTTTCGAGCTCAATAAGAGTGGCTGGAGGTGGGAAACGTGAAGATACAGCACGGCCGAGAGCATCCTAAAGATTTTCAATGGGATTAAGGTCGGGACAATATGCTGGCCACGCCATACACACAATCCCTTCATTCTCCAGGTAGTCATCGACGATGTCAGCTCTATGGGGACGTGCGTTATCGTCCATTAAAACAAAAGTAGGGCCAGCTGATGTAGCGTACAATCTCACAATGGATTCCAGGACTTCATCTCGATACCAGACAGCCGTCAAAAACCCCGTTAAAGATGTGCAGGTCGATGCGGTATCCTAATGAAATCCCTGCCCACACCATAATGCTTTCGCCTCGGAATGCGTGATGTTCGGTGATGTTTTGGGACTGATTGCGTGTTCGTCGTTCACGCCATATCCTTATACGCTTGTCATCTGGATCCAGAGCAAATCATGACTCATCAGTAAACATGGCATTGCCCCAGTCAGACACATTCCAATTGACATGTTCCCGGCACCACTGTAATCGTGCCCCTCTTGATTCGACGGATAGAGGAACACAAACTCGAGGTACCGGGGCGTACAGTCCACTCATATGTAATCTTTGGCCTACAGTAGCTGCAGATATCGCCTTACCAATGGACTCTGTAACCATAGATGTCACTCGTGTGGAGGTCGCTCTGCGATTCCGCTTGGCTAAAATAGCAATATATCGATCTTCCGCGGGGGTTGTAACCCTTGGGCGACCGGCTACGGGCCTTCGGACAACTGTCTGTGTGGTTTGGAATTGTTTCCATAAACGTGAAATTACAGAATGATGAACGCCGAAGAAAAGAGAAACATCTGAGATCGACTGCCCTGCTTCAATGCGCCCCACAGCATGCCAGCGCTCAGAATCTTTCATTCGTCTTCTGGAAGTCATAGAAACACATATGTCTTGAAAACAAATTGTACGAAAGTTTTTAACACCTTCTATCAGCACTTACAATCAACTTCTGTCACCCTTCATAAAGCTGGCTTCTTAAAAGACTGCCGTTTTAGCATATTTCTTGACATGAAAACGCGATTGGCTGTTATCTAACACATTTGCATACTTCCATTTACCTCTGCAGCGACTTGCATCCTCTTCAATTCTGATTGGCTTCCAGAAATTAGCATTTCCCTCTCCGTGCTTAACTTTTGAAAGTGAGTGTACTTCCAGTTACAGAAGTGCTTTAAAAGACTAAAATATTCCTGGTTTCACAATGTCAAATTTATGAGAAAAATTAATTTTTGACAAATAAAGAAATCTAACTTGTAATGCGGTATACTGTTTCTTGTATTTGGAAAAGTTTTAGACTCGTTATGAAAAAATACAATTGTAAGAAGTTTGACTCCCGTACAACAAAAATTGACCAGACTATTTAATTTCAAATTTTGCAATTTTTGATGCCACTTTCAATTTCCCTCGAAGCTTTTTTAGCTTCTTTAGCTTTTCTTAGTTCTCTTAGCAGGGGTGTAATTTCCCTCATGATAATAGTGAAATTCATCTTTGGTTGAATGTTTTCATCAGCTTGTGATACTTCTGATGTACCCTTTCTGAGCATATCACTATATTTCCCTCCGGGGTCTATCTGCTTAGAATTTTTTCGTCAGAAATTTTTGTGACCAAGGGAAAATTTTCATCTGTCATTCGAATCTTTCTTTCTGTCTGCTTCTCCTGTTTTTCTGGATTTTGAAAGTTTCTTGATGTACTCTACAACTTTCACCCAACAATGATGGATTTTATACTTTATTGTTAAATACGTGCTGCTATGCTGTCACATGTTTGCAAGCGTGTACCTATTTCTAATCATTCGCGCGTATAAACTGCACCCTTAACTTCTGGTTTTCTGAGAATCCCAACTGCTTTCCTGAGAGGAAAATGTTCCTCTTGTACACGAAGATATACAGCATTTATCATATTACTATGTTTGAAGGTTATTTGGGAAAGTTTTCGGTCAGTGAAAATTTTGGATTTTAAACTTTTTCTTACTTCACATTACAAATTACAAATTTTACTCTTTGAAGTAACACTACATATAACACATCCCTACGCATATTGATGGATCAATCGATTTAAGTGATATTTATTGCTTTAAAAATTATGCATACAAGAGTAAAGAATATTTTATTATTAATCTAATTGAAAAGAAAATATAGGCAAATGCTAGCTTATGGAGAAAATGTTTTAAAAATCTCCGTTTTAATTTGCTGTTATATAACGCTACTAATCTTCTGTGTTTATGAATGTCAGAGAAAAAAATGAACGGGCAAAAAATTCACTTATTTTTAACAATGAAATTTACAACACGTTTGAGGTTTTTCTATGATCATCCGTCTGATTTTTGTAAGTTAGTGAATCAGAACACTTGACTTTTCACTACTAGAATAACTCTTCTTTTATTTATTTATTTATTATTATTATTTTTAATTTCATGTACTGTTTAGTCCTACATCTACTTATTCTTTCTGAAGCAGATGTGACGCACCTCTGTCAGTTTCTTTTCAAGAAGGATACTATACAAAACTATCAGTCACATTTTTACACATTCTTTTGATGTCATTTTTCAGCCCGAGATAGATCTATCACTTGACATGTTTTGTGTTTAACTTCCTTGCTACGTACATAGGAGTTGAATGTGGCGTTCATAGTCACACAATCTGATGAACAGCTGCTTGTTTCTTAACAAATTTATTTGTTCTGGTTAATTTCGTTATTCTGAATACTGCTTCTAACAACATTTTCATACTCTTGAACATAAAAATTATTACTTCTAAAATTTTCCTTTATTAAGTTAAGCAGAAAATTTGTAAGATTTTAATAGGTAGAATTAGATGTTAAAGAAAATGTGACCTTTTCCCCAAAGCCCCTAATTTTTATTGTTGTTCAATATGGCCAGACACTTCCAATTATATGCCTTCAGCGGCAATGGCCAATATCCATTGGTCATTTAGCTGTTCCATCACTGAGAATATTGCTCAGGGTGCACCACAAAGGATGACCGAATTACATCCGTGAGAAGGAAGGAGTTGTGTCCTAATTTTTATGGAGAATACGTCGGGAACCGGTTCGAAAATCTCCCATTTTTTTTTCCCTGCAATCAAACCTCTCTAAAGTACTTTCAACTAACCAGTATTTTGAATGCTTCCATATTGTAGAGACACTATGAAGTTTCGAAAATCCAAGCCTTCTCCGGAATTAAATCCGGAACCAACAATTACTAGCATTGCTAACCATTATATCGATATAAGGACACCATATTCCCAATTAATTAAGTATTGAGTACTTCATAAAATTAATTGAGTATTCCATAGAAGTATACACCTAAGAGGCATTGCATTATGACCACCCTCCATCTATAATAATGGGCTCGCCCAGGCACAAAACCACTCGTGAGCGGCTGATGTTGGAGTATATAAAGCGCTTATTCATTGTCTTTCCAAATTTTGTTGCATCATTGTATTGTATTTTGCTGATTGCATTTGTATATAGCATCTCATATGTTGTACTTTATCATCATACTTTTCTACTACCTTTTCACCTTGGTCCTTTCTGGTACCTCTTTCTTTCTTTTTATACGCCCCCCCCCGATTTCTCTTCCGAGATGTCTCCACGTCCAGAATTCTCTACGTCATGTGCCTTCGGGCTTGAATCTGAAAAGAGCAGGGTAGCAATTCTCCGCTGCATGCTAGAATAATAAGAGTAGTATCAAAGTATTTCCAAATTTTGTTGAACTCTGTGCATCAAGTATCTGTAAAATATGTTTATAGTTCCTTCAATTTTATTGTATCATATTGGTCATGTTCTACTGCATTGTATTGAATTTTGTAGTGTATCTAGGTTAAGTATTTTCAATTTGTATATCTGCCAAATATTGCACCTCATGTTCATCTTGATAGGCGTGCATATCACGTGACTACACACCTTCCCATTTCCTGATTTATCTTACTTACAGTTCAGAAATTTCTGTAATGAGACCAGGTTTATATATTCGATGACATGTTCTACTATTATTATTAAGAAACTTTATTGACTTCTTACTGTATTTTTGCCAAGAAATTATTTATTTTTGCAGACCATCGCCTTGGAACCTCTCAACCAATACGATGTCTTCCTGCATCCACGTGACTACTGGTCACGTCCCTCCGCTCTGATAGCCTGTCCAGCGGACCGTATCTAAAGTATTGCATACTTGAAGCGCTTATAGAATGGAAATGAAGAAAGACAGCCGGAACATAGCATGCATAGCGCATGCTAATCGCTGAAAAAAATTGGAACTTTTCCAAACATACCGCGATTAGTAACATAATGGGAAAAGCCGCTGATTTATCAGACCTTCGATAAAGATCAAATCGTTATGCCTTGGTGACTGGGGGACATCAGTATCAGAAACGCGCGTTTAGTGGATGTTCACGTGCACTTGTTTTAAGTACATATCCAAAGTGGTGTATGGATGGCGAAATGACAAGTCACCGGCCATCAGTGAGCCGCCGACGGCGCATTGATTCCAGAAGAGAGCGAAGATTGCTATGCATTGTTCGCAGTGACCGGAAACCTACAACAGCCGAAATCACCACCAGCTACAACAGTGTCAACCCAGACAGTGTTTCTCAACATACTGTGTAATGTACATTTGTGCGTATGGGCCTACACAGTTGAAGGTTGAAGCGTCCCTGCACTGATGGCACATCATTGCCAGCCTCGTCTGCAATGGGCCAAGAAACATCGGAATTGGACATCAGAAGAATGAAAGAAATTTGCATGGTCTGACTAATCATGCTTTCTGGCCCATCACATGAGCAGGCATGTTTTAATACGGTGATTTCCAAAGGAAACCCTTGTTTCCGGATGCACAGTTGGACAGAGACAAGCCAGTGGTGGGGGTATTATGGTGTAGGCAATGTTTTCATGGAGCACATTAGGACCCATAATCCCCATAGAACAATCTCTGACGTCTGTGCGCCACGTGAACATCGTTGCAAACCAGGTTCACCCGTTCATGACAACAGTATTTCCGGCGGGGGATGGTGTTTACCAGCAGGATAATGCACCATGTCATGAGGATCGAATTGTGAGGGAGTGGTTCGAGGAAAATTCCAGTGTCGTGTCTTGGCCTCCAAATACACCTGAGATATTTTGGTAGACAAATGGAGCATTTATAGTCCCACTCAAAAAACCAAATTCGTGCTGCCACGCTACCCCTCCCCGCAATGTGCGGGAATTGCAAGGCCATTTGATGAGGGCTTGGTACCAAATACCTCAGACTACGTATCAGCACCTTGTGGAATCAATGCTACACAGGTGCTGGCAGTTTTGATGGCTGAAGATGGTCCTACATGTTATTAACAAGGTGATCATAATCTAATGACTCTTCGGTGTATGTTTATTGCACTGCTAAAAATAATCATGTGCTATAAGTTAGATTTCATATTGTACTTACCAAATATTCGAACCTTGAACTATAACACTCGCAGGCGAGTATTCTTTATCATCAAATACGCAAGGACATTGGTCTATGGCAATGCAAAACCCTTCACTGCTCATTGTCATTCCGTCAGGGCAAATACAGCCTTGAACGCACTGGTTTTTACAATTCTCGGAAGATGCTATAGCCATACAGCTGCTCGTGCAAGGGTTTCCACATTCTTTGTATACTTGACCACCCGTGCAGTCAGGTTCTGGAATGATATGACAGCAATGATCGATATTTTCACACCTTTACTTGTAGGAGTTAATGTGCATTCAAAAACAGAAAAATAAAATGGTTAACTCAAAACGTGAAAGGGGTCTTTAACTGGAAAGAAAATATATCTCTTAGTTCAAAGCAAAATAACATGGAAATCAAATGAGTTGAAGGGTTAAGACTGTAATATTAATTCAGATTTGCATATCTCTTTTACTTTAGAAGCCCATGACATAATTTTCCATTATGATCACTAGCGCCCACCAGTAAGCAAAGAGAAAATCTAGAAACAGCGCTACTAGTCCCAAAAGCAGAAGAGGCATCGAGGAGTAAATCGAGAATTTGGAAAATTTAGCACTTTAAAAATCTTTGACATGCATGTTTAAGCCTGATTAGCCTGATTATTTCAACATTCAAATCTCATATCTTTACATGAATCACACCAGATTTTCAAAGTCCATTCTTCGTTCAAACACGGCATACGACATCTCAAATCTGGATCTAAAATGTAGTATATGTGATTCATTTGCAGGTGTTTATATCCGGTAGCTGTCAGTTCATCTGCTTAAGCAATTGAAAATCTAGGAGAAAAAATTCCTGGATTCATTCTTTTCGTTTATTCACAATGACATCATTGCACAGCTATCCTTTGAATGATAATGCGATGTAGTTCAAGTACAACAAATATCGAAAAGTTTTAACGTATACTTAATTACTGTATACAGATTGCATTGAAAGTATCTTTAATATATATGTGTTGCAAAGATTTTTGGAAGCTGAATAAACTTAAAAAGGGTGCTAAGCAAAATTAAATCTCCAAAAGCGTGTGAGCTAGAAAAGGTTAGAAAACTATGGTCCACGATGCTAAGACGTCATATCTTGACCAATGAATGCTTCGGAAGTATTGGAACTCTGACAACTGAAGCTACGTTGGCGTAGATTGCAGTAATTTCCATAAAGCTTATGCCTATGACAACTATGCTTATGTCATAATATAAGAGCATTAATAAGGGAAAGTTAAAACATTTTTGAAAACTAGCAAATGATATTTCATAATACACATCATCTTAATTTTAAGCTATTTATATTTCGTTAAGGAAATGAAAATAATTTACACTTTAGATTCTTGCTAGAGTTTATTGCGGTGAAATGGTAAAAAATACTTACTGCACGGAGGAATGTCATCCACCCAGTTGAGAATAATGCCCCTCTTTGCACAAGATAAACTATAATCGGCAAGTATTGGGCAAACGCAATCTTGTAAATTTTCTCCACATAAACAGAGATCTGATATACAGCTCTTATAATAGACATCGGGTTCTAGTTCACCATGGCAAGCTGTTTTCGAAGAGAAAAAAGTACTATTATAAGCAAGGTGTAAAAGAGTTGTTAAATTTCACAATGCAATGCACCTGGAAATTTTTAGGCGCACTGTAACTAATGTCATTGATTACCAACTCCTCTCAGCATAATCTTCAGAACATAATTCATACATAATCAAATAAATTCATACATAATTAAATAAATTCATACATAATTAAATAAAACTTCATACACAATTAAATAAAACTTCGTGGTTTAATGTAGCAATGCCTCGTGGTAAGGATTCAAAGAATGAACAACGAAATGCAATAATGCTTTTTTTCCATAGTGGAATAATTGAACGCTCTTATTTTAAGGAAAAAACATAATTGCTATTAATCATCCCTCTTAACAATTGCCATCAAAGAACTATTTTCTTTTCTCTGAAATAAAATATCACCTTAATAAAGAATACCGATTTACGCGCATTTCAGAAATTTAAGAAAATAGCCTAGAAAAATTAAAGAATATTCCAATGGTTTCTCTGAAGGCATGCAGAAGACGCACACTGCGAAAAAAAAAGGAGGGGACAGTTCTATAGCTCCCGTTATATTGGCCCGATTGACGAAATTCAACTTGCGTTTTTCATATCTCCAAAGTGCGACTTAGGATATGTATTAGATTTATATATAGCATTGTTTTAATACAGGTATTTTGATACGAAATCGAACTTTTTCTAAAATGGCATGCCAATTTTTATCCATATTTCAATTCTACGACTCAAATTATGCCAAACTGCCAAATTTTGTAAAAATCCCGCGAGTAGTTGTTAAAAACTTGGCTCTCAAAGTTTTAGTTCCCCAATAGTAATTGAATTTGGTATATATTTGTTAATACCTCCTTTTTTATTAAACTTTTTTTATGCTTCCTTTCGCATTTCGAAATTTAGATTAATTCCAAATAAAATTCGTCCGTTTTTTATGTTTTTTTTTTAAATTTGTATTTTTTAAATAATTTTTATAAATTTTTCGAAAAAATTTTGAATTATAACCTATAAAACATTTACCATCATTTTAAAGTAGATGTATTTATAGGCCCACCTGCAAAAAATCAGAGTTTTTTATTCAAAATTTTCGCGTTTTGAAATTTGGCATATTTGTTATAAGCGATAACAGCGCAGAATACGGTTTATGCACTTTGTTATAATTATTAGAAAGTGTGAACGATGACTTTTTTTCCGTTCGTCTACAATGAAAAAAAGGAAAGGAAAAAAGGTTGCTCTAAATTAAGAAATTCGCCAAATGAATTATTCTTGGCGCATACTGAAAAAAATGTCCTATGAGAAATTTTTTAATTTCTCCTTAAATTTCGTACCAAATTTTACAAAATTTAATATTTAGACATAATTTGTGTCACAGAATCGAAATATGGAAAAAAATTGGCATGTCATGTCAGAAAAAGTCCGATTTTGTGTCAAAATACGTGTGTTAGAACAATGCTATATATAAATCTAACACATATCCGAAGTCGCGCTTTCGAGACACGAAAAACGCAGTTTGAATTTCGTTAATCGGCCCCGTAGAACGGAAGATAGAGAACTGTACCCCGTCTCTTTTTACCACCGCAGTGTATAAACGTTAGACTAGACATATAGAATCAAATTAATGTATGTAGTTTAATTAATTTTTTCAAATCTTGATTATTTATGAATAATCGGCCTCATAACTTTGCAGATGTTTGTACGTACTTTAAGGACATGCATTTAACTTTCAAAACATAGATTTAAAACCCATATAGAAGATCCAATTGAAACTTAGAGTTGTCTTAATTCTGTCGATTCTGATCTTTGGAAGGAGGTAAATTGGGAATTATTTCTTTTTGAGGAGAGACTTAATATCTAAATTGGTTCATAAAACGCTCATTTGATAAGAATGCAATGCAATTAGACAACTTTCAGTTGATGAAGTTTGTTTAAGAAAAGCAGCTTTAGAGATGTTAAAGATTTGTTACAAGATTTGTATACGGATAAATCTCTAGCATTCTGATTAAGGCCTAGTACAAAACATGACCTTCAAAGGCAATTCTGGAAATCCTCAGATCACAGTAAATTGCAAATAAGACCGCTTAAATATCGTACAAGAGACACTCTGAAGTTTTCGAGACACAGCTAAATGATAGAAGTTAAACTTATTAAATCTTAAAGAGGTTCAATTCTTCCAACATCTATGCACTTTTGTAGGCGAACTTTCTAAAGATTAAATGCTTCAAACTATCCATTTTTTTGGAATCGACGAAAAATATACTTTTATAACTTCATCAGTCGCATCTTCCGATTGAAAACGACAGCTACGTAAATTTTGTTTTAGATTAAATAATAGCCAAAGGTCCCACATAGCAAGATCAAGAGAATAGCGGGTGGGTGTAATAGTAATAGTAATAATCATTATATACGATGTTAACATTTATATATTTTCTTCACAAAATTCGTCTGTAAATCTTGCTGAATGAGAAGATGCATTATCATTCAAAGCATGATTCATTTTGAAGAATTTCGAAAAGACGCCTTTTGCTGTTCCTGCTATTTGTAACTGTCTTCTGTCCCCCTAACTTGAAAGCTTTCCCCACTGTTGTACATCTGAAGAAAACGGGGCACATTTGCTTTTTTCTTGCTCGTTGTCTTTTTACCATTGTTGGTTAGATGTCATCTTCACAGACCCATTCTTTACATTCTTGATATGGTTATACGCCAAAAAACGGTATGTACGTTTCATTACCAGTTGTGATTTTAGAAACAAAGAGGTGTCCATCATTATTAAATAATTCTAGAGTTTTTTTTTACTGAGTTGAATACTCTCTGCTTTTTGATGTTCACAAGAAACTATTTTTTTCATACGCTGTTCTTCAGAAATGATTTTATGTAGAGCTGCGGATCTAATGTTAAGTTCCTTCTGTATCATTTGGTAGATACAAAGTTTATATTGATTAATACTTTTTGTTTCGCTGGTACATTTTCTAGAACTATTGCCGACAAAGGACTTTCTGAATGTTCTTCATTCAGGATTTCTACGAAATTCTGTAAACTACCTGAAGATAATGGCATGAGGTGGAACTCCACGTGCCAGTTATAGAAGTTGTGGGTATTCTTCTTGATGCTCTCATGTCAGTTCCATTTTCATTTTTTTTTTTTTCAAATGTATTCTGCGATAGATAAATTGCAATTTTTGCCACAAATTATCGTTTTCGGACATAAAAAAGTTCATATAAAACATACGTAACAAATAATTGTTTTTCAGCGCATATTGTCTACCCGTGCCTCAAAAATTTCGAAGTTACCTATGTATCTGTTTTAAAATTTGTTATTAGAAATAGATTACATTGGTAAAAATTCGTAATTAATCTGTTAGAACAAATCTAGAATTGTTATTTTAAACTGAAAAAAATCATTAGCCATTAGTGCTGGCAATGATGAAATAACAAGCATTTCATTGATATAGACGGAATCGGTTATAAATGTTAGGGGAATCATTGAAATGCTCCGTGTACTAGTAGACATTAAGATTTTTATTTTTAGTTTTATATTTCTAACAATTTTTAAAGCAATGAAATTTCTGCGCACTAAACTTAAAGAAAATTTTCAATTTAAAATATAGGTCAGAGATTCAAAAGATAAAGCTGGCGTCTGTGTTTTTGAGAGATCCTGTATAATACTTATTTATTAAAGACAGTCAGAATTAGAAACGAACCTTGGAATACTTCTCCTATTATAGCAGAACAAAGCATCTTAGCATCGCTTAACTTCTGGGGCTGAGTCTCACAAGGTGATCTCATGGATCTGCGCGATCTCTTGTGACAAGTATCGGAAGCTTGCCATCGAGAAGCGAATGTTACCACATCCGCTTCTACGTCTTTCTCGGGCGTCTGGAAATCATCATTTTGATTATGATTGAAAGTGCCACAAAGACCCATCGTCTGACCAAATAGTGTCGGTGGGGCGTCTACGTAGATTCTGTTCTCTCCATCCCACAGCACAGATACGTCATTTTGCAGAATCACCTGTAAAGTAATTCTCCTTCTTGAATCTTATAAAAACATTATTGATTAGTTTATCGAGTTTGTACAACCAGTTGCTTTTAAAGTAAAGATTGGGTTTGGATCATTAGTTTTCGCGTATTTTATTAATACAGCAACCATTTTATAGCTCTAAAATTATTTATGCTTCTTTTTTGTGCTCTTGTAATGGTTAAATTGGGCAGACTGCCTGAACTTGATTGATTCTTGTATCTCATACAACTTGTGACCATATGCAGGATGATATACGAAGCAATATTACAAATAACACCAATAAAAGAACAAATAAGAAAGAAAATCAGAGCTTATATTGTGCGTTGATTTAGTTTTTAATTCTTTGAGCAGGAAGGCTGGACATGTCACACCCCTCAGGTATGCGTAGGCAGGGCTGTATTAGCCATCAAGCAATATAAGCGCGTACTTAGGGCATCAAGGAAACGGGGCACCAAAAACAGGTCCTTCGATATTCTGGAAAACAGCATAAAAAATTTTCTCTTTGCTGGTTTTACCGTAAAATGCATGGTGCAGCTAAACCAAAATCAAAAGAGAGAAGGAATATAGAAAAAACTGCGTAAACATAGATGCGGCACTAAAACTTTTCAAGTGCTTATGGCGTCTCAAAGTCTTAATACGGCCTTGCCTCCGTAGCAAATTTATAGCTGTAAAGCTAATTTAAAAATTAGCTACTTTTTCCAGATTCTACATAACATAAGAGCATTTTCTTTTGCGGGCGCTTGAACAGCGTGATGTAAGAAAGGAATCCGCTTGCAGTAACACAAACATCAGTCACTCCGTCCTTGTTAATCTTTTGTATTAAATGTATAACTAAACATAGTTAAATGCGTGCAACTATACATTGATGCAACAGAAGACTATTACTTTCAGTATCATCCTATGATGGTAAACCATTCCAGTATTCTATATGAATTTACACCTACATAAATTTATATATGGGTATGCCGGTATTTCTTTTCGTATTATTTCTAGAATTCTTTTTATGCCCCATCCTATATAGATGAGGTATGGAAAGGATATATAGTAGTAAACCATAGAAATAAAAAAACTATGTAATATAGAAATAAAATATATTATATAAAATTAGAATTATGTAGAAATATTAAGGGGAAATAAAAAAACTAGCGTTGATGTCATGAACAAAACTTTCGTTAATATGGAATTTTATACTGTATAATGATTTTAAATTTCATGCACTTAATGACAATGTGTTGATGTCGTGCAAGAATTATTGACAGATAAATAGTCTGAAAGAATATCTCACAGACATATAAATAATAAAATGTATGTTACATTCAATAGTTTTAGTCATTAAGTATACAAATGTCTTAATTAGCTTTCAGATTCTTTGAACTAAAACTACAAAATGAAGTGAAACTCCTGATTAACCAGACGTTATCTCAAAATATTTTAATTCATTTAGTGAGGAACGATGGAAACTGGCTATCACAGATCATCAGAGTAACATATATTCAATATAAATGTGATTTAACTGTAATGTAATTGTAATTGAATTGAAACTGAACTGTAATATAATTAAATAGTTTAATAGTAATACATTGTTAAATCATCCATTAAAAGTCAAGTGCTAAATCATAAAAAAAATTAAGTGTACAGCTAATTATTAATTTTCTGCTTCCTATTCACTTCTGTAAAAATATAAGGGTAGTAGATGTAAATAAGCAATGCTCTTTTTTGTTTCGAAATGGGTTTTAGTTTTAGGGCTGATTTACAGGTAACTAAGTGAACTTATTCTGCAAACTAAATTGTTTAAAATGCAAGTAAATTATTAATAGCATTATTCTTAATATGATTTATTTCCCTTTCCTGTATTTTTTCCCCTACTGTTGCCGAATTAACGGTGTTTCTGTGTTAATAGTGTGTTTTCTGTGTTAATCGTCCTCAATATTACCTCTGCTAGTCGAGAGTCTATGATACTTTTAGTGAAAGTTTACATGTATAGTAATCTATAGTTATATCTAGTTAATATCTTAATTTTTCGCTTTTTTAGGATATCTAAAACATTCTATGGCATATTTATTTCCGTCATATTCTATACATTCAGTGATATTTCAATAAAGTATGCACAAAATGACATATTATACTACAGAAAAGCAACAAACCATATGCTTAGTTTTTCAGCTTGAAGTCTAATCAAAAATAAAAAACTTGATTACGTCGTAATAAAACTAAATTACAATACCTCAGAGATCAATTATGAAAATTTAGAGATATACAAAGGTCAAAGGTTTATAGCATACATTAAAGAACATAATTACCATTTTTATACGTGTAATCTAGTTAAAAGATACAGTCACAAAACGAAACTTTCAATAGGTTTTTCAAGACCAAATCAAACTTGGTATAAATTTTAACATAATTAAAGGCCTAAAAACGCTTTCAGGGTTTAGGATTAAAAATAAAATTTATGCATATAATTCACATAAATTTGAAACATGCTTGAATATATTTAAGATAACAAGCCGAAAAATGCTATAACTTCTATAAGTATGTCCTTACTCTTAAAAAGATATCTGAAACCATTGCAGCATTGAATCCAATAGCAGAAAATGGCAAACTGACTTCTTTTTCATTAAAACTCATCTGAAAAATGAAATAAAATTTATTAAAATATGAAACAAAGAAAACATTCGGTTAATTAAGATTAGAAAATGTGGGTTATTTTGCAGCAGTGCTGTTTATTTATCTAATTAACTTTTTTCTTCTACTGTTACATCATGTTATAAACCATACAGCAATCAAACATATCCATTCGCTAATAACATTGATTAAGTAACATTGTAATATTGATGTAATTCTAATTCCATTAAGAGTCGTACTTGAAGTAGTGAAGACAGTTCACATCATTTTTTTAAGTAAGCATAAATTATTCCATTTTATCATAGAGGTTTCCGTTTCATCAAATATTCGTCAAAATATCATAACGTATTTGTCAAAGAGGGTATCTATTTTTTATGCTTGTATGAGATAAAAAATTCGTAAATCAAAATTATAACTTAAATTAATAGCCTCTTAATTCCTCATTTTAGTTTGAGCATTTTCCCTTTCTGTTCTAAAAGTAGAAACTATTCATTAGAGCTTTTCCTGGACTGCGTCATTTCTAAATTAATCCATATCACATGCCTTTTGAATAACAATACTGACATAGCTAATTCGGAACTTGAACTCAAAATTTAGAGAACCGAAATTCACTAAACTAACCACCCCTAGTGAATAACTACATATTTTGCTTCTGCTCCTCAGCTAAGGAGGGCTTTTTCTTACCGCAAAGCTATCAAAAACGTAAATGTTTAAAATGTATAATAAAAACACATTCTTAAGAAGATATTTTTGCATTCGATTTGCAGTTATTACCTACTAGAACGGAAAACAGTGCTTTTATGAATAATGGCCATTGTCTAGAATTTCATATTAAAGTGTTGTAACTCATTAACGAAAATAATGCATAAAAATATCAGAGAACTATCAAGTGTAAAAGAAATTGTAGGATAACATGATGATGATGATATATATATATATATAGAGAGAGAGAGATAAATCAAAATAACTTTGAAAATGAATACAAAAATAAAAATGTTATCTCATTTCACGTCAGAACGTTATTTCACGTGGTTTCCCGATTTTACTGTTTGGTGTGAAATACCTTATTTCTTATCAAAAGCTTAAATTTGGAAATCCCTCAGTAAAATCAAAACCCTATTATGTAAGTGACAAATGCAGGTATTTTATGACCTGCTTATATAAGGTCGCCCTTCAGTGTTTGAGTAGCAAGACCATTGAACACATGTAGTTACATCCGGGTTATAGCCTGGTTGTCGGTATTTTCCTATTTTAATCCAACTGTAACGTGACTACCAGCCAGTTTCTTTCAAAAATCGTTCATGGAGCCATTTCCTTACTTAAGCAGATGACTCTCGTATACTTTACTTTAACCAAGTAACTTTGAAAGGTCTGTTAATGACCACAAACAAATATTAAATAAGTAATCAATATTCATTCTCCAAATCAGTGTCAATTAAGTCTCCAAAAATATGAGACAGTCATGAAATTATTTTTTTAAGTTTGGAAAAATATTATCAGATTACTTCTGGCAACATAATGAAAACCTTAAACGTATTCATGAAGCATGCATTACATTAGTTGTCAAAATATTACTTAAGCCTCCTTTACTTTTGTAAATAGAAAATTCAGATAACTGTAACTTGAGCACTATTTTAGAGTACCCATAAAACGGTAAATCATATCCATCAAGTCTAACATAGATAATTGCTGCATGGCAGTTGGTGTGGAACCCCAACTTTACAGCAACAAGAATTCAGCAAAACAATTTTTAAATAAAATGCACGGGATTATTATCAATATTCCATGAAGCATTATTCAAACCAAGCCAAACATTTAAAAAAGAACTTGCCTTTATTCCAGGCTGGAGAGTTAAAGAGTCACCTTGGTATGTGATCTTGATGGCAAGTGTACAGAACATTGATTCTGTGGCAGGTTCGGAACTAGATGAAGCTGGACATGGTCCACTTTCCTGGACAATCGTGAAATCAGTATGATAAACGAGGTAGTAAGGGCAGCTCCCCAGAAACTCGTAGCTTAGGCCATCGAATGTAGTGTAGTGTGGATCACCCGTTGAGGAACATCTTGCTTCACATTTTTCATCAGTGCACTGCCAGTCTCCAGCATTACATTCACTAGCATGACAGAAATAAAAAGTTGAGGTGACAGAAATTACATTCAATAGTAGGAAAACAAGAAATACTAGCGAATAGGAATCAACTCAGTATCAGTTTAACAGCAACTGTGTATGGACAATTGATGTTTTTTAATATCTTTCACTATTTCTAAAGGCATTTCGAATCCAAAGACAAACTTAACTTTTGCGTTCCCATTTTTCTGACGAAGAATTAAAATCAACAATGTTCTTAAAGAGATCTCAGGCAATAATATTTTCCCCTAAGTTCTCTTTTAGCTTCATGTTAAATTCCTCACCAATATAATCTCGCCATTTTGATAGAGTTTTTTAGAACATAACTTTGAACTAGTATCATTACCATGCATTACAATCCTGTAACATTCTTTCTCCAGGCTGATACTCCTTTCCGCCGTGAAGGCAAGGACAACTCTGTCTTTCTAGGCAGCGTCCATTGTGAAGGTAAGTTCCATCAGGACAGTGGCAACCGTCCACACAATGATTGCCTTCACAGTCGTAAACAGTACCTTTGCAAGTCTTGGGACATGATGTTCCACAGTCCTGATAAATCATCCCATCAGGGCATGCCAACGCTGAAAAACCAATTAATGGAGATTAAAATAATAATCTTAGCACTGGATTAAAAAATATGAAATTTATACAGATGCCTCGAAGCTGTGCATAGTACATATGTGCAAAATTTTAGGTGAAAGTTGCTTGTAATTCGCAGCTAAAAGGAAAATTTGTGGTGTTTAATGAAACAAAAGAAACTATTTTCACTTGAGTTACTTTAAATTATTTTATGGCAAATTTATCGTGTGCTAGATGAAGTAACAGAAGATTCAAGTTATGCACAAACTTGATATGATAATGCAGTCGTTTACGAATAATATTTGTGTTTTCAAATATTGTGCTAGAATTCGGTATATATAAGTGATTTGATGGAAATTTCAATCAATGCTTTTCGGCATAAATATATTTGAAAGGGTAACTTTACGTCATTTCATTTAATATATTTTTAATTTTTCTGAATACTCTTCTTAATTAAGAACCTGAAAAGCAGAGAACAACGTGGAAGACTAGGCAAAATTTATTCACTAATTATAAAGTTCCTAGAATAAGAATGTAAAATATAATATCCTTAGGTTTCAAATGTGTTTTAGAAAGTGCCCTTGTATTATTTTAATATCTCTTTTATATTTTTGCATTTTCCTTCTGAAGTTACACAGTTAAACATATGATGTGGTTTCTTCTTAGTGTTTTACAAACGGCAAGAATTAAAAACAGTTTTTTCTTTGATTTTCGATTGAGAACCTTCAATTTTTCATACACTGTTTCGTGTTCTTTATCTGGAAAAGAGAACATAAAAACTGATTTCACTTAATAAAGAAATGAAATAACCAAAGTACTTCTATTTAATTATTTGAATTAGCTATTAAGCACATGAGTTTTATATTCTTAATTTAAAATAATTTGTATATACATTCGTATGTGAATCCACATATCTCAGATTCAACAATGACTCACTCTACGTTTCTCAAAATCAGACATCTGATTAAAACAAGCATAAAAGAGATACTATGCCTCGTTTGATTTTCCGATGCTCTTCTTCTCGAAACATCTAATTATCTATTACCATTTATTCACTAAATAGATGCAGAGTTCTAATTTGAAAACGGAGCTTTCGTAGTGAAAATAAACGTTCGGTAAAGAACAAATATCAATAATATTTTCGTAATTTTTAAAGCACTTTTGCCTTGTGATATAGATAAGTTATTTTAAAATCAAATTTCCTTTTTAATTGAAAGCAATTAGAGGATTAGGCAAAAAATTTCGAAATGACTTTTACTCCTTTGTTCGAAGTAGAAAAGAATTATTGTAATCGCGAAAAATTTCGGGTATCATATTTTAACGAAAATATTTATTTTGACCGCTATCGAATGCAATTTAACGATATTTTTGAGTGGCATCCATATGTAAGGACAGAATAAAAGACTTTTTTCTCCCCCAAATAATTATAAAACTGATTTAAAATGAATTGTAAATAGATTTTTTCGTGGCGTCTGTGCGTATGTACGTACGTACGTATGTATGTATGTATGTATCTCGCATAACTCTAAATTCAGAACGCTGAAATTTTGTATATAGGGTTGCTATAACATATAGATGTACACCTCGCATTTTGGTTGCAATCGGCTGAACCAAAAGTATATAAATATATGTATATGTAAATCCACTCTGTTACTCGGCTCAATGAGCTCAGTTTCCTTGTTCTTATAAGTTTGTAAATTATGCATTTTTTGCTTTAAAAACGATTGAGTTATGTTGTTCTTATCTTTCGGTTAAGATTTTTATGCCCTTTACCTGCATGCAATAATTGTGGAATTATCAAGAATTTAAAAGTTTTTTACTCGCAAATAAGCCTACTTTTTGGTTATAATAGCGGCCATATTTGTTTACATTTGAAACTTAGCAGAGTAGTGGATTTGTTGCCAATCTAGAGAAACTAAGCTTCGCAACAACAAAGTAACGTCTTCTTTTATTATTGCGAATTAAATTATGCTTGATTATCATTTAAGTTATTAACTAGTTTTTGCGTACAAATTGTACTTTTAATAGTAAAAATTGTTTTTTTAATTGTTTAACCTGTACTTGGTGTTTTATGTTTTTCAATATCTTTCAAGTTTTAATGAAAATATTTTGAATTTTTATGTATTTTTGCCTTACCGCGAAGTGAGAACTGAATTAATTAGTAGCGCATGCGCATTAAATAAGCGGCGCTGAATCGTCTGTGAAAATTTGTGCCTTTTTTATTTGTTTAATTTCATTTATACATCGTTTTAGATTTATTATAGTATTTGAATAGAACTTGTGGTAATTCTTCAGATGCTATGATTTTTGCTCACTCTGCGTTATAAAATGAGTGAGATGTAACGATGTTAAGTAAGTTTACTGTGTTCGCCTAGCGCCGAAGTGTAGCTATAGTAAATAAATGTAGTGAACTTTAAAGAGTGAATTTATTCTATTGTGGTTTATGCGCTATCGATGAAGCTGATTTAATTCAAAATTCGTTAACTGTTAATTCAATATGTTTAAATGAAGTGCAGGAAAATTGCGTATAATTTAATATTCCGTAAAAGGAAGTCATGTGGTGTATACATGAGATTTTTTAAACCACTTTTGAAAACTATGCATTAAAACAAGTAACGCAAAAATGCTTGGAATAGGTCTATCTAAAATACCGCTTTTATCATCAACAGTGTGAATTTCAAAAGATTCCTTACAAAAATCCCTGTGTCACAATAACTTCATAATAAGTATATGCTAAGATCAAGAAATTTCCATCTGATAGTTCTGATGTCCGGTCTATGACGAGTACTCATGTCAGAACAAACGGGTTTACTAATCATAACCAAACTATACGATTAATAAAATATTTACTACTTGATATACACTGATGGTATGCCATGATTAAAGCATAGTTTCTTGTTCATCCCTTATAAACGGTCATTCCTTCGCATGATAGTTTGCTCTTCACATGTTGCCGCAGTTGCGAAAGAAAATTTGGATGTCCTCAGAAGGAAAATCCTGGTTTAGGAAATCTTTAACTTGTTGACGACTGGCATAACCGCAGCGGAGACCGTTTCCTAAGCATTGTGAACAAACAAACAGAGTCACATAACTCTCAAACAGAATGATTTTGACCACATCTGTAAGTGGGCATTTTTATATTTTGCCTTTGATGTAGCTTATATTTGGTCTCAAGATAACCAACTAAAAAAGCTGATAACAGAATAATTTTTCTTAGAAGAAAAAAATTCCTTTCTTTTTCGCTACCTTAATCAGTTCTGCATATTAAAAAAATGCTTTAATGAATATTTTCTCATTACTTTTCATTTCATTTTCGATTCACAATAAAAGTGTTTGAGAAAGCATCACTTACGACAGAGATCTTCACTCCTCCAGCCTCCATCTATCTTGCCTCCGACTCTGATGCATTCTCTGAAGTATTCAGCCAGTGATCCACAGTAGCAAGAAGTACCAGGAGTCTGGCAGCCGCAGTGATCCATCTTGCAAGCCTCGTAATATATTTTTGGATCTACCAGCTACATAAAAAAATTTAAATAACTTCTCGTATCTGGAAAAACTAATATAATTTATCAAACAACGTTTTGTGACACAGCTACTAGACTCATAATATTACATTCAAGAGATTTTTTACAGGAAATGTAATGTAAAAGGAAAACTCCCAGTTCAAGACAAAATTCAATATGTTACGAGCAAAAATTCAAATATTTTCTCACTTGCCGATCACATAAAAACTCAGACATTTAAAGAGATAAGTTCATTGCGTTGTATTTCGGAGGTTCCTCCCGAATCAAATGAACTCATGAGGAATTTTAATGAAATAGATACTGAAAGAGCTTCTCCAGATTTTCTCTTTTAAAATGGTTTCAGATTTCTCCTGTAATTATTCATTGCCTTGTAAAAACGATTTCAAGGTAAAACGCGTAACACGAAAATAATACACATATCCGAAAACAGCCCGAAGCACTGCACGAAGCCAAATAATCGTAACTGCTATGTACCAAGAAGAATAACTAGACAAGCCCTTTTTTCACATATAACCATGTCAGGACTTAGTATTCTGTGCATCTTTTTTGGAAACATGGTAAATTCTGTAAAGTGTTCTTAACCTCCAATAGTCAGTCCTGAACTGGAACAGGGAGCGGAAGGTACTCTATGTTCTGATGTATCTGCTGGGCTGGATAATAACTGCACGTGAAGGGATTTGAAATCCTCTTTTATTCAATCACTATTAAATACAAACCTCCCAATTCGGGAGAGATACAGAAAGTAAAAGACCACACTTTGGTCGAACTTAAAAATCAAATAAATTTAAATACTAAACCTAAAATAGAAATTAAATTAAACTTTGCTTCGCAGAGCAATTCGCGGAAGTTGGCCTCTACCGAGAAGGGTGCGCAGCAAGGTATACTAAATACTACCGCACTTTAATTTGTTTTACAATGCAATCACGTAGTAAGCACTATGGCTTATAAATTTAAACTGCTAACTGGTCAGACGAACGTTGAGCGGCGTGACCGTGATCTGAGGCAAAGCTCTCACACACCGAGAGGTTTCTACCTCTGGCTTAAATAGTGCTTGGCTGTACTTCAAAATTAGCATAAGCTAAAAACGCGCGCTTCTTCTGACAGGAAGTTGAAACAGAGAGGAGATAGAAAAGATTTAAATTAAAATAAAACTTGGTTAGTTTAACTAAAACCTTACAACCACAAACGAATTTCACAACTGGATTAACCATTAAGCAAAATAAGCACATAGTTAGGGCATCAAGGAGAGAGGACGTCATAAATGGGTACTTAGGTTATCAAGAAAAGAGACCATCACAAAAAAGATACTTAGGGATTCAAGAAAAGAGCACCTGAAAAATTTCCCTTTGCTGGTTTTACCATGGAATGTATTGCGCAGCTAAACCAAGCTCAAGATGGAAGGAATGATGAAAAAACAAGTGCTATCCTGTAAATGTATAAGTGTATCATAATCTTTTAAACTTTTTAAGGTATGTTTTAATTTTGTAACAGTTATTTTAATTTTAATGTACTGTTATGTATTACTTATTTCAGTTGTGATTTAAATTGTTTTAATGGTAATGATTTAACTTTTGCTTCAGACTTAATGTTTAATTTGTTTTAATTTTTGTAGTTGAACTTAAGTTTCTTTGGT